>CM035592.1:45719683-46042683 GCA_020423425.1 Chrysopa pallens | reverse complement strand
GAGCTGCTACAGGAGACGATACTTGCGGACTGGTTGGGATTGGATTTGGCATTTTAAATGCTTCCTAAAATGAAAAAAAAAATTATCCTCATATTAAATCCGAAGTTTAGTGTTTTGGACAGCTGAATTTATGATATAAGATAGATATCAACAAATCATAGAATATAATATCAAGCAGACATTTCTTATTCACTCGTCATTATTGTTTGGGTACCCAAACATTATAAATTGATAGAAATAAGATAACTAAAGTATTAACCAAAATGGATGCAAACATTTCATGCAAGATATTACTTCTTTTAATTTTTTTAATTGTATAGGTTGGTATATATAATTTTTAAAAGATTTAAAACAGCGGCATTATAATTTTTTTTATTGTTTATGAATTTTCATCCATTTTATAATCTGAATATTATCGAATCAGTAAGATACTTAATTTTAACTTCACTTAATTTAACTTATTTATCACTCTCTATTTTGAAAAATACTAGAAACTTACTTTTGATTGTTCATCTGTTACATTTGTTATATAAATTGCTTCGTTTATTATACAAAATCCAGAATTTGCAGCAACTATTATTAAAGCTCTAGTAAATGCTCGTAATGGTGGCGTTTTAAATCCTCCACCAATTTCTTTGAATATTCCACTAACATTAAGCATAAAAAATTGCGGCTAAAAATATTTTTTGAAGATTATTATATTTATGTATATACACAAATTGATGAAAATAATTACCGAGAAAAATGAAAGATCAACTTTAAACGAATTCATATCATGTTGAGTTTTAGGCATTTCCGCAAGAAATGAAACAATTGAAAGTTGTCCTTGCTTCAATAGCTTATTTCGCCGTTCAGGATTTTGTACACGAAGTAAATTACGATTATCTAGTTGATACCAATTTAATGGTGGTGAATTCTTTTGCGTTAAGCCATGGGGGTATCCCATCGTCATGGAAAACATACCATTTTCATGATATGCTTGTAACAATGGCTGTCTATTGTTACTATCATATATTTCAAAGTATTGTTTCAAAAATACTCGGACAATATCACCTCCAGCATCGTTGCATAAAAATGTTTGGTTGCTTGGTGGAAGTTTACATTCCTCAGTTACATCGAACACAATAGGTGGGGGCAAATCAACTCCATCCTTAAAAAATAAAAATTTTTGAGCCTTATGTTAGTAAGAATATTTTTAAGGTTATAATTTTACTCTACTGGCAGGGTTATCTACTCTATCTTGAACAGGATATCTACTCCCTCTTGGAATAATTACTCAACTTTTCAACACTTTAACACCTGTTTGAATTTCTCCAGGCCAATTTTTTAATCAGATTTATAATTCACAGATATTAAAAGGTAGAAACTATATTTGATAAACGAGTAAATTTTTTTTGTAACTTAATAAGTAACCTTAAAAACCACTAAAAAGTCCCACAAAATTTTTCTGTATTTTGGTATTTTCTAGTAAAATTAAGATTTCCCGATTTCTCTGATTTATTTCATGCGATATCTCAGAAAATATTCGATCGATCGAAAAATAAATATGAGGCCTTTATTTCACTAAAAACTCAAAAACAGAATTTTTTAACAAAATTAAATGCAGACCTGGTGTAAACATCCTGGCTTGGTATGAAAAATATATATAACTTTAAATGAGTATTATTATATTAAATATACTTACCAATTTAATAACTTTAGGAAATCTTTTCCGCACTTCGCTGTAGACAAAGGAATTTAACGAACCCGAGGGCCCGCAGTTAGAAAACATTACTACAATCTGAAATCAGCTCTTAGCATTTAAGTGGAAAATTAAATACAAAACAAAAAATTAAACTCTATTATTCAGTTTTAATTTAACGCTCTAAATATTTTTAAATACTATTTTGGGAAAAAATACTTCCACAGAAATATATAGCATCCAAATTATGCCGAGTTGAAAGAAATGAAAATGGAAACTTATTATAAAATTTTGTATATGTTGGTCTGTTATTCATATTTTTTACAAGTTAGCAGTTTCAATAAAATTTGCATTTGATTGTGAACACCACACCTTTGTTGATTTATTTCTTGAAGCCCAAAAATTTTAATATAACAAATTCGGCGTTCTAATATTCTATCTTAGGATAGAGATAGAATATTAATACGTTTTTATTCCAATAGTTTTAGAAGTTTTACTAAAATCTTTTCATTGTGAGTTATTAGTTTTTATTAACTTAGTTTTGATTCTTTTCATTTAAAAATATGAACATCCTGCTTATATTAATAAAATAAAACTGAAATTTTGTTATGTTTAACAAATATTTGTGGTTTAATTGAATAAAATAAGATGGATTTTCTTAGTTTTAAACTAATATTCTAAAAACCATAGTTTGCATATTTTATTATAAAAATATTTTAATGATAATGTTTCTGTAAATAACAAATGAATCTTTTTAAAAATTATATATAAATTTTTTGGTTTTAAATACACGTTTTCCATTTACTTCAGTTTATTTTTATTTAAATCAAATCATTGGAGTATTGATTAATTACAAAAATCAATATTACTTAACACAGTTTCTTCTTTTGCTTATTTTTTTTTTTTTTTTTTTTTTTTTTGTTATTTTTTACTTTTTTTTTTATTTTCTTTGGTTTTTTTTTTTTTTTTTTTTTTTTTTTATTTATATTTTTTTTTAAATTCTTTTAAAATAACATCAGCCATTAAAGAAATGCAGACTTGTACATAAGCTCCTTATACAATGTTTTATTTTTGTTTTCAAAATTTTTTTGAACAGTTCTTTTTAAGGATGAATGGGAGAAAAAAGGATTATTTCTTGTGTATCTTCAGATTTCTTCTTAATGATGTTGATTCTTCAAGCATGTTTATAATTGATGATGTACTGACTTTTATAATCTAGCCAAGACACTGTGTAATAATGTATGAATTGTATTCAAGAGCAATAAAAATTGCATTGCTGAGGTGGTAAATTCCTAGAAAAGATGCTAAATCTTTTCATAGAGAATTTTATCATAATATAAATACATACACACAGGCTTGCAGATTTTATTATTGTCAGATAACAGACAATTATTAAACAAATCCATATTATTCCATGTTCCAAATATATCCAAATTTTAGGACGAAGATGAATATGTAAAGGAAAATTACAATAGGGATAGTTTTAAAGTTGTTTTTAAAAATTTTCAAGTCATACATTGCATTTTCTGTATAAGCATCGTTATTTTTACTTTTTTTTTTTTTTTTTTTTTTTTTTTTTTGTTTTTTGTATGTATTTATATATATATAGTAACATTGATTTTTTTAAAATTACAATATAACTAATTTTTATTTATTTGTTTTCTTCAAAATAACCAAATAATTTATATCATGATTTAACAATCATATTTAAATATACAAAATCAAGGTTTAAAAAGAATCAATTTAAAGTCATTAAAATATTTTAAACTAAATCAAGTAAAACTTTTTTAATAACTTTAATTTAATTTTCGCGCCGTTAGAAAATTTTTTTTATATATTCCTACTTACCACAATAATTTTTTATCATGAAAAATGATATAATTTTTTAAACGATTCAATTCGTCTAACTTTCAGTGTAAACTGAGTGCGACATTTGACATATTTTAGGTTTCAAACCGTAATGATTTGATGATTGTATTTAATCTCTAATTTGTGAAATCTTCTATAAAGTGCCCTTATTGTTATTTACGACAAGCATAATAGATGAAATATAATCACCAAAACAAAGCACATAAAAAGTTATTTATTTAAAAAAAATTTTCCAATAAATCTGTATTTCATTAAAATAAGTTCAACTATCTTATTAAAAATATTAACAATTCTGTGTTAGAAAAATATTTTACTTGATTTTGGGAAAGTTTTAAATATATCTTTAATTAAAATATACAGAGAATTAAATTTAAAACTAGTTCAATTTTTTGCAACAATGAAAGGAAACATATTCAAATTTTCAGTTTTTTTTTTTTTTTTTAATAAAATTTTAGGGAGTATGAAAATATGAATTTTTTTTCATAAATAAATTAATTATTAGTACTGATATATTCCAAATTCAATGATTTCAACATTTCCCAATCCGACAAACGATACTTTAAATCTTATCATCTTACTATTATCATATCTATTAAATCGCATCAAAACATTTTTAAGGTGCACAACATTCTTAAAATTTCAAAATGTTAACTTTTTAGTGATATTCAAGTGACTAAACATTTTGATCTCTATATGAGAACGAGAACACTACTTCCATAATATCCTTCAATGAATTTCAAAAAGTGTTTACTATCTTTAAAAATTTCCCATATCCTAATGTTACCTGACATAAATACTTTGATCCTTAAATTTCTCACAAAGCGGATTTCCATCCAAAACCAATTCAATGAGTGGCAATCCTTTTAATTTATCTAAATGTCGAATATCTCGGATCTACAAACAAAAATTTTACAAATTACATAATTTAATAAAACTAGCCAGACTGAGAACATTATCAAATGTTCACTAATCTTAATAGAAGATAAATCAATGTAAATCAATTAGAATACTGAAATTTCTCATTCAGCAAGCACAGAGTTTGAAAACAAAAAGTAAGGGACTAGTCTCATAGGTTAGTTGTGGTGACTATTCGGGAGTAGGGTCACACTTAATACTGTTCACAAAGACTTGAAATGAATTGAATAAGAATACAGCTCAGAGACGGTAAAAAGCTATGTATATCGGAGCGCTTTTAATTATATTTTTCCAATCAGTCTTACAGAATCGTAACTAAATTTTCTTTCTATTTTTCTCTGGTCTCGAAGACAATATCATTCAGGATTAACTCGTAAATTTGTATTAGCACTCAGCATAGCCCATTCCTATAAGATTGGTAGACCTATAATTTCTTAAAACATTAGATGATCTTAGATAGAAATATCACCCATTTTGTTATCATTTTTGGCTAAGAAGGAAGTAATTTCTTCAGTCTTACAAAAGCACATATTACAATCTCGAGTCTTACAAAATTAAATACGCGATTAAAGATAATCAGTTCCATTTTACAAGTTTGTTTTCAGAATAACACAGCATAATTTAAAATCACCAAAGAAGGTAAAACGTAATTAACAAACCTCGGAAGTACTTAAGTAAAATCTTCGCGTAACGTGTAAATGAATTTAGCTACTTAACATCTCCGATTACCATTCAATGATTTGGAATATTAACATTTTAATATATTATTTAAAAATTATTAAAATAAATGAAACTCACCTCATTATTTCCAATATGTAGTATTTTTAAATTAGGCAATTTCTTTGCCAAATTGCTTAAATGATCAATCACATAAAGTCGATTATGGCATAGATTTAATGCTTCTAAATCTGGAATATTTTGTGCAATTACGTCAATTGCTGCATTCATAATAATTGAACGGAATAATGCACAAAATACATCCTGTAATTCTGTATCTACATGAAATTTTGTTAAATCTAATGCTTTTGTTGCGGGATTATATCGGTTTGCCATTGCTAATTTCATTTTTTCTTTCAATCGATCATTGATTTCAATTTGTGGTAATGCATGAAATACACGAACACCTAAACGACGTCCATCTGGCAAAACTATTTTCTTATCGGAATTGCATATTTTTGTGGCAATTTTAAAATCGTCCACAAAGAATACAGCATCAGGACCGTTATTTCTCCACTGTGTATAAGATAATTTATATTAAAAATTCAAATATTTATGGTATATATTTTTTTATTAACTTACGTTAATAGGGATAAATGATTCAGGTTGATCCAATTGACCAAGTAATATGCGTTGTAAATCTTGTTTATCATAGAGCGCGCCAGAAAATATCTATAAAAAAAAATTATTTTATTTTGAACAATAATTTAAAAATAAAACAGTTTAAAAAATGGTAATATAATGTGGATTTAATTAAAACCTTTACTTTATTGTTTAAACGAAAAAATAAATTGGTATAGATTATTAATTGTTTTTCTACGGAAAGTCGTAAAAAAATTTTTTTTTTGTTACTATTAGTCATACTAAAAAAACTTAATTTCAAGTGTGGGGAATGGGAATAGGAAAGTTTAAATTTTTGAATTTAATAAATTTTCTGATTTAATTAAAAATTATTATTTTTAATTAAATAAGAATTCAATATTAATGAAATAATTTTCAATAAAAAGAAAACAATTTTAAATAAGCTTTCTCTCAGTTTTAGAACTATGACAAAATCACACAGAAGAAAAATTTTTTTTGTTTTTGCTATCAATTTTTTAAAACTTAAACAATAGAAAATCAACTTTTAAAAAAGTCCCTTAAACTAAAGACACTAAGATGTGAGATGTTGGCTTCATCTGACCTAGTAATAATAGTTTAACATACATGATTCTAATATTCTAATCCGTGTATTAAACCGTAAACAATTTTTTTCTCAAACGACAAATGTATTGACTTTTTTCACACAATATTTTTGTATGTGGAATTAATAAAGATGTTTGCATTTTGCTAAATAATCGAATTTTATCCAAAATTAAATCATTTTTACTCATGCTTTAATAAATAAGTGTAAATTTGTTCAGATATTCCCTCATATTGCTTAATCCAATCGATTTTAATGTTGCTTCAAAAGTACTGTTCAGTTATTTTTAGTAACCGTAAGACTCCATTTGAAGAAAAAAAGAATATAAAAATGATTAACAGAAATCAAAGGTATAATGTGATTACAACATAAGCTTGTAAATTAAAAATGTATTCAGAATGTCTCGTTTAGAATCTCATTAATAGTTATTTAGGACCACAAAAAAAAATAAAAGCTAAAACTTTTCAATATTCCAGAATAAGCTTAAAATAACTATGTGATAAGTGAACTAAAGTAGTTTTAAACAAAATTCCAAATTGATAAGCGATTTGTAATCGCTTTTATTAGGTACAAATGTAGTATACAATACTTCCGTAATATTTAACTAAAAATTATCTTGAGAGTATAAGTTATATGGTGTGCACCATTCTGATGTTCTATATTAAAGTAGCAAGTTTGGAAGAAAACATGGCTAAAATATACTCGTACATACTATTACGATTTAGTAAAGGAGTATTTTGAATAAGACAAATACGAAAATGTAAACGTAATATCAATTTGAATTTTCCTTTCTTTTATGGGTCAAAAGTTGAGTTATGGTTCTATTAGACTCAATGGATCAATTTTCCTCATTCACGAACTTAAACCCACTGTTTAAGTAATACACCACCAAAATTCCTCTTGTCGTTTATACATTAACTTGATAAGGCCCAGCGCACACCATCATAAATCTGAATTAACTCTTCACATGTATTTTATATTGTACCCCGCACACGATAAGATTTGTACATAAGACAACAGATTTTCTGATCAGAAAATCTTATCATGTGCGCATAGCATCAGGATTTCTTATAAGAATATCTTATCTAATGATGGCCATTTGTTAGTTAAAAAAGAAATTATATATATTATATATATATAAATTTAAAATATTTGCAAGTTCGAAGGTTCATTGTCCTTCGTTGAACGTATCCGATTATATGCGCTTGCTTAAAATTTTTGATTTTCACCTGATGTATTATCAGATTTTCTTATAGAATTGTCCGATGGTGTGCGTTGGCGTGATTTTAGAATCAGAAACTATTACGGTGTGCGCTATGGACAGACGGACATGGACTAATTATATCATATGATTCTATGAACACTTATACGCTGCTAATTTGCCATCTGCGTAATGGTATATACGCGTGGATCCACAAGAGATAAAGATATTCTACTATTTTATTTTTAACAACAAACACCTATACTTACACACATTGTTTTACATGGTAGTAAAATCCCCATTTTTGGGTACATAATAATTAAAAATAAAACAATCGAAAGCGCAAAAATCGCATGTCAGATACTTGATAAGTGTAACTGTTAGTGCGGTCAATATTTGCTAGCGTTACAAACAAAGAATTACTATACTCTGACATACTGCTTATATCCCCTGCAGATGTGTAATGTTTTCAATTAACCGAAATATGTCGAGTATAAAAAGAAACAGTCTAATGTAAATGACAAGTAAATATCGCTGGAGATCTAAATTGATAAATACTTAAGGTATAGACAACTTACCGTTACTTTGTACCAACTTGTAGGTCCTTCTAATAGTTTTCTCGTTTTTCCAGAATTACCACCAGAATGCCCACCACCACGTGGTGCTGGTGAATGAACACGATTACCACCACGTCTTCTATTATTTCCAATTGGATGAAAATTGCCCTGAGAGCCACTGCTCCCACCGGTCATAGGAATATCTTCGTCATCTAAATGAGATTTAATTGCAAAATCCCAATCCCTGTGTTTCTGTTTTCGATTCGTACGATTGTTTTGTTTGAAACTAACACGTCGGATATTTTCCGTACGTTCATTATCTATCATGTAAAAAAATGATCGCCACTTACTTTAGTTTCAAAATATGTCAAAATAAAATTAATTACTTACCAGTACTACCAAAATTTTTATTTCGTGCATCATAATGATTATTCCAATTTTTATTTTTTCCAAACTTTTTCGACATTTTAAATAAATTAATCAAAAATTTATTATTATCACACTTTTGTGTTTATGAAATGGATGAATTATACTTGTCTTAACAGGCATTAATAATATTCAAGTTATTATAATCAACACTGTTTCCTATATGGCATTAGTATCGACTAAAGGCACGTTATGGACATTTAAATTAAACGTCAATATTGGCGAAGTGCCGTAAAATTGACGTTGGTATCAGATTGTTCAAGCGTTAGATATTCTTCGTATTTTCTTAATAATTTCGTAAATTTTTGAAACAATGAAGCAATTTTTTGTTTTAAAGACTTAGACATTACTCATTTTAGAAAGAATGTAAGAAATTTCTTTAAGCATTCACAATTATTTTTATTAATGCCGAAAATTAACACAGTCGAAGATTGATGTATTTAATAATAATTTGAACATAGCCACACTTTCAAAATTTCATCATTTAATTTATAGAAAGCTAGCAAGCTAGTAATTGAGCTTGAATTATAAAGTAATCCACATAATGCGTTTAAACTGGAAGTAAAGTGGATAATCGAACAGTAGTTTTAAATTTAGAAGTTAATCATCCACCGACGTCACATCTGTCATTTGGCAGAAATTTGATATTCCACGCTTAATATGATCAACTGCTGTTTCATATAAAATTTAAAAATTATGGTACTTGTATAAATTAAGTATTGTCCTGGTGGAAATAGCTATTCCTGTCTTCGCATTGAATGTTGGCTTCAAATGTAGATCTTTTAATATGTATTGAAATGGTTAATGAAAAATTCATAACGAATTAATTTCTCCAATAAAACTCTTTGGTAGAATTTAAAACACTATTGCCATATACTTACCTTTGGTTAGTTAACTACAATTGAAAAAGAATTGCTGCAACGACTTGTGTCTTAACTTTAAGTAAGTTAACTGTAGGTATCATCCATTCTTTGTGTAACCCAGCTATAGTGTCTGATAATTTCATTTTGACTCACTAATGAGTATGTAAATATGTTGGCTAACATCCTAACGATGGTCAATTTCATTAATAAAATTGCCTTGTTTCTATCAATTTTATATAACTTTTTAGCTTGTTTATTATATAACTTTGGGTGATTTCAGATTAATATACCACGGGGATCAAAATATCATGCATAATAGTGATAAAACTTGTATCCTTTTATTAGATTCTCAGTAGAAAGTTCTTGTGATGGAGATGATTTTGTGAATACAATTTTTTTATATATTTACTTTTCAAGGTCACTAGAATCCAAATTCAACGTTTTTAGAAATCTGACTGTGTGTGTGTATATGAAAGGTAGAAATTTTTCTTCACGATATTTTAGAAATTTTTTTTTTTTAGAGAAAAAATAATAATACATGGAACCACCTTTAGCGGACGTATCATTATGTAAATTAAAACTGAATGGCTTTTCAGCAAAAATCGGTTAAGCTATTTTTTATTGAGGATAAAAACTAATAACAAAATGACAAAAAATACCCATTTTCGTAATAATATCAAATTATCGTTGTTTTATTCTCCTCATTGGGTAGTTCGTCGAGTTGCGGGTCGAACCTAGACTACGTGTTTATGGTAAATGTGCTGCCCAGTACAGTTTGGTATTTTATTACTAATATTTAACATTGCCAGGATGACGCCATCTTTTTGACGCAATCTCTTAAGTACTATCATTTGAGTTGTATACACTAAATTAAACTATTAGAAAGGTACCTTAAGTACGCTTTGTCAGAGTGTTGCCATATCTACAAAATTCAAATCAAACAACTTACTAAATTCACAAACTAAAGGTTTAAACGTATTAGATAAAAAATTTTAAGTCTAAGATATAATAAAATCATTGATTAACATTTACAGTTTTTATTTAATTTTTACAAAAATTAAATAAAAACTCCCGCATTTTTGTAGCCGGAAACTCGACGCGGTAATTTTTATAATTAAAGAAAATGGCTGGCCATCAACCCGGGAGTGTTCAAGAAGGTATGAATTTAAATAGAAAATATAATATGAAAATAATTTGGTACAACTTTTAAAAAGTAGCAGATAATTGAATAAAAATATAATTTAAAAAAGTTCTATTCAAAATTTACATGATGATTTTATAAAATACTTTTTATATTATTTATAGACGATAATCTCAGATCTTTGGAAGAAAGTCTACTTAGCTTGGAAAACCTGGATCGTACATCGCCTGAATTATGGCCCGAAAGAAGTAAGTCATTTAAAATTTTTCTTAAATGATAATTGATGTACCTACTACAAAATATTTTTGTTTTTAAGAAATTAAATATATTTGTTTATTTTCAAACATATTTTTTTTTATGATACGTCAAATCTGAAGGGATATAAAGAGTATATTTATTATATACACACTTAAGCGCAGTTTTATTATATTATTACAAAAGTTGGTGTTTTTTTTTTATTTTTCTTATAGAACTTTTGTAGCTTATTATTTTTCGTTTTAGTGCCGGGCGTCTCAGAATTTGTCAGCTGCTACACACCTCCTAATAGTTCACCCCCGTCATGGACAAAAGGATTAACCAACGAAGATATAAATATATTACATCGTGAGTATGATGACTTTTTATTAGTAATTAAATTTAAAGTGGGTTTTCAACTTCTCTAGTGGATTTTATATATATTTCTTTTAATGAATTTCATTAGATTATTTACTTTTCTGTTAAGTAATCTTTAAATTTTGCTTTGTGGCTAACGACTCCTTCAAATGTACGTGTGTTTTAAGAATGTCAAGTAATTGTTTTTATTATGCGCTTGCATAATTTGTCTGAAATATGATCTAACCAATACATCGTATTATTCGTAGAATTAAATAATTATCCTTAGATTTTTTTACATAGATAATAAATCAGTTTTATCTTTAATATATTTTTAATCAAAATCATGCATTTTAAAACGTTTATTGAATTCAATTCTGTGCCTGAATGATAATTTTTGGTGGAATTTGATTTCCTACTATATATTTCAAATTTCATTCAAAACAGTATTATTATTAAACATTGGAAATTAAAGTATATAAATCTTTACTATTTATATAATTTACAGAATTGGGTGCATTATCAATGAATGGCTTAATAGCAGAAGTTAAAAAACTACATGATTTGGCCTATCAGCTAGGGCAAGAAGAAGCCAAAGAAATGACAAGAGGGAAATACCTTAATATTTTTACAAATCGAAAAAATAAACGATAGCATTACAATGTTTTTCTTCATAATTATAATGTTAGTTTGGAATGTCCAATTAATGTTTTTATAAATATTTCTTGTATATACAATTTTAAAATAATTAAATGTATAAATTTATTATAAGTAATAATGAAAATAATTAAATTATATTATGTAATTTTTAATAAATTATAAACTAAGGCAATTGAGATTTCATTTTAACTATACAACTATAATGCATGTGATTTTTTGCAGTACGCTGAACACGTACAAAAAAAAAAAAAAAAAAAACACCGACCTGAATCTTTCATGTTATTTAAAAATAAATTATTTTTATGGTGTTTTAAGGTCACTATCGTATTTAATATGTGTTTAAGATAAATTGAATGAATTTTAAAATAACACAATCACAATCGTATATGTTGTAATCTATCTATATTCTATATATAGATATATATAAAAATCAATTGCTGTTTGTTAGTCACGCTAAAATTCAAGAATGGCTGGACCGATTTGGCTAATTTCGGTCTTGAAATATTCGTGAAAGTTCAGGGAAGGTTTTTTTTTTCTCTGGCTTTAGGTATTTTTAGCTATATAGCCATTATCCAAAGGGGTTTATTATTATTATTAAACAACAACAGTACACAGTAATGCTACGTGGTCACCCATCCAAATACATATTGTGACTGGTTCGCTATTCAAAATAGAATTTATTTATCTCTTCTTTTCTATATTAGTGGTTCTGGACTTCCTTTTACTATTTTTCATCAAGTATATGAGAACCACAGCACAATATACACGAATTGTGGGTGCCTGAGGTACCGGGTCTCACATCAAACACGAGTGTATATATAAATATTTCGTGTCACGGGTATCCCACACCAAATAGTGGGTTACACATCAAATACCGGGCATTCCATAAGAAAAGAATTTCTGAAATTCTACCCCTAATGGGATGAAAAGCAGAGGCAAAGTTTTTATGGGACAACGGAATTCCTTCGTCCAATCTGCTTCAAATTTTGCATGCAATCGATGAAATATCAATTGTCACCGCAACGTGTCCAGGTATGCTTTAAAATATATATTAACATCATTATTTATTCTAATTTGCCTTAGCTTTCAGTATTATGAAATGAGGAAAGTTATTAAGAATATGTTATTATACTTAGAAAATGTTGAAGTTAATTAGAAATATGTGGCAAAACGACGTTTGCCGGGCCAGCTAGTTTGAAATAAAAATGAGATTCAGGTAGATTTGTGTATACATCAATGAAAATACCATGTTATTTATGAGTATAAATCGATTTTAATCAGAATTTTTTTTGATAAATCAAGCAAACACAGAGGTGCATAAATAAGTTTGAGAATAACAAATTGTACACTGCACTACACTTTTTGTGGACACCATGCATACATAGACATAGAATATGTGAACAGCTCACTAACAGATAGCAGCGCTTATCCTTATACTGGAAGATGATGGCGAGACTAGGAAATTTGAAATAAATGAAATATTTTATATTATTTATTTGCATTATAATTAATACGTCATTTTTATAAACACAATTTTTATTTTAAAAAGATAATTATTGATAAAAAGTAAAAAATTATTTACAGTTGCATTAAAAAACAAGAAGTTGTTAATAACCTTTATTATCTGATGTTAAAAGAATTATTTTGTAATTTTAATCAGTGACTAATTTTTATAATTAGTAATTTTAATAGTAAAATTCATAAGGGTATGTGGAGTAAGTTTGTAAGGAATGTTATTGCAGGATTTTAATGAAATTTAAACAGTAAGTTCTTCATTTAAACAGTGATTTCGAGCTCGTGAAGTAAAATTAGTTACTGGACTATCAATTATTCGACAATTTGATATAAAATCAACTACTGCGCTTAGTTATACCAGTATTCTCTGTAAGGGACTTCTTAATCGATTGATACGCTGCGAGTGTCTTAAATTTGTAATAAAATATTTATATTCTATAAAATATAATTATTTGTTCAATTATCTGCATGTAAATTGTATGCCAAATTTCAAACAAAAATTGTTGAAAAAAAAAAAAGACATTTAGTTGAAGTTATTGAGTTGAAATTTATTCATTTAAATTTGTTAATACATTTTGAAAACTTTCCAAATCATCATTCCACCATTCACAGAGTTATTATATATCATTTGATTGATAAACTAGTATTTTGTAACCATAGAAATGAATGAAAACATTTTGATACACGGTGTCTATAAACTATTCTATTTTTAGTACTTGTAGAGAATCATTCGATTAAGATAATCCTTTCACGTATTATCCACGGTATGAATACCTCCTTATATGCTATGTCTTCACTGCTCCTATGAGTTAAGTGTAAAAAGTGTACACTAGGGAGCCAGCGGACACTACCATATTTACTAACCAGAAAATCTGATGACCAACGCATAATATCGGACATTCTATAAGAAAATCTGATCATACTTCAGACAAATTAAGCGCATATTATCGGATACGTACAACGAACCAATAAACTTTCAAACATTTAAAATTTATTAATTACTTTTTTCAATAGCAGATGGCCTACAGATAACATAGTAAGAAATTCTGATGCTACTTTAGGCAGCATCGTGTGTTTGTGCAAGCCGTAAGTAAGACTTTCTGATCAGAAAACTACTATAAATCTAATTTAAAATAAATGCTAAGAGTAACATCGATTTTCTGATCAGAAAATCTTACGGTGTGCGCTGGCCCATAAAAGTGTTAAAGCAGTAATTAGTACTAAATATCACCAACAAAAACGCTTCAGTGTAGATGAGAGTATATTATTTTTCAATAAGCAGCAGTGTTGATAAGTAATAAGTGTAAGTAACAAGAACATACTTCGCATATATTACACATGGAATTTTAAGATTAATTCAGTTATTTTAAAATTAAACAAGTGAGAAAAATATATAAGTATAATACTGAATAATTTTTTCTTACTGAAAGAGTACTATGAGTATAAAACCAAAACTTAGGGATTCCGTTCGCTATATTAAAAACCTAGATGTGCAGAATTTACACCTTCGTTTTTTTAAAAATCGATAAACACTTAAGTTGTAGAAAATAGTCAAATCTTCGGTACACATGATATTGTAAAAGATAATTCAGGCTGGATTGCGCCATTCCACTAACCAATTAGCTCTTGGTAAGAAAAAAAATCTCCAATCTTATATTTTTTTCTTAAAACTTACAATATCAGCTGTATTCAATCTAATTTCTCCAATGTTAGAAACCCACTTTTATGAATCAGGGGATCTCAAAACATGTATTTCCATTATTACAATACTTCCTTTTAGCATTAGTCAAATTAAAAATCTGGCTCTGGAAACATGGAAATCTTACACGAAAGACTGATCGAAGGAAGAAGGAATTTATCCTAATAATATATATCTTGTTAGACAAGAAAAATTTTAAACTAATTACTTTTTATTAAATAAAAAATATTATTTTATAATTTTCCAAATAAAACATAGCCATTTCATATGAATTATTAAGAAGTTTTTATAATTATTATATACACAATGTTAAAAAAATTTTGTAATAAATATTTTTGGTTTGACCTTATTTATATCGAAAAATATATCTATATTTAATTTAAAATAAATTATTAAATATTCTGAAGGCACTTTACAATATAATTGTATATAAAATCGAAAAAAACTTCATTTTTAAAGAAAAATAAATATTAACAAATTTTATGCATCTAGCTTTGAACAAAAATAAAGCCGAATTCAATATCGAACACAAATTGGACATGTCATTTATTTTGCATGTTAACAATGTACAGATTTTGTTTAAAATTTGAATGAATTGAGTATACGCATTAGGCAGATTTATCCGTAATTTTATTTCTATCTGCAAATTCCACTTAATTATATGCGATTATGATTCAAAATTATTTTCCTGTGGAATTATAATATGTGTGCCATTAGTTGGTTTATTTTTTATAGAATGTGTCAAAGTATATTATTTTCAGTCTAAAGTTTGTAATGCTAGCAAATATTAAAGGCACAAACAAAATTTAGGTATACGTGTTCATAGTGCATTTTATAAATATTAATTATTAAAAATAGTTCAAACATTGATATTGCGAGTAACTAAATAATTAACTCTGTTAGTTACGATCTTTACTTGTTTTACTATAATTTTTAATTGGTAAATCAAATTTATGGTTTTCAAAAAGTTGATTTACTTAACGGAAATATAAAAGCAGTTATATTATTCGAAAATTGGACTGGTATGCACGCGTTAAATCGAAGTCACCTCAAAACTAAATTCACTGAATTTGTATTGTATAAAAAATCGAATATTTTACTCTCCGTAATAAGCAACAATCAATCATCTATGAATATTAGTAGAGAAACTTTTGATAGTAATGTTTAAAATAAACGATGGCCTACACCACATAAGTCATTATTATTCAAGTAAGCCATTTGAAAAATCAAATACAACTTACTTAAATACATCCTGATCTAAAAAATTAATAAAGACCAAATTATGATAATTTTTACATTTTTTGATATAGTGTTACACCTCCGAAAAATGAGGAATAGGAACCTGATACCTGAAAAAAATGTACAAATAATTATGAAGACATGGATATTTTTTGTTTTGAAAATAACAAATGCAGATAAAAACTAACAGAGTTAATTGTTTAAATACTTGGCGAATGTTAAAACTACTTTTAATCATCAGCATTAATAAAATTTATTGTTTTTGAATTTTTCTTCTACCCTCTTACGGTTGAAAAGACTAATTAGGTGATTTTATGAGCTCCTATACAGAAATTTTGTTAGAACCTTCAATATTTTCTAGCCCTACAAACTTAAGACTAAAATTAGTATAACCTCACATAATCTATATAATTACGATCAGTATAAAAATAATCTAGTTGTTTAAATTTTAAAACTAAAATACAAGTTTAAAAATGAAGAAAGTTAAAAAAAATTTTAATTCCCTTAATGTAATTTTAAATAATTTCATCTTAATCGTTTAAGTAAATTTAAAAAAAAACAAAATTTTTTTAAATAATAACCAATTATGGGTATACTCAATTAGAGAAAATAAATTAAAACTTAAATTACATAATTTAAAAATTACTATGTCTTTTATTTGTACCTTACTATTTTAGCCACCTAGTACCTCATTTTCATATTTGATCAATTTAAATTCTACTAGTCGATTTTTTACCAAAAGTCTTAAATCGCTTAGTAATAATAATCGATTACTAACAATCCATTTCGGAACTAACCATAATTTTGAATTATTGTAATTTATCTGAATAAAAACTCACCAGAAGGGATAAATTCTGAAATAAACTCTTGTAATAATAAATATATTTTTCACATTTGGAGATATTTTATACAAATTTTAACGAGATTTGGAAGTGAATTCAATAAATTTTTATTTATTTTACCTTGGAAAAGATTACGAAGTTGTTACAAGCTTTATAATTTGAGACACTAAAAGAAAATGTAATTATACTCGTTTATCCCAAGTAAAAATTATCAGCCATTTAAAAGAAAATGAAAAAGTAACGAAATGCTTTTCGAATTCAAAAACATAAAGCTTATAAAAAAAACGTAAGTTACTCAACCTTATTTAATAAAAAAATACATTACTAGTGAGTGCAAAAGCTTCTATGATTTCTTATTTCTAAAAAATGAACTAAAAAACAAAAGATCAAAGTTTAAGTTTTGTCAACACCAGTAATAAACACCACCTGTTCCAAATGTGAGAGAGAATTGCAATGCAAATAAAAATCGTGCAAAATTTAGCCAAATAGTATGTATATTTTACAGTAATATCGCTAATAATGGAAGGTTTAAAAATAAATATTTTTTTTTTTATAAATACATCACAATTAATTTTATCGTTTACCTAATTCACTAAAAGATCATCCACATAACTTTGCGTATTTTTGTCCAATTTGAATTTCTATACATTATTATTAATTTAATACATTTGAATAATTGTATAGATATTTGATAGAAATACAACTATTAAAAAATTATAATAACGACACTGAGTGTTTCGTCTGGCAACGAACAATCGTGATGAATAAAATTTTATTGGCTGCTTACGAATTTTTCTAGAACATTCGATTACTAAAAAATTTTATTTAATGTTTTAACAATCTTTCGGTGAATGAGGTCTAAATAACCATATTATCTTTTAATTACCATATAAAAATAAAAATTGTGAATAAATAAAATTTTTACTATGAAACAATTATAAACAATAAACAGTAATTTTATTACAAACGAAAATAGTACGATATTAAAATTTCGAGTTACATATTTTTAGGTACCGCTTTATCATATGTTAAATACTATGCGTCCAACATTGAACTCAATGCATATTTTATATATATTACCATTTTTGACTTTATTGGACACTTCGTATTGCAACGATTTAAATTTATATTCTGAAAATATCTGATAATACTTTTTTTAATTGCTAAACCACCGAGATCAATAAAGAATACAGACGGTACTAACAGCGTTTGAATTTTAGCGTAGGTACTAAAGTACTATGTATTTTCACCGATTATTAAAAACAAACTTTAAAAAAATGAGTGAAATAGTTGTATCGAATTAATAAATTACAACTTATTGAAAGTAAGGCTTTTCCATTACATTATGTAAAACAAATATGTAGTTATTCAAAATTTTTATTAAACTTAACTTTCATCTAAATAAATCAATTAAAACTATTTTTTAACGTAAATGGCTTTATTTTTTTAAAGAAAAACGAAAAAAAATTCTATGCACTGTTGATAGAACCAATAGAATATAGATTATAAAAAAGTTCGTAAAAATCAACACAAGGCAAGCGGTTCTGAATGCTTTAATTGTAACCGAAATTTGCAATTTTAAAATCAATATTTTTTATTAAGTGCACTAGAAAACTACTAATAACAACATAAGCCTTCCAACCCTGTATATTAAAAAGTAATCCACATTTACCTATGACGATATTTTTAAAAATGAAAGTACCACTTCTGTTTTATTGAATAAACAATTAATAATTCTGTTTTATTGAATAAACAGTTTTATTGAACATATATGTGAACACTTGGTAGAAATTTAAATTTAATTAAAATCATTATGATTATTAAAAAATAGCATTAGATGTTTCAGATCTGATGAGAACAAATTTAAAATAGAGATCTTTTCAAAATTTAATAGTCATAAATATACATGATGGCAGTTTTAGTATAAAAAATGTTTGCTTTAAATTTGAATTAAAATTATTGATTTTAAAATATAGCTTCGAAAATTAGTGCTTGAATACTATTTATCACACATGAAAATTTTTAAGTATTTGTAATCTATCGTTTGTAATTTATTTGCATTTAAAAGATTTTAAAATTAGCACCACCATGTACATGGATCTCGTATTTATGGAGAATTCTATAAAATGAAAACAGTTATGTTTACTGAAATTGATAAAAAATAATAATTAAATGCGAAACTATAAAAACATCATTAATCTAGATTAAAAAAACGTTCGCCCATGCTTATGAAGAAAATTATTCAAATTTGTCATGAACAAGTGGAAATCGAACAATCCGTAGTTGATTACCATAATCACATACGACCGAATATGCTTGGGTAATGTGCAGTATTTGTTTGACGAACACACATGAATCTTGATCACCTAATGTTACTTTACGTATCGTGTCACCTGTGCGTACATCCCAAACTGTAAGACTACCTTGTTTAGCCGTTACTAATAAACACTCTGTAATCATTACCATACTGCTAGCATAAGAATGATACTGGAAAAAATATTAAATATTAGTAAGGTTCAAATTAGTTATCCTTAAAAAAGAAAAATAAGAACTAAAAATGTTTTTTTTATATAAAAATACAGAAATTGTTTCATAGACTAGCGAAGTAGCTGCGTCAGAATGCATACTTGTTCTTTCTGTTTGTCAGGATTTCCGTTGTCTTTGTCTTACACATTGCCTTAATACATGGTCAATATTATATCTTTTTATAGAGGTAAAATTAATTTTCAAAAATTACCACGAAGTGTTACAAAGTCTTTTAAAACAGCAATAATTTCATATTAAAATACAATTTTTGATTATGTTTAAAATAAATATAATATATATAGATTTTTTTTTTTTAAATACATTACGAATAATGTTTTTTTATTAACTTTTATCTATAGTTTTTCAATAATTAAAAATTTATCTGAAAATCAACTAAACATTTTCTCTTTATAAAGAAGTGATATTTTTAATCATGTTAAACTTAATTACTTACAATATGAATGGTATTAAGTAAATGACCCTGAAAACGTTCCCAGACACATAATCTTTCATCAACACCTAATGAAATAACGTAGCTAGCGGAATATGTAAGTGAATTAATAGCTCCATCGTGAGCTTGAATGCTATACATACAGGTACCTAAAAAAAATTAATTAAAAAATTTTTCTATTTCCATTCAAAGAATTTTGTGTAAACACCACACAACCGCTTTAAGAACTGTTAAAAAATAGCCTTTCATGATGTTCAATTTAATGGAATTTTTATGTATGTGTAATGAGCGTTTGTTTGGATTTAGAGCATTTTTAAAGATAACCAGTGAAGATAGCAACTAACATGGTTAATTATTTAGATACTAGACATGCAATTGAATATCATTGTTTGGACTATTTTTAATTAGCATTCATAAAATATTATAAATATCCAGTCTATACAGTTGTATATAAGAAACATTTTTTTTATTTGAATTTTTCTTCTATCTTTAATAGTTTAAAAGTTGGGCCAAGGATTCATTGGACCCAATGATCCGATTTTGCTCAATCATAAACTTAAACCGTCTTTTTATGTTAAGAATACGTCACCCAAATTTTAGCTCGTTACCTCTTTTTGTTTTTGAGTTATCGTGATGACGGATGGACGGACAACCGCAAATGGACTAATTAGGTGTTTTCATGAACACCTATACCAAAATTTTGTTTGTGCGGTCAATATTTCCTAGCGTTATAAACTTAAGACTAAAATTACTATACTCTGACATATTATGTATGTCGAGTATAAAAATCAATTTAAATAGAAAGTAAAAATAGTAATATCGTTGTAAATTGGTATTTGAGTTAAGCGAGATACATGTACGTATAGACGCCACATCGGAATTAATCAAAAGGGATTGTTTAAAATGAATATTTATGTTTTAAATTTCTAATATTAAATTTTTCGAAGTTAATATACTTTATTTACTCTTGTAGTTCGTATTAACTTGTATCGATCTAAGCATTCGTTCATATCTTAATATAATTTGTCTTCGTTAGTAGAGCTTGTGTGATGTTTAAATCAAATTTCCATAGTTTAATAATCTCAAAACCGCAAAATCACTAACCTGTTAGTAAATCCCAAACACAAAGTAAACCGTCTTGAGACCCACTTCCAGACATCATTGGTGTAATAACATCTATGAATAAACATGTGATAGGACCATAATGACCGTGCAATGTATATAAAACTGTTTGATCCTCTAATCTAAAAACCTAAAACAAGTTAATATAAATTATTCAAGGAGAATCAGACTTTAAGGTTATTGAATTTGGTTTATATAAATAAAATATTTATTTATGCAAATTATTTCAGTTATGAGCTTGTATTAGTGATTATAATTTAGATGGTATTTTTTGAAACTATCTTGGAATCTAGATGTTTGGTAAATAAAGATTTGTTAATCAAAAAGACGTTAATCAGATTTTTGGTAAAACTATTCCTAATTCTTTACAAGAAATTTTGAATGTTATAATGCACAAATTTATAATTTAAAGTGGTTTTACATCTATTATCAGTTATAAAATTGACTTAAATTTTAAATTATCTGGTAGATCAACCTCAAATGTAAAACCATGATAGAATTTTGAACAACCAAAAATATTTTTAAAACTTTTTGTTGGAAAATACGATCACGGAAAGTTATTTTTGCATTCTGAGTGTTTTGTTATATCGGATATCTAATATATTATATTAATTCTAAATTGAAGATGCTCTATCTTAAAAATAGTTTATAAAGTTTTGTGTTGATTATTATAATTACTTTTAATGTATGGTCTTGACTTCCTGTCACCACACGACCTCCTTCTGAGTCTAATACAGTTATGGGCTGTTGGTGAGCTTTTATCGTATTTAAACGAATACAACGTAAATCTTCGGAATTACATCTTAAATCTCTACAATCAGCAAGTGATCCAGCACTTCCCGTACGAACATGTGCTGAAATAAAAGTAATTCTATTTTAGAAGTTTTATAAACATTTTTAATACTAATTTTAGAGTTAACATTTCTCATACTTCGTCTATAAGCTGATGTAAAACTCCAATCGATTTGTTTACCCTGCGTATACGATTCTAAGTGTAAAAAATCTAAATAACCATTTAATTTAGCTGCTACAACACGATTTGCAACTATTTTAATTGATGTAACGCCAACTTCGGATGCATCATCAAATAAACACTAAAAATAAGAAGTATT
Organism: Chrysopa pallens; assembly: GCA_020423425.1. Classification (NCBI taxonomy): domain Eukaryota; kingdom Metazoa; phylum Arthropoda; class Insecta; order Neuroptera; family Chrysopidae; genus Chrysopa; species Chrysopa pallens. The sequence goes on along the minus strand of CM035592.1, from coordinate 46,020,373 downwards.
TAAAAAATATAAAATTTAACCATTAAAATTATATACTTCGAGCTTGTGTTTCTTTAAACAAACTAAAAATTTAATGAAATATTTCAAATTATCCATAAAATGTTTTTTCTTACACTTTTGGGAAATTGAATAGTTTCTATAAGGCAAATTAGTTTATCTGAAATCGTCGATTTGTAGATTATTTTAGTTAAACATAGTTTTGTGGCATATTAAATAGTTTTTTACAACATTCGCATAAAAAGAATTTGTTAAAAGTGAATTTACACATATTTTATAAACGCCAAATCACCTTTACATATTTTGCTCAACGTATAGATAATGTAAACAAACATAATTATAATATCTACGATGTTGAAAAGTTTTGCATGAATATAGATTAGAAGAATGTCTACTCTGCCATAAAAAATTCCCTAATTAAAGGTTTTTAGCCTACTTAATTTAATACTCATACTGATGAGTAAGTAGTCCAAAAATTCTCGGGATTTTGAAAAGGAAAATTAAAGTTTAAATTTGGCATTATTATACCTTAAACAAATCTTGCACGTGCAATCAAAGATTAGGAAGTTTCCATTTTTTTAATCATATCCCTAAAAATTTTTTAATGAAAATATATAACAAAATTATACATTACAAATTTTTTAATCAGAATTATTGAATTTATTACTAAATTTGAGACACAGAATTTTTCACCATATATACTATTTCATACTTCGATCTTTTTAAATTATAATTAGTTATAATATTACAATAACATTTCGTCATAAGCTGGGTACCCGTAGTCATATAAAGTTAGTGATTACATTTCAAAACATTTGAATATGGCTTAGTTATGATCAGTGTAATAAGTTTTTTTCCACTAAAATTCTGAAAGTTGATTTCTTTTTCGGAGCCCGTAAAATTTTTGATTTGCCTCACAGGACTCAAATTGGTTTACATTTTTTTTATATATTGTAGTAAGAAGCTTAATATAAAAAATATAAAAAACATTTTGTTCGCAACGCAATAAAACTAGATGTCCGTTGCCCGAAAACCTGGAAATTACTAAAAATAGCAATTTGGAGCCGGGCATAGGACATCCCGTTTCGTCACATGTTCGAGAAACTAGATTTTACTTCTATTTTTAAAATATCTTTCGATAACAGAACAAAAAACAAATGTCCGTCAATTTCAAGCTTGTGGGAGCAATCAAAAATTTTACGGGTCTGAATAATAAATGCTCCACTTTTTAGAATTTTCGTAGATAAAAAAGTTTTTACACATTTAATCAGCGATATTAAGCGATTTTAGAAATGTAATTATCAATGACTTGGTGCCCCTCACCAGGACTATCACTTTCATAATTTTTTTTATTTGTAATAACTGATTAATAATCAGTGATTATATTACATTATTTATGGTATGCTAGGTAAGCAAAAAACATATAAGAAAAAATTAGGTAATTAAAGGCGATAAAATTATATTATATAAACGATTGTAATTGATAATTAGCAGAGGAATAGAATAGTGATTCTCACTTTTTATATAACTTTTAAATTCACCAACGCGATTTCATTTCATTGCTAATTTGTTATTTTTTAAATTGTTTGCGGAAGAAAAGAAATTATATGGAGAAAATCGGTGGATAGTGTAGATGAAGAATTATAATAATTAAAAATATAAATTATTACCTTAAAACTACCAGTAGTACCTTCCCAAAATTCAATGCGACCATTTGAACATCCTAAAGCTATTAAGTTGTCCACATAATCTAAACACCATATTGGTGGCACTTTAGAATGACTTAAAACTAATTGTTTTGAATGTTTTCGAACATTTGACTGTTGTTCACTGTGCACATTAATATATTCATTACTGTTCGTTTTTTGCATGTTGCCATTCACTACACTTATTTTATTGTCGTCATTATTCAACATCCAATTTTCAATTTCACTTTGTTTAGAACTAGTTCGTTTTAAATTGTCTTTAACATAGAATTTTTTATATACAGATTCAAAATCAAAGTATGGTTTTTGAATATCACTACTGTTATCATCAGTCTTCACTGAAACACAACTACTTTTAGTCTTTAAATTTTGAAAATTAAAATTGATCTTATCTTGTAATATTGGTAAATAATAATTTTTATTTGTATTATTTATGTAACTAATATTTAATTCGTCACGTGATGGCGGTGAACCAGATTCATAGTCTGATAACAGATTTTCATCTGATTCCACATTTTGTGTTAGTATTATAAATTTTTGTTGCTCTTCAAAATGCCTGACAAGAAAATTAAAAAAATAATAATTTAAATTTTGGTATATCAAAATTATTAAACTATCAAGGAGAATCACTAAGTAGTCATTTGCTTTATTGTCTGAAACAATTTTTATATTAGAAATAATGTGTGGTCACGGGGTATGCTCTGTTCATTCAATTAATATATTTTGTTAATAATTTTCGTGGTTAAATAGCCCCCAAATAATTTTATAAATCTATAATGTTAACCGCAGCATTAATAATAGTTTATTAACAAAGAACTTAATTGTGATCCGAAAAAAGCAAGACAAAAATATGCTTCAAGTGATACTGTCACATGAATATTAATTAAGTTTTAGTTAAGACATCATTTATTTTGGCAATTTTCTGAAGGATTTTTTTGAATCATAATAAATTTATAAATTTACATAAATTTTGTGAAATGTTTGCGAATAATAAAGAAATAAACAAGTCTACAGCGAATCGAAATTTTGTATTATCTTTGTGTTTCATTTCTAATATTAGGCTCCATTTCTCTTAATTTAATCGCCGTAAGAGAGGAAATTACGAAGCGGATACTTTTAAAGTGATTTTGAGTTATATAAATCGCTTACAATTGTCTGTCGATTGATTTCACATGCTCGGCAGTGATAGCATCCCATATTTTAATTTTACCAGCTAAACATGTACTAACAACGTGATTACCATCTGTTGCGATACATTCTATTTGTTGAGTATGTCCCTCCATGACTGTTGGAACGGCTTCCATTATTAGCTGTTAACAAATTATAATTATTTATCCTAATATAAAAAATTCGGGTAAATTAAAAGATACTAACTTGTGTTGATGGTTCTTCAACTTTATCATTTGCCCAACTAGCACGCCATTCTGCATAATTTCGAGTGCAAACACAGCGATAAAGTACCACAAAACCATATGATAGGACGACAGTACTAATAATGCATAAAATTGTTGCAAACATAATTTCCATTGGTGAGCTTGGATAATATGGTGTCATATGTTCCGCAAAATTACCATAATTTGATTTAGATTCACCATCTGGAAACATAAATAATTAAGCTTTTATCGTATTAAAATTAAAATAGCTTGCGTCTTTAATATCCAATGTTAACAACGGTAATGGGGCATAAGATTTTACAACGTTAGTTACTTATATGTAACTTGTATTTAATTAGAGTTAAAATTTAATTGGTAAGAATTGTTGGACAAATAGTCACCTCTTTTTATCAATGTAAATGGTAAAATATATTAATAGTTTTGGAATAGTTTTCATAACATTTATCATGCACTGTTGATATGATTGACTTAAATAGACTATATAATCAATTTATTAGCAATATAACTCTGTTAGATCTTGGCTGTTTCAAAAATATTTTATGAATCTTGTGTATCTTAACATTAACTACCCAATTTTTATATTGTGTTGAGAAAACAAAAACTAAAACGTCCATTATATACAGAAAATATTATAAATTACACCATACAATTAATGTATTTTATAATTTTAAGTAAGCGTGGAAGATTCAGGCCGCCGCCTTTTCATTATTATTTCAGTACACGTAGTGAAATTTTGAAATAAAAAATACAACGAAACAAGTTGCATCATTACAAAAGATTTAGTGTTTGTTGTTCTTTAAATTAACAGAGCAGATGATTATGTTCACACATACCAAAATCGTTAGTTGTGCTAATGTTTTTATGCCGATATTCTCTTTTTTTTTTTGTATTGGTAAAGTAAAAATTTAATTATAATATGATGCAGCACATTAATCGTTAATATTGGCAATAATTTTATATAATTAAAGGTAGATAAATTAATATGAACTTACCATTAAAATCTAAAGGATCAAGTGCAGCAGCTAATGCAGACCATTGAAAATGTTTAATAGGTTTTTCTTCTGGATTTCGAATACTAATCACTTGATCTGGAGGAATAATATGCGAAATACGAATAGATGGTAATATTGTGATGTAACTATTACTTAACGATAAATTATAAGGTTTAACGATTGCTGGCCAATGAAAATTGGACAATTTACGGGGCAATTGTAAATCAGAATGTTTTAATTTAATGAGGTCCTCCGAAGTTTTATTATCATTTTCATATTTAATTTCCACATAATGTGTTGTTGCGGTGTTTTCAGTTGGATATATAGGAATAGAAGCTGTTGTTACCGTATCAATTAATATTGATGAATTAACGTGAATCGCATTTTTAATAAAATTATTTTCCACCCGTAATGTATTTACATGTGTTGGAATAACAGTTACACTATCATTTACTTTCTTTGGCGATTTTAAATGTTCTTCGCGAACATCAACAAAATTTTCGATAATACCACTATCGTAAACCAACATTGAAATCCATACAACCATCCAGAGCATAAAACCACGTTGAAAGAAACGTGTACGAGCCCAAATTTGTACTAGCCGTAAACGTTTTGGAATTTTCTTTTCAGAAGGACCTTGTACTTGAGCCGCTACAATATTTGTGTGCGAACATCCGGATAAACGTGGATGTGATTTTGAACGATTTAATCCTGTTGTTTTCAACTGAACAGGTGGGTAAGTTTTGTCATAATAACTGTTGATGTTTTGGTATGGAGTACGGCGTTGGATATTTTCATTACGACGAATATCAATAGCCAATACCTAAAATACAGAAGCAAACAATTTTGTTATATTATAAACTAGCAGATACTAACTTAATTATTATTTGAAAGGAATTAATTAATAATCGAGATATATTAGACAACAGACTTGGATCATGGAACGTGCATATTATTCATGGATATTATACTAAATGGCCATCGCAAATCAGTAATGTAATATACAGTAAATTTTTTCTATTTTCGCAACAAATAATTCCTAAAAATAATTATCCAAATGTTATGAAATTTGACATACATAATCTAAACATGAAAACGGAAGATTGTCGAAGAATATTTCGACATAACCTCATTTTTCATATCAAGATTGTGCATATCAAATTTCAATAACATTTATATAATAATTTTTAAAATTACTTTGAAACGCAATGTTTATAAGTAGTAACAAAATCCATTTCACATATAGGCCTTATTAAAAGAGGATAATTCAATTATTTTACGAACGTTAAAATACATCTATTCTGCTAAGTCTTCATTAATACATGTTATACTAACCGTTGAAAAAAATAACATTTGTAAGAAAAAATCCGACATTAATCCAACAATCGCAAATATTGAAAATTCTTGAATAGCCGGTATAAAAGTGAATAAACCAAATGTTAAAATTGTTATTTCAACCAAAATATTTTTTGTAATTGACCATCCTTCTTTACTCAAACCTTGTGCAACACGAATTTTAACATCCAGATGTGCTGGAGTTGATACAACTGATTTTGTTAATACTAGCACATTCTCTAAACCAATTAAAATTATCAAATATGGAAATACTTCTTTGCCTTGTAACGATAATGTTAAGCCAAAAAAGAAACATATTCCAACAGACATACATAGGCATAACATGACCGTTATAACAGCGGAAAATGCCATTGCAGCTTTTGATTTAACAAATTCAATTTTACGTACAGAAAAATATATATAGATAAAAAATAGTATAAAAGCAATAATTAATGGAATAAATTCATAATAATTAAATTCGCCAGGATAATAAATATGTACTACTTCATTCTCATATTTCATAATTTCACTAGAGTTTGTAATAGAAATATTTGTATATAACGGATAAAAATGATGAAGTTTTTTCGTTAAGGATGAAATAAATCTGCAACAAAACAAATAAATTAAAATTAATTTTAAGAGTTAAATGCCTAGAATACTTTAGTCGTGGCCAGAGTACAAAAGTGACAAAAATATCGGCAACAAATGTTCGAAAAGCAATGAAAATTGAATGAAAGAATTCCATTGATTATATATATATTACACTAATAAGTTAATCGTCTTTACTACGTTATTCCTTTATTTTTTCCAAACATTTTCTCTAAATTTTATTTTAAAAAAACGTTGCTGAAATCAAATCTATAAACCGTCAAGTTTACTCAGATTATCAATCCAAAGTAAAAAATTTTTAATTCCTAATTTTGCCATCAAAATCTACGAAAAACGTATAATAAGAAAATTACTTACGATTTATCATATTCTTTTAAAACAATTGTAAGCGCAAACTGAATTATTCGCAATCTCTTTCTAATTGGATACCGTTTAACACCTGTATCTTTTAATTGCATTCCAAATAATATTTCAGCCATTGATATTTTTCCCTTCTGTAAATTCTAAAACAAATTGTATTATTAAGTAAAATGAAAGAATTTCGTTATCTTGGTATTTAAAATCAATTGTTTAGTATCATCGTATGTTATAATAATTCTAAAATTATTAAGTTAGACAAATTTTTATAATCTTATGTTTCATTTAAGGGAAATACGAACAAAAAATGAGATATCTATTTTTAATGCATTATACAATGACAATTTTTAATTCATTATACAATGTATATCTTTCAATTTTTGCCCATAACATAAATTTTTTTCAACAGTTTATTTTCCGATTTCAATTGATTAATCTTATTCTTTTATTTTATTAATTAATCTGTAATATTGATCAAAAATTACGTTTTAAATACATACTATTATATTCTTATTAATATTTTGAAAATACTTTTGAATTTATAATTATTTATAATTGGTAGACTATTTCATTTTTAAGCTATTTAAAAAGGACTTGGTAGATATTATATACACTATATATTTTATTAGCTGAACTTACTTGGTGCGAATATACTGTTCCTAATATGTTTGTGTCAGCAAAAAACTTTTGTGCATTATTCTGCCACATATTTGCTGGTGATAACAATAAACAACTATATTCTGGCATAATATCTTTTGTCCGATGCAACGACTGTTTCACATTTTCTACATGTAAACATACATGATCCAAAGTTTTTGAGCTATAGATAAATTGTTATTGTTAGCTTGCATTGAAATATTTTGATTTAAATCAAACATACCTATATTCATCTTGGTGATTTCGAACAATTTCTAACACTTTAAAAGCTTCACTAAGTGGACCACGAAATGCATCAGTTAATATTAGATTATCGGACCATGGAAATACAGTTGCACGAAATAATATTTGTTGTATAAAGCATGATGGTGGTTTTTTAGCCCATGTAAATGGAATATCCCATTTAATATCATTTAAACTTGAATCGTTTTTTGACCATAAAACTTGTTGTGGGATATTCCCTGGCAGGGGAATATTTGCAAGTGGGTAGCTGTAAATAAAAAAATGGATTGATTGGTTCGACATTTGGCAAAATTTATTCTTTATATTTCGTATTATATTAAAAATTTTCTTAAGAAAATTGGAAATTTTTTACACATTTTTTTAACACAAAAAGGCGACGACATGAATTTTTCATAAATTATAAAATACTATTTTTAGGGTATGTTAAAAGATTGTGCAATTGTTTATAACATTTAATTTTATTTATTAAATAATTTTTAAATCAATCTAAACAAAAGAATTATGAATTTTATGATGTCAAATAGATAGACAAGACACAGGTCTGGCATTTTGTTGTTGTTGTTGAGTAAACTTTTAGAATATTTAGAATTGATTTGGTTAAAAATACAATATATATATGGTATTTTGAATAACTATATATATTAACTAAGTATATTATTTAAAAGAACTATATATTAAAATATTGCCCATAATGGAAAAATTGAATAGATAAGTGCGATTATCGAATTAGAACTTAGCCACATTCATAGTTTTTAAAAATCAATTATTATCAATTTTCATTATATATATATTTATTAAAAATTAAAACAAAAAGTGTTGTTATAATTTCTTATTTAAAAAACTTTGCGAAGTAGTAATCTGTCATTGGCTTGAAAGTGCCGATGTGAAACAACTAATATAGTATAAAATAAAAATTATAAACTTACCAACATAATAACGCAACAGTTAAAGCAAATGCGCTTATTGAAAAAGGATAAGAACTACAAAAGAGTCCATGTTTATAATATAATTGGGCAACACGTTCTGGTAATGATGGACTTTTATTTTTTCTTCCAGAAATCCCAGTTACACTTGGCGAAATAGACGGCATGTTCATTTAGACCGTTTATGTAATATTTGCCATTATGTGTTCTTAACCTAGGAAATAATCATAATCAAATTGAATAAGTGTTTTTATTTAAGATGAACACACAAATATTGTTATGATTTAATTTACACACAAAAGACCATTCATTAAGTATATTATAAAAGGTATTTACCAATTATTGGCTATATAAACGGAAAGAAATATAAAATAAGACTTTAATTCTTATCACTTAACGCTTATGATAACAAATTTATTCAATCAATTTTTTCAGAGGTCAAAGAATAATTTAAAAATAAAACAGTGCAAAAACAACAAATTGTAAATAGATGTATAATTATTTACCTCAATAGGTTTTATCACTTAAAAAAAGAAGTTTGGTTTAAATAATTACGTCTTATATTTCTAACCTATCAACGAAATGTATGTACAAAATTCTTATGAAGAATTCATATGAAGAATGATAGGAAAAAAATTATTTTATTGCGCAATTAATTTTGGAAAAACTTACCGGTACATAAGTTTATTTTTGTCCAAAATTTGAGTCCATTATAAAATTTTTATTAGATCACATTTTTTTAACAAACAAAAAATTCTTATCAAACTTAAAAATTTATATCATTTTATTTCATCGTCTCAAATTATCATTGATTTGTGCAAAGAATATACTTAATTAGTGAAGGTACTAACCATAGTGCGTCATTCACAAGCTAAACATGACAGTTTACGATAAGGAAGTTTACGTACTTCTTTATGGTTGTTCGGAATTAAAATATACTTCTTTAGGTTGTTCAATACAACCGTGGTAAACTATATAAATGAGATTAGGAAGAAAAAATTCTATGATTATTTTTGTTAGTTCAGCCGAGGTGTCGTATGCGGAGAACCAATTTAAAAGTTTTAAATTGGTTCTCCGCATACGACACCTCATATATATATATATATATATATATATATATATATATATATATATATATATATATATATATATATATATATATATATATATATATATATATATATATATATATATATATATATATATATATTAAAAACTCAAGCTTACTGAAAATAGGCAAGAATTTTGGGCATAATAAATTATTGCAACATATTTAATCATAATTGGTATTTTTAATCTCTTACGATAAGTTTTGTTTATAGAGATTTTGTCTGCTTTAACTTTGTTTCGAATCAAAAATTTTATACAATTTTCTTTTTTTTTGCAAATATCTTTATTATTTTATTCTCAGATTCAGTACAACACGAAAAAAAAAAAAGAACAGAAGAAAAATTAATTATTTTAAAATTTTCCTTGAGGATTTTTTCGTTGCTGTTACGGTCAGTATGCAATGTGTAAAACGTTTTGATAGTTCAGATATCACTGGCATTGCTAATAACGACATGAAAATTTTAACAAAAATATGAAATTTATTAAAATCAAAAGCAAACAACGAACACTGACGAAAACCAAGAAAACAAAAGTTGACATAATCTATACCTAATACACAGACGATTCCTGGTTTTTCTCTGTAAGTGTAAGAAATTCTGCAAGTGTAAGTCTATTTTCACAAGGAAATGAAATAATTGACAACAATTTAGATTTACAACTGAAATTTTATTTCAATTTTCGTTTAATTTATACATTTTCTTTATTTAGATATACAATTCTATAATAATGTGTTTATTACTTAGAAATGATTTAATGGACTTTTTTTAGTAATATATTTTTATCTTTTTTTTTTTTTTTTTAATGGAATGAAGTTTCTATTTATTTTGAACAGGGTAAGTAGTAATTAGTACAAAATATTAAAATAATTTGTTTTGTTTTAATACTTTAAATATGTTAAATTTTTTTAATTTGTTTTATTTTTTATTTATAAAATAATTTTATTCTATCTAAGTACAATATTATAATAATTGATGTAATGTACAACATTATGTGAGATTATTAATGTGTTTGTATTACATTGTCATACAAACGGGAGATAATTGTCATTTAAAATTTTGAAGAGAATGGATAGATTCTGAAATATTAAAGTTAATTTTGGAAACGGTAATACATAATTTTGATATGCTGTCCTTAAGAGACTTTTGGTAAAAAAAACAATGGATTTATTTGAATGTATTTCCTTTTGTTATTCCACATTTTCTGACTTTAAATTCCTGAGTAGTCAAATCTGTTTGTTTATTAACATAAGTCAAAACCTAAAAGAATCAACTTTGAGTGTAACATTTTATAACTGCGTCGTTTATGAACCGATTTTGATGATTCCTTTTTTATTGGAAAGAAGATACCCCAAGGATGGTACTATGATAAGGAAACCAGGCTATAATGTCCCCAAAGTGAGAGAAGGAGCGCAAATAATTTTGAATGGTTGTCGTGGTTGTATACAACATTCAAAAGTAAAAATATAAATATAAAAAAAGTAAAAAATAATTTTAAATTAAAACCTTCTATAATTAATTTCCTAGTGACTAATTACCTTTCGAAGTCGGTGCCTATCTTTAGCTAAAAAATTGATTGGTTGGTGTCGACTAAGAAAGGTAGTTGGTTACAAGAAAATTGTAACCTGTTGAAGTTTTTAATTTAAAATTTATTTTTTTACATTTTAGTTTATTTTTTTGAAGGCGGTTTTTTTTTTATAATTGTTTAAACTTTTACATTAATTTTAGCAGTTAGATTAAAAATTTTATAGAATAACATATTTTTCTCTGTTACATATAAGAATCGTACCTCCAAGAATAGTCTCTCCATAGAATTAAAATTACTAAAAAATCGGATAAGCATGTATTGTACTTGTATAATCAAAAATTTATATTCGTATTAAATCGTCGTAACTAACCCTTTTGGCATAAAATTCCCGAGAAACGTTTAAATTTAAAACAACACATTCAACTTGACCTATTTTAAATTGACGTCAAATATCTATGGAAATCGTATAATACCATCAACATTTTAAACATTTCTTGATAAATCTATGAAAAAAAAGTAAAAACTAGCAGACCCGATCACGCGTAGCTGTTAAAATTTTCCCAATTTATCAAACGATAATATGAAACAATATTACATCGATTGTGCATCCAGTATTTGGTGTGGCCACGAGGTTTTTGGTGTGTCATCAGGTATTTGATGTGTGACACCCGTGACACGAAATTTTATATATCCACGCGGTATTGTGTGACTATCTGTACCCGGTACTTCGGACTGTGATATCCATACACTGGAAAAGTATATGGACGTCCAGAACTATTAATTCTTCCGGTAATAGTTGAACGATGCGATATGCACACTTTATACAGTTGACAGTTCGACATACTACTAGTGAGAAGAGATATATAAATTTTATTTTGAATGTAAAATTTTTATTTTGGTTTCGATGGAAATGATGCTAACAGGATTTGTTTTCACTCTCATACGGGTTGGAACAAATCACACATTTTGATTAAAAGCTTTAGATTTCTTTATTCTTAAAAAAAAAAACTATTTACTATACAAGTATATACACGCATATAACTGCGTATGTTGTACGAGTGAGTTCTCGATGCTTATTTGTATATAAAGAAAAGTATACTCAATATGTGTACCAATAAATAAAAATGACAATAACATTTATATACTAAAGTAACGAATAACGAAATGAGTTTATAAGTAACAAATCGGTATTTTGAGTCTGGCGGTGTAGCTGTTACTCAGTAACGACAGTACATGCGGTTTGTTCTAGAAAGGCGCTGTATATATGAATATTCCTATGTACCAGTGACAGTTGTTAAAGAGGAATAACAATGGCGGATTTATGATAAAAATATAAGTACTTTTGCAAGTGAAAATTAGTTAGTTTTTTTAAAGTTCAAAAATTGTAGATACAAATAGATGCACATGTTTTACATATCATTTTAATTTTCAAAATATTATAAATTTTTTGTGTTAACATAAATGTCAAACTGACAGTTCTTAAATAGGAGTTGTAATAGTGGAAACGTAGGAATACATTACTCTAGTTATAACACTAGTAATATTTTTGGTTGTTCGCACATAGGAATGTTGATAAATTTGTGTTATTGTCGTAAACAAAATGACGTGTTTTTGAAATTTTGTAACACATTAATAATTCACGCTTTCCATTGAACATAATATAAAAAATTATTTTACAATCACAATTCAAATTTAAACTATCAATAATTATTAGTTGTGGAACAGTAAATATCGATCACTTAATATGTTTCCACAGTGTAATACAAATGGTTTTGTTGACAATCATATTTAAATATTGATTTCATTGATTCAATATTGTTGCAGTAATTCGTACAATATGAATATCCATTATAATTTGTTTTCTCTATAGTTTAATATTTTTTCCGGTCATGTAGTTAATGTCATGAAAAAAGTTAAATGAGATGTACAAATACATCATACCAATTTTTTTTAATACATTTTTTAGGCCATCCGCATATAGTAACATATTATCACGCACATTGCACTTTAATATATCAATTAGTAACACTTAAAATACTTCAACGTCCTTCAATTAGATTTTATTTGATTTTATATAGACTAACAGCAAAGCTAAATGTTTTTAAAAAGTAATCAAAGTACGCAGAGCTCATTTATTTCTATAATTTCTAAATTTGTAATAAGTCTGTCTTAAAAATTTTCAAAAACTTTATTGATTGGTTATGAAAATCAAATTAAATGTTTACAAATTTTTAATTTTATAATATTATTAAAATTACGTTAAAAAGTTTTAATTTTTAAAAGACTGATTTTTATAAGGTCAAACTTTTTAACATGAATTAAAATTTAACATACAAAAGTTTTAATTAGGCCTTAATACCAATTTTTAAATTAGAAATATACATAAAGTATTTCGTATTCATGATTCCATTGTAAATTATTCTCCATTTGATCACATAAGCGAAAACTAGCTTAAATTAACTTTATATACATTCCTTGCATCGCTCATCAAACATTTATTCATGCGGCAATCCTCAATTTATAATATTTTCTTAATAATCCCCTATCGGCGTCCATGATAAACATCCACATTAAACCTCCCAAAATAAATGTAATTTTTGATAGAAATTATAAAAATTTACTAGGTATGCAAATACTTTTAATATTACCATAATTGTCAATAATTACCAAATTAGAATTATTTTTTAAAAATATGAAAGCAAAATTGTATTTTTATGACATACATTTATGTTTGAAATAATTAAAATGTCAATAGAATCGAAATGGAAGAAATTTTTACTATACTAATTCCTTTGTATGTTCACAGAAGTGGTGGTAATATAGTCTTTTCATAATTTTGTTATGTTAAACTTTAATAAGATAAATTTTTCTCAGAAGATAGCTTAGTTTCTTAATGTTCATATTTTTATAAGCAATTTATCAAGATCACTAAATAATTACACTTTTATTTACATATGATTATGTTGGTCAATAAAAAAGTTTTCAAAATGCTTTATAAATTAATTATTATAGTACATAATATTGGTTTTGGCAAAAAATGGGCGTAATTAGTCATGGAGAAAACAATGTGGCAAGAATAAAACTCCAGTTGCATAATTGAATGTACTAGATTAACAAATTTACTATTCATTTATTAATTTCAATAAAATTTGTATGGAAATTGATTTACAAGATGTAACGTAATAACCCTATTATTATTTTTTATACTCTCGAAATTAGAAAATTTTTGAAAAGAATTAGTATGTTTATTTGTAACTTGCCTACGTAATTTTTATCTCCCCTAAACAAATAAAAAAATACGATAATTTGAATCTTTCAATCTGATTTAAATTATAATTATATATATATATATATATATATATATATATATATATATATATATATATATATATATATATATATATATATATATATATATATATATATATATATATATATATATATATAATTTAAATCAGATATATATATATATAATTTTAATTTAGAACAATGTTTTATCTGAAAAATAACTTTACGCCGCATAAATATATATATATATATATATATATATATATATATATATATATATATATATATATATATATATATATATATGTATATATATATATATATATTTAGAACAATGTTTTATCTGAAAAATAACTTTACGCCGCATAAATATATATATATATATATATATATATATATATATATATGTATATATATATATATATATATATATATATATATATATATATATATATATATATATATATATATATATATATATATATATATATATATATATATATATTTATGCGGCGTAAAGTTATTTTTCAGATAAAACATTGTTCTAAATTAAAATAATTCAAAGATTAAAGATTCGGATTGTATTTCACACCATTCTTCCATAATTTTTAACATGTCTATTTCTCGATCAGTTTTCCTAATATATACTCTTATATGAAGTATGAATAATATGCGGTTAAGATGTTACACCTTATAAATTACAGAAAATATTTATATATTAATAATTCAGTACTATCAAATATGGATTAATTAGTTATAAAAAATTAATACATCAAAAATTTTAGGATTCATTTATTGCACATATTTCTTTACATTTTTACTGAATGTATATATATTTTACTTTATATTATGGCACCCTTGATCTGGAAGATTAGTATAAATCAAACACAATGTCTTCTATCTTTCCAAAGCCTCATGTTGTCAATGGGTAGTTAGGTATGATATCATTAAATATGATATTAACGATGCTAATATACAATATTGATGACATCATACATAATTGACCAGTAACAATATCAAGTTTTGAAACACACACAATGTTACAACAATATCATTAAATTAATTACTTGACCGATCTAAGTGCTATCTAGTGACATAAAAGTACTTATGTCATTAATTTAATTTTTTTAAATTTAGTTATTTCTGATTCCTTAAGGATAAGCAGTTGTAAAGGATTTTCTTATTAGAAAATCTGATGGTTAACGCATACCATCAGATAGTCCTATAATAAATTCTGATTAAATTTTATTAAATTTGAAAATCTGATTAAATCTGATTAAATGTATGCGAACAGGGTAAGATTTTTTGATCAGAAAATCTTATCATGACAACATCTTAAGAAATTTTTATAAGAAATTCTTATGCCACTTCAGACACCATCGTATGTATACGCACACGATACGATTTTTTGAACAGAAAATCTTATCATGTGGGTCTACACTTATTCTATTATCAGTTCTAAAAGAACTATAAAACTGATAATAGAATGGAGATACTTGTATGCGTAAATAATATCAAAATTATGTGTGTTTTATTTACAATATCACAATAAAAACGCTTTTTTTTTCGTTTCAAAAACTTTCCCTATTATATTTACAGATTGAGGAATGCCACAGATATAAACTTTAGTAATATCGTAGTAATAACACAACATTTATTTCACAAGCTAGTGTCCAATTGTGAATTCGAGCTAAATTGTTACTTATATTTAAATATTGATAGTTAATGTTCCATTCAAAATACTTCGGAGGATTTACTCAAATTATGTTTTTGGTTCTAGAGTAGTAAAATGTGCAATAATGAAAAAAATATCGAAGAACTAAATATTTAAATAGAGGTAGTATATAAATCTTGAATTTATTTCATTATATCTAAATCTCATTATAATAAATACACTCCACATCAAAAAATTCTTTCAAAGATTCACACAATAAATTTTTGTTTAGTTTTACAAATTCTTTGTACATAAAATTTACACCAATCAATAAGGGTCAGAAGAATAAAACGATGTCAAGTTTAATCTATCGAAAATAAATTGTTTTGGTTATTTAAAATATAGTATAATTTGTCGAATGAATGAATTTGTTAAGATCTTTAGACAGATTTATACCGTGTTACAAATTTCCTTTTTTCAAATGAAATTAATGACTGATAATATAATTTTATTTTGGATAATCTTTTGGTTTATGTGATAGAATAATAAAAATAACGTATTTTAAATATGATTAAAAATGAATAATTTTGCCAATAAATAATTATTGTATGTAAAAAAAATAATCCTACATTGAATATTTTGTATGTAAAGTAATTAAAGATTAATAATTTTATTGAATATCTTTTAAATGATATCGGTTATCTCGGTTTTTTAGTTTTGTGTTTAGTATTTGGAACTTCGCCATAAGACCATTGTTAAATATGTTTAGAAATGGTTAAAGTAAACTACATATAAACAAATTTTAATGAATGTTTATTAAAGGTCTACGTTTATTAGAGAAATTTTGAAATTAAGGGTTCTTAAGTTCAAAATTGTTTGATTTTTTAAATTAAAATTCTTTTCTTTTTTTAAAATCTTTAATTTACTTGTTTCTAACGAATAAAATTAAAAAACTTCATAAAAACTAATAAATATTAATAAAATACGAATTGATCAATCTCTAAAAGATATTAGGATTATCTCAAAATATTTAGGATTTATTGAGTTCAAAATATGAAGGTTATATTTTGAGTTCAAAACCAATTCGATTCAAATAAAAAATTAAACTTGATCGCAACTTTTTATTCTTTTTTTGTATTTTAGACTCTTATTAATTGGACTAATTACTTTAATAATAAATCAAAACTACTAATGCCACAATGAAAAAATTATAATAAAAATAATTTATTTTTATACTAAAATTTGTTATATGCTATTTTTCATTTTTAAATGTAATTTGTAAAGTAGTTATACTCATTGGATCCAATATCAAGGTACTCATATTTGTAATATACGATTCCGTATGTAACCCTGTCAATGAAGTCTTTTCTACTGTATTGATTCGCAAATTTGTTAGTGTGTTTGCGTCAAATATATATGAATCACATGCTAAATCAGGAACACTAATTGAACAGTCATGTCCTTGTCGATGAAGTACCATTAATGCTGTAGTTGATGGAAAATGTGCAAAATTTTGATCGGGTAATGTACGAAAACTCATTAAATGTACATCGCATGGAAATTTCTCCAATACATTGATAAATTTTTCATATAATAAATAATCAGTTGTACCTTCAATTGTAAATACATTAACCGGATATATGAGCATGTTACTAAGTGTATTTGCGTATAAAGATGGTCGACTAAATTTATCATCGTCATTATTCCCATCTGAGTTAAAATTACGCAATATATCTTTAATTTTATCTCCATTGTCATTTTTATCAACTGAATTTAAATGTTCTAAGAGTAGCCAATATTTCGTGTTTGTTCGAACATTATCGACAAGTCCTTCACCCATACCACGCATGTCATCGTATAAACTTCGACGTTCCAGCATAACTTCCAAGTTTCCTTGTTGCCAACTGGCAGCACCTTGTGCATGGTTTGTCAATAAACTTAATCGCATAGAGTTGTCTTCAATGTATGCCATCGTTGTAATTGGGAAATAATTACCTTCGATTCCGATTTGTTGTACTTTGACACGTTTTTGCATTTGGAATCCATTTAAATCAGTGTAAAATTCTGGTGGTTCATTATTTTGTATATCGGATATTATACGCATAAAGAATTCAGTTTCACGATTTTTTGGTGGTTTCTCAAAATCAACTTCATTTTCAATATAAATTGCCGACGACAACATTGAATCATGATTATGATAAATGCGTATTGTATGGGTTAAAAATGGTCCATATATTACAGATAATTCACTTAAAACGGGACCAGATGTAATTATGATTGTTTTATCGTTACTGTATTGACCTAATACGTCCTTTTCTGTATCCGCCGAATTAGGATCTGGCATAAATAAATATGCACCTGAAAATATAGAAGTCAATTTTAATGATTTTAATGTTAATACAATTCTTGAAAATTAATTGTTTTATTGGTGTTTTTTTGTACAAATTTAATTGAATATAAAAATTTTGTAATTTTTTACCGTTTTTAAAAAATATATGCTCAAAATTTTGTTTATTGGTATAGGTACAGCACCGACTTCAAAAAATACTTCTACAAAAGATTTCCTTGTAACCAATTATGTTTTTAAGTCGAAGTTAATCATATTGTTAGCTTAAAATTTATTCGTTGTCATCGAATTCGAAAGGTAATTGGTCAGAATGAAATCAATTCAAAATTATTAAAAATTATTTTTTAAATCGGTGCTTTTTCGAAAAATAATTATTTTGTCTAAATTCTAATTATCAAGTAAATGCCAAAGTCATCGAAGGGAAAATGTTTTGAAAATTAATATGTCTGATCATACTTTCACAATATAAATGTAAAAATAAATTGACATTAATGCAATTTTTTAATGGTCTCAGAACTTAAAAATTAAGTTCTCTTAGAGTTCTTCATAATTAAATTAATTTATATTTTGCTACATACCTGAATGAAATTGGGCACTTGGATAAGCAGAAAATTGTAATTGGCATTGTACTGTACGTTGTGTTTCTTTTTGATAGACTGATTTTAGAAAACCACTAGTTCCATCAATTAATAATCGCAATTTTGAAGTTTCTAATTGAATATCACCTGGTTGAGTGGATTTAATTTTAAAAATAGAATTTCTCTTGTCATTTTTGTCATCTTTATTACAAACATCACAATAAATAGTGGCTAAACGTTTTTTCATATCGGGATTCATAGTTTTTGAATCAATCAGAAATGTTACTAAACTAAATGCTGATAATTTTGCAATAAATATTACTTCAAATTCATTATCAAAAACATGTAAATTTCGTGGACTTGTTGCATTCCAAACTGGATTGATTTGATACAGAATTGGTTTGTGATGCGCATCGGTAATTTTGATATCAGCTGTCGTCGTTTTTAATGTAACTACACGATCTAAATTCTGACCTAGAGAATTAAATAGGACAATATATTTTGTATTTTTGTCCACAGAAATTGGAACCATTCGTGGAGGCCGATCGTTTGATTCGTATTCTAAATTGCTGATTATTGAAAATTTTGTTGTATCACCGACACCCGTCATTTGTTCACCCTTATCGTTTGAAAGTAACGATTGTATTGCGTCTTGTTGCAATGCCATACTATCATGGATACTGTCAAATAATTTCTGACTATAATCTTTCATTACATTAAATTTACTTGTGCCTGTGATTGCATCATGATGTTGAAATAATCCTAAATTACGCCGAGCTTTTATCAATTTCTCATATTTTCGATCGAATACTTTTACAGATTTATGATTTTCTTTCGCTTTGTTAAGCGCAACTGTAAATAAAATTTCTGCATTTCGTAAATTATGTTCTAATTGTCGATCTAATAATTTGACAAATGGTCGCGTCGTATAATATCCAGACCAATATGCTGGACGTCCTTCTGAGAATATATCTGAATAGACGAAGAAATCACCTTTCAGTTTTGGATATTTTGTATAACGTCTAGCAATCTCCTCAAAATAATCTTTTGGTGTGCCAAATACAATTTCAGCATTATCAAAATTTTGTGGATGTGTATTAATGTAATCCATTATTTTTTTGTAATTTGTATATTGTTGATCCCATTCAATTTCATTGTTGTAACGGAAATCATCTCCTAATGGCATTAGAACAACGTTGTGAGGAAACAATGAACCTGTGAAACAAAAAAACAAATTTCCAAATTTAGTGAAGAAAATCAAATTTAAAAGTAATTTAAATTTAAAATAAGTTTGCAAATTGGCAAGTGTTTTTTATTTAAAAAAGATTTGCTCAATTGAAAATTGACCATTTTGCTTATTATATTTGGGTTTAAAATTTTTAAAATTCTAGTTTAATAAATAAATAAAGTCAATAAACAAATTCGTAAAAAAATTTAACAGGTTTAATAAATATTTGTGAAAGTTAAAAAATCGCTTTTTAGTCAGTCAATAACAAATTACACTTTTCAAGAGGGATTGACACAAAAAATGACATCCCTACAATAGACAATCTCTAATGTACTATAATGTAATATACATTGTATTTTTCAATTTTCGTGCAGAAATAACTCTATTAATGCTTATTTAATTGTAATGAAATTTGTTATGAACGATCTTGACATAAAAACGGAAGGCTTGTCGAAGAATTTTCTCCGAAAAAAGTTTTTAAGAAAAAATCAAAATTTGATTTGTTATTTAGAATTGGGATTTCGTGGAAAACTTTTCTACTCGTCCTACATTCTCATTTTACGATTGTGCATATTAAATTTCATAATATTTGAAATTTTTATCTTTTGTAGGTATTTGTGAGCGAAAATTGACAAAAAAAAAAATACAAAATATATTACGTTATAGCACGTTAGAGATTGTGTTTATCGTAAAGGTCTCATTTTTGTGCCACTCCCTCTTAAGGAAAAATTTTAGGAATCGTAAAAATGTCAGTTACTAGAAAAAATATTAAAAAAAAAATTTTTTTTTTAAATGTATAGGGAAAAAGTTGTACTTATCTATTGAAGAAATTTATCGAAAAATCGTAAAACTTTATAACTAACCTGTACGTGAATATTGTCCCAATAAAGTTTTACTTTTACGTTCAACATTATTTTGATCAATTTCAACAGCTTTCGCTGATTGTTCGGTATATTCACCAGCTAATTTACGAAAATCAAAATGTAAACAGATATATGGATGTGGTCCACAACTATGTTTAATTGAATATATATCAAATGGTTGATTATGTGTCAAAATTGCACCACGTTCATTAATTGATGTACGTGATTTCCATTGTGGTACCCATAAGAAATCTCCATATTGGTTTTTTGCTAGCCATTGTTTCCATGCATAATGTATACGTTGTATGATTGTACCAGTTATACCAGACATAGATAATAAATATGGTACTGTACTGCCATGACCAAATGGATCTATTGACCATCCGGTTTTAGGTTTGTAATTTAATTTTGATTGAAGCCATTGGTGACCTAATATAAATAAAAAATTTAATTTTAATAAATTTTTATGTTGTTTATTTATTTTTGACATCTTGAATTGAATGCAGGAATTTTTATCAAATATAATAGGGTGAGTTGATGATACCTTTAAAGTGTCTTTATTTGCAACAATTTGCAACTCTCTTTAATATAGACAAGTATGTCTATGCGGATAATTTTGTAACAGTTGCCAGTTGTGTTGAATTCTGACCTTGTGATTAAGAAAAGGAAATATAAATATCATAAAATGGCTTCACTGCCTCACAGAAAATCTAGAAATAATTTGCGAAATACTAACATCTTCAAATTTCTCCGGATTTTTCAGGACTATTATTATAATTAAATTTTGAGTTAGTAGTCTTAGCACTATTACAAAAGTCGAAATTTTCTAAAGAAATCGTCATGATATTGTGTTGTTTTATTAATATTTCGCTTCAAAATAAAACAAAAAAAAATTTTTTTTTGCTTGTTAATTCTAAGTAGTGTTAATTTTGAATGTCATGAAACTGCTTCATAAACAAGTGAAATTAACAAATAACAGAGTTAATTCTTTAGATACTCCATTGTAATTAATTACTAATTACCTATGGGTAAGAACAAGGACTTCCTGTCTCAAAAAATTTTTCTCTATCTGATCCAAAAAAACGTGCAGTCTTTCACGGACACTCTGTATATATGTTTAATAGCTAAATTTAAGCTAAAATTCTGGGGGGAATCCATATTAAATGCATGGATATTTCAAACAAAAGATGTTTGTTTAAAAAAAAAAAACAAATAATTTTTGTATTTGACTTTTACTTCTATTTTTTATAGTTCGATAATTAGGCCATTGAACCCAATGAATCAATTTTGCTCATTCAAGAATTTAATCTTACTCTTTAAGAACATACCACCAACATTTCAGCTCGTTATCTTTTCGTTTTTATTATCTTGATGATAGAATGGATGAATAGAAATAGATTAATTATAGGTGATTCTATGATCACACCTATATCAAAATTTTGGCTAGTTATTATTTGTATGGTCAATATTTGCTAGCACTCCTTTGCGCATAGTATTGATTAAAAACACTATACTTAAACTAATTCAAGATCGTTTCTGCGTTGCCTTTTTTTAGTATCCATCACACATTGGTATACGTGGAAACGAGTTTGTTGATATGTTGACTAGGGATGTAGTTCATAATGTTGCAGAGGATGCATAACTTTCACCTGCACAAGATCATTGGACACATTGCAAAAGGTCTATGTTACAGGAATGGAACCAAATATGGAGTACATCGATAAATGACCGCTATTTATACGAGCTTCAACCTACTCCATCTCTTCAAACATGGTTCCACAAATGGGACATGGGCAGGAAACATATATCAATTATAAGCTGCATCAAAACGGGACACAACTCTCTACCAGCATTCCTACATCGAATACATGTCGTGTCCGATACTAGATGCATGTGTGGCTACCAAATCTATGATATAAATCACATCACCTTCGCCTGCCAACTTATCAATCAGCATAGACCTATGTTTCTATGTTCCTTAGCACAGCTAAGTCCCGTATGGGTGTTTTTGGTCCTTGCAATATTCCTAATATCCTATCTCTAAATAATACACAAATTCTTTCTAGTCTTTGTACTTTCCTTAAGAAGTCCAAAATCTTTATTTAAATTTAATTTGCTTACCTCAATTTACTTTGAATTTTTGTACTTTATTTTTCTCTACTTTTAACCTATATGTTAACTCTATTGTTAACCTTTCCGTGGTCCCCTTTCTAATGTTTAACGTTATAGCTACTTTGTAAAATCGTTCCGACGACTAACTTCCTTTTAAACATCCTACGTGTCCTTGTGTATTAATGATACAAATTTTCGAATATTTTTTTAAATTATTATCTTATGCAATAATACTTTTCCTTTTAATTTGTTTATGTAATATATTGATTTGTTAATTTTATGTGGGTAATGGCTGCATAGCTGAATTAGCTGAAGCCAGTATCAATAAATTAAAAAAAAAAAGAAAATTTCTGCTAGCATTACAAACTTTAGACTAAAACGAATATTCACATGTCGAGCATAAAAATTACTTTTGATTAAATCATGTTTTTTTATCGGTTATTCTATAAGTATCAATTCAATCAGTGACGGATTTAGGCTTGATGCCACCCTTGGCCCTGTTTATCGCGCCGCCCTTAATGTTAGAATAAATTTTATTTATTATAATATATATATTGCAATATATTCATTTCATATAACATTCTTTCATTATAATATAATTTTTAATTATAACTAATAAATATTACAGATACATAAGTATTAAACGTTAGACAAATATATAAATAAGATTTTTTTAATATTAATTTTCATGAAAATATATTTTTCATGAAAAATTGTTTATGTTAATAATAAATTTGAATAAATACCAAAATGATATTTGATACATGCATATTGACAGTATTTTTATTTAACGCTAAAAACAAATTGCGAAGTTAATAAGATTTAGTGATTTTTAAAAGCTTCATAAGCATATGATTAATTTCAGTAATGAAACAAAAAATAAAGAACATCACTCGATAAAGACTATTATTGATCTATTAAAAAATTAACATCTTATTCTTAAACTGAAAAGGAAATAAAAAAATTGAATTATTATATATTCTATAGAAAATTCTTTACAAAAACTAATCTGAACTCATTTTCAATGGAGACTGTCTTTACTTTTTTTCGTCTCTGAAATTTTGGTATTTCAAAAATTTTGCCGCCCCGCGAATCATGCCGCTCTAGGCCCAGGCCTCGCGGGCCTAGGCGTAAATCCATCACTGCAAATGATGTTATTTACATTTTGATGATGTTAAAATTTTAAAGGATTGAATATCATTATTTTTATAAAAATTTTCAAGTAACGTATAATAAGGTATTATATGTTGAAGTGAATAATTTTTAGACACAATGTAAAATCAAAACAGAACAAGCACAACAAGTCACTGATTATGATGTAAATTCATTTTTCCTTGAAGGAAGTAAAACAAGTTTATTGTCGTTTACTTCCCGATATGATGATGGTATATAACTAGACTACGGTATACACAATATACAATATTGTATTCATGTCTAACCATTGAGTTCAAACGCCTTTCAAATGCGAACATTTGTTAGAGTAGTATCCATACATAGAGAACTGGATATATTGTCCAGTTTTTTTTTTCGCTTTATCGTTTATGGATTTTGTATATTTTACATTTATTGTATAAGCTATAAAAACGCAATGTGTAGCATGAAAGTTATGTTTACGAAGTTATTGTTGAAGTCATGATTTATAGCCTATTCTCTGTAACTCAAATCTCTCATTATTAAATTTTTCACCACATATAAGTCAAATATTATAACAAATTAAGGTATTCATACTGTAAAGTATTTAAATATTCTGAATATGTTAGAGTAGAAATAGAGTGAAAAATAATTATAAGTATTAATTAAAATACACAAAATACGTATAGTCAATTGAACAAAGTATTTATTATTCTAAGCAAAAGCTTTTAGAAACAAATTTTTTAATGTTATTTATTTATCTAGGGCCAATACCCCTGTTCTCTAACAACTTCTAGTTTTCGTCCATTTGAAGGGTTCATTTTAAAAAATAATCCAAAATAGTCATACTAATTTACAAAAATTAGTAATAGCTACTTTATGTCAATTGCTACTTTACAGTCATACAGTTTACAACGGAAAACTAAATGAAAAAGTTTGTGTGATGTAGCATTGACCTGAAATGTTACAAAAAGAAAAATTAAAAGGCTATATAAAACATTTTATGGGAAGTTTTACTCTAAAATTTTAAATTTCCCTTTAAATGGAAAAATTTTGTGTGGTCGGGAACTGCAATATCATTTTTCAAATCTTCCAGTTTTCGACCGGGTGGTAAAAAACTGATAAAAAAGTAAAATCCCTGATAAAAAAGTAAAATTCAATCCTACAGAAATTGAATAGAAATTGATTTGCTATTCATTCCTATGCAATTTTTATAAGATTGAATCTATACAATTTCTATAGAAATGATTATAAAGGATCATCAAAATCGCTTCATAAACGAAGAAGTTATCCGCGAACACATCATATCACTAAAAATTGTTTTTGCCTCTTCTCTACCTTTAATGACATCAAATCTGGTCCAAATTAAAATGGGACAACACGGGAAGCAACAGATTTCAAATAAAAAAACAATCATCAAAATAGGTGCATTCTGAAGTATCAAAAAAAAAAAAATTTTTTTTCATAAAAAATACAGTCGAATTGAGAACCTCCTTTTTTGATGTCGGTTAAAAATAAAAGAAAATTTATTTACTTTTAATGCAAAAGCTAATAAGCAAGTTGGTATTGTAGTCAGTCATTTTTTTGGTAATCAATATTGGTTATCTGGCAGGATCTAAAGTGCCCTTAAGATCACGGAGCTCTGGGATAGTGTCCAGTGCATCCAGTGGGGAAGAGCGGCCGGTTAATTTTACCTTAAATACTGAAACTTGTTTCAATGGTAAATTACTTTATAAACAAAGTTTTATCAAGATTGGAGATCTAAACATTTTTTTCATAATTTTCAAAAGATGAGAACAAATTTTCATTTCTGAATTCGATAGAACCCTGTTTATAAGGTAATTTCGACCCATAAATTTCAAAAATAAGTTCTATATTTAACCATAGGGTTCACAATTTTTTATATAAGCCTGAAATCCTATCCGAAGATCGATTTCAAGTATTTTCTAACAAATTACTCATCCAATTGTAAAATAAACGTTATTTTTGGGTTTGATTTTAGATTTTATTTTCTCTAGAAAATTTAAAAACTAAAAACTTTTTTGGATAGCTCAAATTACGGTGCTGGCTCCATGGTCCAACACCTTTATCAAATCCATATTAACTGTAAAAATTCAAATTGTATATTTTTATACACTGCGAGGCCAAAGTATTCATAAAAATATGAATAGTTGACGGGAAATTAAAGAAGGTATGGGTAGAGTAAATATTTTTAAGGCTTCGTGTACATAACAGCTTGTTTGTATATCTAAATACAAATACAAAATAATTTATTAGAGTGGAAATCACCTGTAACGATGATATTTTTGTAATAAATCTGGTTAAAGCAAGAAAATTCAAAGTACTATTAGGTGAACAAAAAGTATATAAATTATACGTATACAAAATTTAGAACCTATCTGACCCAATCCAAAACATGATCTTTGTTAGACAAATTAAATATTATGTCAAAAAATTAAATATTATATGCATTAAATAAAAAGAAAAATAGTATTTAAATACATAATACAGTAGCCTAGTTGTGAGAAAACGTTAATATATATATATTTTTTTTTTAAGTTTAGTTTTTAGAAAAAAGTGTTTTTACGACAAATTCAGATTATTAACAATACTATAATACAATTGTATTATAGTAGATAATCATTGGCAGTATATTATAGTATTATTATAGATAATCATTGGCATGGCCAAGTCTGGGTTACCCAGGCTCGGCCCAAGTCTGGGTAATCATTGGAATGGCCAAGGCTGGGTTACCCAGGCTCGGCCCAAGTCTGGGTAATCATTGGCATGGCCAAGGCTAGGTTGAACAGTCTGGCCCAGGCACGGGCCAATACAGGTACGCCGAATGTAGGCTTCCCAGTACTGGCCCAGGCATGGCCCCTTTGTCAACTCTGGGGGTTTCCTGCATGGGAAATTCATTATCCTATCCCTACTAGTGCATAGTGCGTGGAAGGGACTTCCAAATCGATTGATGCGCCATGAGTATCTAAAATTTGTGAGAAATCATTCGTATTCTATAAAATATAATTATTATTTCAATTGTTTGCATATAAATTGTATAGCAAATGTCGAACAAAAATTATTGAATAATTTAAAAAAAATGACATTTAATTGAAGTTATATAAAGTTGAATTGTAAAAATCATCAAATGAATTGCAAAAGTAATTTTTTTAATTGCAAAAATATAAATTATTTATTTAAATTTGTAAATAAATTTTCAGAAATTTCCTATATTAAATAATATACCAGTACCTGGATGACCGAGCTTTGCTCGGTATTTTTTTTTTTTTTTATAAATTGTGTTTTTTGGAAATTATATTACGTCGAAAGCGGAAGACGAGTCCAGCACGCTAACATTTAGCCACTCCAATGACTTTAAATATTAAACAAATATATCATTACATTATAAAAAATTATACAATTATAAGAACAAAATCTTATTTGAAAAATATTATTCACTTTATTGTGTTGTTTTGTTGGGTTGGGTTGGGTTTAAAATTAAAAAAAAATTAATTTTATTCGTTGGTCGAGCCGGTATTCGAACGCGGGATCTCTGTATAAGAGCCTCGCACGCTAACACTTAACCACTCCAATGACTATATGACTATAAATATTAAACAAATATATCATTACATTATAAACAATTATCGATAAAAAACGAATAAAATGACATTTTCTAAAAATGATTCCTAGCTAGATCGCCCCCGAAATTTTCGCCCCCGAAACCCCCTATACACTGAATTTCATGAAAATCGTTGGAGCCGATTCCGAGATTCCAATTATATATATATATATATATATATATATATATATATATATATATATATATATATATATATATATATATATATATATATATATATATATATATATATATATACAAGAATTGCTCATTTAAATATATAAGATTCACATATATATCATTAGATTTATACAGACTAATTTGTAACCATAGAAACGAATGGAAACATTTTGATGTGAGATGCCCATATCAATACTTAGTTTTTATTATTTACTAGCAGACACGGTCACGCGTTGCTTTGACATTTTGGAGCACGCGGTATTTATTGTGGGCCAGTATTTGGTGTAGGAAACCCGTGACACAAATTTTTTATATGGATACCCGGTATTTGGTATGGCCACCCGGTTATCCAGGCCGGCCTTCGGCATTGACTCCGCGTTAGAAAAAAATACGAAACCCTTGACACGAAATTTTTATATATATATTATACACACGGTATGTGATATGTGACACTTGATATCGGTCCCTTGACCCACGGGTTGCAATGTAAGCGGAAAAAATGTTATTATTTACGACATCACATTAAACCTCAAAAATAACAGTATTTCTCCACTATTTAATGAATGTTATTATACATACAAACCTTCCTCTTCAATCACTCTATCTATTAAAAAAAACCGCATCAAAATCCGTTGTGTAGTTTTAAAGATTTAAGCATACATAGGGGTATAGGGACAGAGAAAGTGACTTTGTTTTATATTATGTAGTGATTTTTTTTTTTTTGATAGTCAATATGTATGTGTTAACAATAGTTTCAATATTAGTACTCAACCATATATCGGGTGTTTAAACAATTAACTCTTTTAGTTATTATCTTCACTTGCTCTTATTGAGATTTTCATGCAAAAATACCATTCAAGTTTCGGTCGAATTTTTTATTTTTCTTACATATTTCTTAATTTTTTTTATTACATTAACAGTCGCATTAAATAATTTTTACTTTATAATAATATTTATCATATAGAATACTAGTAGTTCTGTGAACTGTAGACCTCACTCAGAAGTAAATAATAAGTATATAAATAACTCGTACACAAAATTTAGAAGATTTATGGCACAATCCAAAACATGATCTTAGAAAAAATTAAATATTATGTCAAAAGATTAAATGTTATTATATGTACTAAATAAAAAGAAAAATAGTCTATAGATACATAGTTCAGTAGCCTAGTGGTGAGAAAACCTGCTTTCGAAACATTTGGTACAATCCAAAACTAGTTATTAATATTTTTAGAAAAATTTTTAGGAAAAATTGACTTATCCCGAGGGAAAAATAAAAATTTTCTAAATACTATACAAAATTTCTTGAATGTGATCAGCGTCTACCAAATGTTGTCAATATCCAACAAGGCGTTTGAAAGTAACAGCGGAAAACATAGATAAATACAGCCAAACGAAATAGCAAAATCGTCTTGTTATACCATAGACCTCACTTCGTTCGGTCAAAAAAATATATGTAAACCCAAAGGATGAAAAGAAAATTAACACCATTTTGAAAGAACATGTTACGTGAGATGGTAAATAATATATCAAATAACATTTATATATATATACAATTTTTGTATAATCAAAAATACATGAAAACGTATAAAATTTCAATTCATACAACAAGAGGAAAATTTAATAAATAACTGTTATTCTTCAATTTCACCCATATTTAGTTTGAAAATTTAATATGAAATATATGTACAATGTATACGATATACTTTTCTGTTTCATTTTAATATAATTTCAAAATGATTTTATTTGAAGACAATTTAAAAAAAAAATGTATTTCTAGACGATATCCTATTATATCACAATAGGTAACTTTATATTTTTATAGAGCAGGGAGTCATTGTTTGCAAAAGTCGCACAACGCATTCTATCAATAGATAAGGGTTAAGAATAGCTTTAATATGAAAGTTCCCTGATGTTGTCCGCTTAATTTGTGATCCACTTTTTTTTATCTCCCCCTTCTTTTTGGATGGACTACAATGTTTGGGGTAATTTTAGTGATTTTTTTATGTAAAACGTAGAAAAATTAATACAATTTTTATCGAAAAACGTTGCGCTTTCATGCTACAAACGATTTTAAGATTAAGATTTTACTTTAAAATCTAAAAAATTCAACGTTCGCGCTTTCATTTTTTTACAAATTATAATAACAGGTGTGTACATTCATGACATTCATGACACCCATGACTCCCCTTCCTCCTGGATCGACGTTTGCGAAAAGGGAACATGATTCAAACAATTATTCATTAATGGAAAGAAATCTGGAATAGACGATCTGGTGAAACGAGAAACTGAAGCAACAGAAAACCAATTTTACAAATTTCTGTGTGCAGCAACGTGTATTAATTTTATCTATCGATTGCAAGCGACTTCAGTTTCATGTTTCACCAAAAACCATTTTCATGAAACAAATTTCTCCAGTGTGCACAGGGCCTTAGTTTTATTGATTTCAGGAAACAGAGTTTCAAGAAATTCGTTAAATCGGTTTCCTGTTACTTCAGTTTCACGTTTCTTTTGATTAAGTGTATTTTATTTTAATATAAAATACACTTGGACTGGTATTATTCGTATTATTTGTTATTACTGGATTCTGTGATTAGCGGGGCAGCTGTCTTGGCGATTACTAATCAACGGCTGAACACAGTGCATGCGTTTTTTTTTTTTTTATTTCGTAGCCACCATATAGCACAAGCACATCGTTGTCAGAACACATCACGAAACTGATGGAAAACCGTTGCTTCTGTGCACATGTTCCAATGAAATGATTCTCTTGAAACCCATTACATGGAGCAAGTTTGTTCATTGTGCTTTAGTATTTGAATCAGAAGTCCAACGCAAGTACCAAAAAACTCGGACAGTTTTTAACACAACACAAAATCCAGATAGGTACAGTTTTTAACAAAATTTTTTTATATAAATTGGAACAAAAAAACATTACCTTCTATAAGTTGATCGACCATAGCATAAATATGACTTGTCGCCTCATCAGTCATCACCCAACCACCAGTTGTAATCTCAACTCGGCCTTCATCAATCAATTTTTTGAATGCTTTTCGTTTTGTTGGATGTGCTTGATCCCACCACATACTTAAAAATGATATTTCTGACCATATGAATGTCATATTTGGATGTTGATTTAATTTTTTAATCATGTTATTTAAAATATCTCTTGATTCATGATAAAAGTATTGTTCATACGTTCGTAGCCATCCTGGATCATTATGGGAATGTGGAACGATTATTACCTGAAATTAAAAAAATAATTATTTTTAATGTATT
Source organism: Chrysopa pallens (assembly GCA_020423425.1). Lineage (NCBI taxonomy): Eukaryota > Metazoa > Arthropoda > Insecta > Neuroptera > Chrysopidae > Chrysopa > Chrysopa pallens. Next base: position 45,989,247 of record CM035592.1, on the reverse strand, counting down.
GTAGATTTTCAATTCAGTACGTAAAATTTTCATTTTAAATCGTTTTGTATTGGACAAATTTGAGTAAATCATGTCATTGTAATTATTAAATACTATGATTTAAGCGGGATTGTTACCTCTGTAATTAGCATACTCCTTACTGTAATATCTTTCAATTTTTTCGCAGAAATAGCTCAAAAAATAATTTTCCACCTATTCGATCACATTAGGCAACAAAATATTTTTTTTGTGCCACACTTACTACGTTACGCTCAGGCGCCTGTATGGCATAGTTCAATATCCGGCTAAGATGAGGAAGTATTCCCGGATTGTCCATTTTCGTAAACGAGAGATATTTCGGGCAGAAATATCTCAAGAAATGCTTATTCAAATGTTATAAAATTTGTTATGCACAAGATTGACATGAAAACGAAGTTGTCGAGTTTTCTCAAAAGAACAAATTTTTATTTTTACCTTACAATATTTTCTCGAGGAAATCTTCTCAACAAGCTTTCTGTTTTCAAGCCAACATTGTGCATACCCAATTTTATTGCATTTGGATAACTATGTCTTGAGCTTTTCTGCCTGAATTACATTAAAGATTGTGCTTATTACAGATGTAACAATCTTCCTTAACGAACATAGACATCGCAAATCCGGGAATACATCCTCAGCTTAGGCGGATATTGAACTATGCCATGCAGGCGCTAGAGCGCAACGTTGTAAGTGTGGCACAGGTAAAAATATTTTGTTGTCTTGTGTGCTCACATATTTACGAACAGTTTCAGGCTGTATGCCCAGAAGTGAAAAGTATTCTTATATTTAAATTAATAATCGAATACTTATTATATAATATTTGTTAATAAAATAACAACTTGTAGTAATTTTCAACTCTCTCTAGGAATAGCCTCCAGAATTTAAGATTAGTCTAGATACAAGCTTTTTTCTGTGTCAAATATATAGTCCCGGTCAAAAAAAACGCACATACCTGAAGATTTCATGTTTTTTAAAATTAAAAAAACACATTTTTTACAGTGTTTTAAGGTCTTTAACAGATTTAATTTTATTTATCTATAACTTTCGTTTTAAACTGAATAAATTATAAATTGCACCATAAAAATGTATTTTTTAATTTAAAAAAAACATAAAATGTTCAGGTAGGTGCGTTTTTTTGTGTGCGGTATTTTACATGTGATATAATAATATTCTAATACATAAACGCGTATTGTCTGTATACTGTATGTTCTTATCAAGAACGACAAACGTCAAATAATAATGTGAAAATGCGGGATACTAGACAGCCTACATACAGACGACGCCATCCATATTATAATCTAGTTATAATTTTAATTTAGACAGGATGATTGAAATTATTATATTCTTAGGTTGAAAAGCAATATTTTATGCCGTTGAGTGCACGGCTATTTTAATTTTTCAAGTATAGTAATTAATTTATTACATTTGAAAATTTTCGAGCTAAAATTTAGTATTTACCACGATGTTTTATTGACTCCAAATTAAATTAAGTAATAAAATTTTGATTGAAATTTTTTCGCTGTTTTTTTTTTTTATATCCACTATATAGGCTGGGTACCCATAGGCATATCGTATCATTTATAAATGTACTTCTAAAAATTTATAAATCGCTTAGTTATGATTATTGTAACAACTTTTTCGTCTACAAAAGGGGGCTGTTTTCTATTTCCGAACCGTAAAATTTCCGTTGTCTCCATAAGTGGTTGATTGCTCCGATCTTTTAATTTAAAAGCCTAGCAACTGTTATTTATGAACGGATTTTGGAAAACAGTCCTATGCTACTGTATTCGTTACAAAATTTCCTACATTTGATGTATTTTTCAATTGGTAAGCATATGAGTGCAATTCAACTCAACTTATCTGTTTGTACACGGCAACCAGGTAATAGGGACCAGAAAAAGGTAGGCCACCTAGCTGTTCTGTATATTCTGTATGTTGTATGGTTTCCATTGGAATTCCGCTCATTTGGCAAGCAAGTCAATGATATTTTAGAAATAAATTATTTTTAATCATTTTTAATTATCATAGCTAGACCATAGAAGAGTGAGAAATTATTATTACGTATTGCGATTTTTAGACTGCTACAATGGAAAGCGCTGTGTAAATGCTATCTCCTTGTTTTAGCCGAATGACCAGTTAAAATTTTTCTCCTAGTATTAAACCACATAGTTTCATAATTTTTAGCAGCGACGATCGTAGACGGTATAGGAAATATTGTTCGTAGATCTAAGTTATATCATTTTAATATAGTTATTGACACTTTGAGAGGCACGAAACAAGCCTGTATAAATTAAAATGATCGAAACATGTTAAAATGGCAGACAAGTACTTTTGTTTTTGTCTAGTAGTCATTTACTGTCTAAACATCTTACTCTCAAATCATATTTTAATACGATGAATATTAAAAGTTTCTATAATCAGATGAATTTTCAAAATTTAATTTGTTTTATATTTGCGACAGTAGTTTTCGTAAAATGATAAGTTGAGATACAAGTATTCATTGGAGTGTGTTTTATTTTAAATAAGAAATTACTTAAAATTATGTAGAAAATTAACCTAGATTTAATTTTATAAAGATATAATAATTTTCAAACAATGGGAATCCCCTATTGAATATCTACAGTAAAATTTGTATACTATTTTATTGAGATTAGAAAATTGATTGAAAATTACTAATTGGGATAAAATATTAAATTTTGGTACTTAAAACCGGCCAGGAGCTAAGCAAAATTTTTCGTTTTTTTGAATACTAAGTTTTGATTAATATATTAATAATATTTCGATTGAATAATATTTTCGAAACAGCGTGCACTGCATCTTTTACATTCGAAAAGTAGTACGGATTTTAAATTTATAAAAATTGTGGACAGGCCGTAACTCTAAAACAAGGTCAAAGACATTCAAGTTCTTCAAAGACAAGCGCTGAGCCCAACACATCTTTTTCCGGAGGCCAGATTCCCCTCTGCCGCTTATTTATAACTACGGTAAGCGTTCGAAAATGATCCAAAACCAAAATTAATAATTAAAATAACTATTATCAAAAATCTAATATATTTTGTTTGTGTGCTTCTGCGGCAATGAAACGCCGAATACCCACTAGCCTGAAATATTTGTTAGAAAAATTTTACATATTACAAAGGATGTAAAAATGGAGTAAAGAAGGTTTTGTATATATGTATATAAGCACCATCTAAACCTGCACTAATAAACATTCAGTTTTGCTATTTACATCCAGATCCAGTCATGGAGTAATAAAGTGAATAAGGAATAACAGAGATATAAAAAGCCAACAAAGCCAAGCATGTATTGTATTGTCTATAGTTATGCATTAATACTCTACTCAGTGTACAATATGACTGTATGCATATAAACAGACAGCATTGTACACTTCCGTCAAAAAGTTTCAAGTGAAGTTACGTATATTGCCACGCACATCTCTAGTTCAGAAGACTGGTGTTTTTGTTTACTTTGTGTGTTTTTTTTTGTATCTTTTGTGTCTTGTGTTTTGTTAATTAGTTTTTTATTGGAAGATTCGTGAAACGTGCAACGCGTGGCGCGAGAAACTGTATCTCTGAAACTGCGTAGCGTCATGTCGTCAATTTGTGTTGACTCATTCATTTGTGTATGTTTCAAAAAATCGCACTGTGCCATGCCGCGTCGTACGCGCCGCAATATGCGCTAGGCCTAATGGGACACAATTCTGATCTCTGTTTGTTTCAAGTTTTAAAAAATAAAATACATAATTATAATAAATATAACTAAAGTATAAAATACACTTTTCGTATTAACGAAATAAATATTGATCCGATACATAAATATGGAGTAAATAAGAATGTCATGTCTCTATATGTAAGGTGCTGTGCACACTAGAGAAACGGGTTTCATGTAATGGGTTTCAAGAAAATCGTTTTATTGTAATGTATGTATGTACAGAAACAACAGTTTTCCATGAGTTTCGTTTCGTGATGGATTATGACGACGATGTACTAATCTTATGGCGCTGGATAAGAAATAGGAAAAAAAACGCAATAACTGAGTTCACCTGTTCAAGGATTAGCGATCGACAACTAGTCTGTTTTGATGTAACTCGCAAACTAAGCAGACAGAGATCCTGATTAATTTACGGATTTTTATCAGATATTGCAGATACTTTTTAATCGCTTGCCAGAACAAGCGAGTCCACTAATAAGAAATAACACTAAAAACATTAGTGCAAATTTTTTTTTATAATAATATACAATTGATTGATGAAAAGTGAAACTGAAGCAATACGTAACCGATTCACAAATTTCTTAAAACCCGGTTTCCTGAAATCAATGAGTAATATCTCAGACTTAAAAGAAGGTTCATTGAAAGTACCTAATCACATTCTTATTTTGAAACAGAAAATTAGTTTCAATAGACTAGTTACTAATTTCATTTTATATATTTAACCTAAAACAGGTGTGTCAAACTAATTAATTAAGGAAATATGGTATAAAGACTGAATAAAAATGTATACTTTGGCTGTAAAATGTGAGGAAGATTTTATAAACATTTTGTTCAAGAAGATAAATTTGTAAATGAAAAAAAAAAGAACTTTCGATGTCAAACAGTAACGCTTTTTTCTTATCATTTGTGTTTTTTCAGGATTAATCAGTACAATTGTGGATACGTCAAAATAAAAAAATTTAATTATTCAAATTTAATTCAATAATTAATTGAATTAAGCTTGCAATGTATGTAATTTGTTCGCTAAGAATCTTGCAACTCGCGATGCTTACTTTTGTAGACAAGTAAATTAAATAACTTGATGTGATTGATTTTAACTATTAACATTTTTAAACTAAGTAAATACGAGTACTTAAATCTCAAGACAAGCTTTTATATTAATTGTATAATGACGTTATAAGTTAATAATAAAAGTTTTAAAGTAAAAGTTTATTGTTAACAGGTTGTAATAAAAAGCCTTTTTTACTTTTAATTCACCTTTTGGAAGCATTCAGTAGTATTAAAAACTGTGCATGACTTTCAAGCTGCTTTATTTTTCAAAAGGTAGTGTACCAAACAGAAACACATACATAATCAGTAAGTATTGTGTATTATGATTATTGTATACGGTCTTTGTAATACAAGTATTATAATGTACATTCATTCGAGTGCGTTTTTCTTCCATCTCACCCCCATTCCCCATGTACTACGCTTTCTTTGTACTCTATCCAGCATTTCTAACACGTTTGATTTTTTGTTTTTGTTGTATTATTGCGGTTTTACTAGAACGGAATACAGAATCAAATTACATCATGTAGAATTTGAATTTAGTTTTTTTGATGAAAAAGATCCAGTTAAATGTGAGATTAATATTTAATATCAATTTTAAAATATATTCAAAAAAATATTCTTAATGAAATCGATTGTAAAAATCTAAGGTATAACAACAATTTTGCATTTCGTTTGCCTGTATCTATCTATGTTCCGCTGTAACTTTTGAACATCTTGTTCCATTTTGATAAAATTTGGTAGTCACGTTATCACACTCAGAAAATTCTCACTGAATAGTTTTTGGAAAATTTTTCCATACCCAGACATGATCGGTTTTAAAAATGTCTCAAATACTTTCGAAAACCTGTTTTATGTAAACTATTTAAAACTGGCTGTAGCCAATCGTCAGTACTTAAGCGATGTGACGACTACTCTTCTGTCGGTTTACATCGATATTTTTCATTTTATAATACATCAAGAAATATATAGGAAGTCCTATTCAGTGAATTAGTAATAAATTTCTTTCCAGATAGTATAGTATTCATATTTTTGTTACCGCAGTTTCCTTATCTGTTAGATTAGAGTTCTGTCTTCCTTACCTGTTAGATTCGAACTATACCGTTTGTTGTATTTGTGGTTAAAATTATTATTTACTCTTCAACTGTTTCCGGTGTCTATGTTGAAAATTAATTTTACTGATATACACACAAACATTTACTAAGTTCGAAATACCTTTGATTGTACTGTCTTCTTCCATTTTAGGTAATATTAGTTATGCAATTAACGAATGTAGAACGAAGAATATAGTTATTTTATGTACGTAGACAGTTTCATAATTTTCTTATTAGCTTTGTTCTACACACTTTAAAGTACTAAAAAAGTAAGATGAAACTGGTGAAAGTACGTTCGACGTTTTACTCACTTTACAGTTAACTGTTAGATATCTTAATAAGAAATCGTTTTATAATCAAATAAGTTATCAAAGATTTCTTTATAGATATTGTACTACTCTTAGTCCGACATTTTCCTATCGTATAAAAATTAAAAACTTTTGCATAGACTTGAAAAACGAATTGAACGAAAAAAAAAAATTAATTAATTAAAAACAATAAAATCTCGACTGTAGAAAAGACAATATTAAAGTAATGCGCTAAAAAGATCGAAACAAGATTGAGAATAGAAAAACTGTAGAAAAGACAATTTTAAAGTAATGCACTAAAAAGATTGAAACAAGATTGAGAATAGAAAACAAAATTAAAATAACCTATAAACATAGTAAACTCTACTTGGATTTAACTGACTATATTATGACCTGAAAAGAAAGCCTTTAAAAATGGTAAAAAGTGAAACAAATTATAGTAGGATGAAACCCATTGGAAACGGAAGAGAATATAACAAAAATGAAAGGAAAAATAATTTACGGGCGATCTGTGATCGGGAAGTGGAAGGGGGTTAATTTTTAAGGGTAAAACACGGTTTTATCTCGATTGCCGGCAAAACTACAAATCCTATAGAAAAAACTTAAATGACAAAGTTGTAGGCAATAAAAAGATCTACTTTTGTATTTACACTTTTAAATCAAAAAAATTTCAGTGAATTTGGAACATAAAAAGGTAAGTTTTCACCAAATTTCGTGAAAAAAAAGATAGAAATAAAAAACCAAAAACTTGGTTACTTCAATTTTTCACATAAATTTTGCGGCTATGTGAGGAATGTGTAAATACAAAAGTTGTAGATCTTTTTATTACCTACAACTTTGTCATTTCAATTTTTACCATAAGACTTTTTCATAGTAGTTTTACCGCAAATCGAGATAAACCGTGTTTTTTCCGTAAAAACTCACACTCTTCCACCTCTAGACCTCAGATCGCCCGTAAATTATTTTTCCTTTCTGTTTTGTTATATTCTCTTCCGTTTCCAATGGGCTTCATCCTAATATAATTTTTTTTCGTTTCAAAAATTATCGATCCTGGTCAATAAGTTAAATATTCGCATTTAAGTTGAGTCACTAGCAGAACCCATTAATTTTCTTTTGGTTTGGTTTATAATTTACAATTGGTTGCCGTCTGCTACTCAACTTAATGTAGGTATTTATTTCAGGTCATAATATAATCTGCTATACCGAAGTAGAGTTTATCGTTTATTTTAATTTCGTTTTTTATTCTCAAACTGTATTGATTCTGTTTTCTATTGTTAGACTTCTTTTGGTCTTTTTAGTGCATTATTTTTGTATCTGGTTTTTGATTTTTTAACTTTTTAGTGTAGTCTACATAAAAATCCATCCCCTCTACAAACTTACTTTATTTTGATACCTTACTCGATAAGTTTGGTAAATTTTTTTTATTAATGTATTACTGTGTCGCGCAAATAATCCACAAAATTATGACGAATATAATGATACCTTAACTGTAGAAATCCATTTAGGGGTTCAGAATATACGAGGTAATAAAGAAATTTACAAGTTACGCGCGAAGGACACAACCGTCCTTGGCAGTAGGTAATAATAAATCTTATAGTATAAAAGAAAAACTAAATTGCTAGCAAAAATAAAAATTATGAAACTTTTTTTTTTTTTAAATATATCTTTCTATGCGAAATAAATTGTGAATATAGTCATCAATAAATTTACAATATTATAATAATATTTTATCGGTATGAAACCTATAATAAAAACTGAATTATGTGAACATATTAGGTACTATATCTAGTGATAATGTACAATATCAGTAAAATAAATTTATCCATTACAGAGAAAATATTTCTCAGAGAATTTGCATAAATTTTTAATTACTAGAAATTTATATTTAAATGAAAAAGAAATTTATAATTAAAAAAAAAATTTATCAAATAAGTTTTTAGTTAAATGCTCTAAAACGAAGAAAATAAATTTTAAATCAAATCAAATCCATCAATTTAAAACATTACACAATTGACTAATAAACTTAAAAACTACTGGTCCGATTTGAAAAAATATACCGATCTTTCACCGTTGGAAAGCTACACTATTCCCGGGTAACATGGAAACGGGATAAAGAGGTAAAATTTGTATTTTTGAAACGAATAAATCAAAGGGATATTAAAAATGAGCCTAATTAATTCTGAGACGCGGAGCCAAGGCCGAAGTCCGCCCCGGGGGACAAGAGGTTGAGGTACCAGTTGACCCACATTCTATACCGCGTGTATATATAAAAATTTCGTTTCACAGGTTTCCTACATTTTTGTGACATGAAGCCAAGGCCGAAGGTACCGGGTGCCATACCAAATACTGAGTGTATATATAAAAATTTATGGGTTACCTACACCAAATACCGCGTGGCAATAAATACCGGGTCGTCCACCACAAATATACGGGTGCTCAATGTTGACACAGCACATGACCGAGTCTGCTAGTATGATAAATTGCGCGACATGAATACTGAAAACTTTCGATATCAATACAACAAAATATTATGACAGAACAAATTCAAAATTGTAACATTTTATTTAATTAATTTTTAGCTAAGAAAGGCGTATTAATGCAATAAAATTAATTCTCAAATTGTGATAGAGGTAGAAAGAGAAATGATGAGGAAAAAGGTTTCAGTTCTATGCAATCAGTTTCAGTGCAATACCTATAACATAAGTTCAAAGTTTCAACAAAATGAAATAGAAGTTTTTCTTTTTTTTTTTTAGTTTAAGAATTTCTAAATTTTTCTACATGTTTATTGGCCTATTCGATTCTATCTTTTATAAAGTTTTTTCAAATCTGGGTGTGCGTTATTTATCGATTGTGAATACGTTAATAAAACTATAAAAATATTTATTATATTCGATTCCAATATTCACTTTGCTACAAAATCAGTGAATACAGAAATGTTTTTATAAAAGGATATTAGATTACGGATTTGAATTTTTTTTTTTGGCTTTTAGTACCGTTTGCAAAGTAGTTTATGATCGTCATTGAGGTAAATGGAGTTAGATCTAGGTAATGAATAAACGTAGTATCAGTCAGCCAAGCTAGCATTGCAAAGTATTCAAAATGGATTTAAATATACTCAAAGTTAGGTGCTTTTTAGGTGTTTCAAAATTTTTAATTAAGAAAATTAATGAATTAAGAAATGTAAAAAAACAACTTTTTATAATATACGTACCAGAATTAGGTGCTTTTTAATAATAATAAGATAGTTTTTAGGTGCTCGTTAAATATTGGAAAATTAAATAAGATGCACTAGAGCCGTGATAACACGCTGGTATGTAATAGTTAACCTAACATATGATTATATAAAATAAAATTTGGGTACCTTGCCGATCAATTAATAATTACTCTTTTAACTATTCGTTTTCATGTATAGATTGTACATACAAAATTTTTTTTTTTTTTTTTTTTTATTATTATTATTATTATTATTTTTTTTTTATTAAATTTCTGGCTTCAGCTTTTTTTAGCTATATAGCCATTAACCAAAGGGGATTATTATGTTTATACAACAACAGTACACAGTACTGCTAGATGGTAACCCATCCAAATACAGATTCTGACTGCTGTTGCTTAACTTTATTGATTGATCAAAGCCTGTCATTACGTTACGTCAGTCCGGGGTCTTTTTAAGCGTAAAAATTGAAAAAAAAAATATGTACTACATTACATTATAGATTTTCGTTACTAATACAGACTATAGAGTTCTCTATCAAAAACCAATACCCTCTGAATTTAATACGAATCACGTTACTTACTAAAATCCCGAAAAATTATTATTTAATAATTTTTGTTAACATTTTTTACATCACTGTATTAGACCAAAAGGTCATTTGCAAATTAAATTTTATTCAGAAAACAATAATTTCAAATAGTGTAGGTCAACATATATTACTATTGTATTATTGAATCAGTTAGTTAGTCAACATCTGCGTGATATGAGGCCATAAATAACATATTTGGTTTTACTATATTTGCTAAGGTAGCATTATAATATTACTAATATTACCAACATCGAATGATTTATGTTATGCTAAATTATTCAACGTTATTCGAAAAACATTTAAGGATCATTTAAAAACATATCAAAATTCAATCATAAAATGCTAATATTGGACAGAAAATTTTCTCGAGATGTATAGTCTGATTATATAGCTATACCCATGACGGCTTCTCCGAATAAATTAATTTTGGATATCAATAAAAAATGTATCTTGTCAATCAAATAAAATATTCTGTGACAGTAAGCTATCGAAACTAACTTATGTACTTTGAAATTTCCTAGAATTAGGATGATTATTTTTTAATATCCATAACAATCGATTTTATCAAAACTAAAATCTCTTTTGTGAATTCGCATTATGTGTACATTCAAAATGTATACATTGGCGAGTGAAAATACACATTATCGAATATATTTAGACAAAACAATATTTTACAAAAGCATCTTAATTTTCAAGGCGTTTTTTTTATTAGACTTTGAAGAACAGTAAACTCAAAAAAAAAAAAAAATGATTCAGTGCAGTTCCAAAATTATTAAACTTTATTTATAAAAAATATGCTTTCTAAAATCTTGACTTTGACAAACACGAATCAATAATTTGTATTTATATTCTCTCATGGAAAGCATATCAAAAATCCAAAACCAAACGTGTCTGTATATTTCTTCTTCTTTACTTTCTTGTGTCAACATTTCTTGTTTCTAAACACTTCAGAAACAAAAAACTTGTATTTTGAGCCTTCCTTGCCATTTAGTAGAAGTAGTAGTGGTGGAGAGGCACATGTTTGGAAAGCAGATTATGGGCAATTCGACAACATTATAAAGATACTACTAACATTTTACTTTATTTAAACTAAGTTATGTGTACTTTTTGCAAACTACATGAAATAAAATGCAATAATTTTTGAAATTTTATCTGTTGCGGAAGCGCCCTGTGATCGGTGACAACTCTGATGACATCTCTAGCTAATAAACTATAGAACGTAATATATATATTACGTACATATATTATATTAAACAAGGATGTCATGACAAATGCTGTACTGTTTTGTTGTATTTATATGAATTGGCTTACTAGCGTGCTACGCCATACATACCACGGGTCAAACGTCATTAGAAAAAACTCGGTTTTCGTGCTGTTTTGGAAACTTAAACTTTAACAATGATTTTCAATCGTAATAATGTAGGTTTTCCGGAAATATCAATGCAGTATACTTATAATGTAATAAAGAATTATTTAAAATGATTTTCAAAAATTAGTCAAACAACCAATTCTAGACCTTTATATAGGCCAATATATTTTTGTATTGAGGCCAGGAATTGAGCCCACAAACTCGATAAACTGCATATATTGCAATTGGTGCAAAAGTTAATTAACCTACGGAAGTCGACCTCCTTCATATTTAATTTACCATGCATGGATTCAGGCATCAATGAATTTTGCTAATATTTCACTAGATTTCCATCAGACAAATTGTATTTGTTTTGCCAATGGAACAAATTGTTAAATAGACCATTCATTGAAGTTAATAATAATATTGAAGATAAATACTTGGCTCTTATAATTTGAAGTTGATTATTTTCGACATCGATTTTCATAAATTTTCTTTCTTTTTATATTTATGTATGATTCGATTTATTGAGAGATGACTACAATACCTTCCAGTCAACTGTTAATTTATAGTTTGCTGAATGTACTCTTTTTGAAAACATATATTCAATGTTCAAAAGGTTGCTAACTAAACTACAATGTAATAGAAAAATGTCACCATATATTTTTAATACTCAACTTACATATCGTAGAAGTTTTCAATAATATGGTAATAAATGTATTGTTTATGACTAGTAATTTTACTTTATTAAGGCTTCACTTCATTGTTTACGACATTGTTATTAAAAACACTATATTTTCTAGTTTAATTTTTTTGTTTTTGTTGTATTATAACCTATTTAATTGTGAATTTTATTATCCACACTGTGAATTATTCAAAAAATCATACAAGGGCTACGGAAATGCTATAGTAATTTATCAATCAATAATGTTATAGAAGTCTGTAGACGATACATTATTTGTACAGAAAACTTATCATTATTCACAAAATTAAAATATTATATTTTTTAAATTTTATTTACAATATTCAATTTACAATTGACCTGTTTAGGAATAAGTATTGTTTTACTTTCTATTCTTGATATTCGCACCGCTTCGATCGCTTAATTGGACGATTTTCTACAATTTGGGCGATTTTTAGCACATATCGTGCCTTAGTTTCTCTACATTTTGGGTGATTTTAGTGTTTTCAGAGCACAGGGCGCGTTTTTCTATCATACTGTGCTTGATTTTTAGGTTTTTTTCTTTTCTTTCTTCTTGGGAGTTTCTAAACAAAGTCTGTTTCCCGACACCGTTCTCATCTTAAAGTCAGGCAGTTTTATTTTCATTTTTTCCACTTTATTAGCATACCAATGCTCACTTCCTTCATTTGTTTCCAAAGATCTTCGTTTTAAATTACGTTTGATTAGACGTTGTGCTTAATTGTCTGTAAGCATCTATTTACGAATACTTACAGCTTATGAATAGTATCTGAGGTTACTCTCCAGGTTTCACAACCATATAGTAACGGAATTTAGATATAAGTGTGAAATTGGCGAGGTTTGATATTTTCATTGCAATTTCTCTGGTATTCTATATTGGATACATGTTTTGGAGCAAGAAGGTTGTCGTCAAACTATACATATTCTGATCACTCGAATAATCCGACAGTGTATGCATATCGTATATGTGAAAGACAAGTCTCAAAGTAGTAAATAGCGTATGGTACAAAATATTCCAAGATAAGTACTAGTGTGTCGAGGTAAGGGTCTCTCATGCGTTTTTTGTGTCCAAATTAATAATAAAAATATGTCATTTCGTCCATATTAATAGGGAAGATGCAATAATTTGCTATTTTACCTATCAAAATGTGAAACAAGGCTGAATACTAAACAAGATTCGAAAATTAAATTAAAATTGATTAAACAACGAATAAGTTATCAGCTCTTAAAGATTTTTTTCCATCTAATTCTTGGGAAAAAAAGCTTTATGGCGGTTATTTTCTATAGAAAAATCACACAACAAAATTTTGAATATAAATGTAATTTATATTACATTTTTATCCACATTCAACTAATTTGTGCATGCTAACATTATTTATCTTAAATTTTGAAGAAAAGTATATGTAAGTGTATATAAGTGCTATGGACATCGACATGGACATCTTACTGTAGAATGACTCTTATGTATAATAACTATGGACATGTATGATGCCATTTATGCAAATTTCCTTGTTTGTTTAATTAAGAATTTTGAACGTCCATATTTTGGCTATTTTTTAAGATTTTTAAAAAATAGCTTCAAATGTTCGTGAAGTAAAGATGTTTCAATTGAAGTGATAAAAAAAATTTGTGCAACTTCCCTATTAAGAAAATTACCATAAATTTATACATACATAGGTATATATGTATATATGTAATAAAGTGTTTTGAACCATAAGTATTATAAAATTGGGAATACATAACATATAAATATATAATATAATGTAATAAATTATCTTGGTTCTGTAACTTTTGCATTTATTATAAAAGTTTGCAAACCTTAAGTTTCACAACCTCACACATCTAATATAACATCACTTTATATCACTATATACCGAATGATTCGGAATTAAATCAATGCACATATAAAAAAAGCGGTATTTTAACATGTTTTCACAACATCGACCAAATGTCAAACAAGAACAGAAAATTGAAATGATTGGAGATAGTTGTACTAACCAACTTATTAAGATAAATACACAAAAAATGAGATCTCTATGTCAAAGACAATCTCTTATGTAATATACATTGTATTTTTTCAATATTCACGAACAAATAATTTAAATCTTGACTTAGAAACGGAGGGCGTGTTGAAGCGTCTTTTTGCGGAAAATCATTAATATACGTAAAACATATTTTATATGTAATCTCTATGGAGGTGTGAATAAATGATATCCTTTATTTATATTTCCTACTTGCTTAATCAAAATTTTTGAACGTCTATATTTTTCTTATTTTTTTAAATAAGAAAAAAAAGTTTAGTTCTTGTTCCTAAAGCTATGACACTTTAATTAGAGTAATAAAAAGTGGTAGTGAGTAGGACATATACGCTTTATATAAGCATGACAAGGATGCCTCGATGACTGTGACAGTAAAAACAGTAATAATAGATCAAAACAATTATAATTATAGGAGTTAAGGAAAATGTGCAGACGTTCACCATAAAATCCATGAAATTCCAGTTATCTAGGTCTTATTGTTTTGGATAAAAGTTGTGTTCTTCTGTAGGGTTGTCAGAAGTTTTTATTAAAAACCGCGAATTTTATCGAAAAAAAGCATAAACTAAGTTAAAAAACCGCCTAGTGCATTAGATTAAAATAAATAAATATTTTTTCTTCTTTATTGTATACTAGCAGACCCGGTGACGCGTTGCTGTGACAATTTGGTGCACCCGGTATTTGTTTTAGAAAGCCCGTGATACGGAATTTCATATTTCTCGCTTCGAAAATTAGTCATTATTTGTCGTAAAAAGTCAATGACAAAAAAATATTATTGTGGGATATCCATAAGAGATGGACATATAGCGGAGTTTTCTGTAGAACTTTTCAATGTGAACAATACATTATTAGTACATTATTTTGATAAATCTCGTTGGGTTCAGCCTGCGTTTGCAATGTAAGCGGAAAAACTGTAATTATTTACAACATCACATTAGAAACCTCAAAAATAACAGTATTTCTCCACTATTTAATGAATGTTATTATACATATAAACCTTCCTCTTCAATCACTCTCTATTAAAAAAAACCGCATCAAAATTCGTTGTGTAGTTTTAAAGATTTAAGCATACATAGGGATATAGCGACAGATAAGGCTTTGTTATAATGTAGTGATAGTGATATGAAAAATTATAAAAACAAATATTCATTTTCAAGTATTCATTTTTCATTAACAAGTATTTTATATTTAATATAATCATTTTATAAAATTAATTATTTGACTAAGATTGAATACCAAATTGGAGAAAAAATAAATAAATACACCAAAGATTATCCGCTTCATTTTGATAATACTAATACACTTTTTAAATCACTGGTGGAATTAATGTTAAACCTTTTGATTTTTTAAGTAAACTGTTGGTCATGAAGCAAGTTGCATATATCATTTACAATCTCAGGAGTTGGTAATTTGGTTCACTAAGTTATTTTTATGTCAATAAAATTGTTCCAGGCTTGTATAATATATTAATATTAAATATATATTAATACGTGGTGTAATAGTTTTGTACCCCTTTGTACGAAAATTGGGTGATCGGAGGAGTGTAAAATTTGGCACACTTTTTGTTAATATAGAAAAGGAGTGGATTATGCTCATATTTTTATAAAATTATGCATGGAAAATTCTTAAATCAACAAAAAAAAAAAAAACATTACAAACATATATATAAGAGGTGTGGCATATATTACACACACAGCTATGCACACGCATATATATACTCTTTTGTGTAATACAATATTTTGTTTTAAGGGACGAATATATACAATTTTGTTGAAAGGCAGTGAAATTCCCGTTTGAGTCTATTATGGTCGAATTTTGACTGCTACAACGGGCCTCAAGTATTTATATAATAAGTATACAGAAGAAATAGAAAAAAGTATAATAGCACAATAAATTTTGAAAGAAAGTAAATATAAACAAAATATTTTTGAAAGATTTAAAAAAAAAATTATAAATTAAAAAAAGCTGAATACATAATTTTAAGCCTTGTTTCAAAAATTGCTCAAATTTAGAGAAAATCGCCAGGGCATGGAAAATCATCCAGCAAGACAACCGTGTTCTTCTGTTTTTGTAACATTAAGTTTTCAGTTAATTCACCACACTATCGCAACACATTGAGCTACTAAAAAATTTAGCAACTAAAGTCGCATAAACCGTATTAAATATTAACAGCCCTACTGAGATATCCTGTATACATTTAATTTATTTATTAATTACAAACTTCACTTCAAACTTCATATTTTCTGGTGTATAATTTAAATGTAGTGGCATATAATGTAAACACTGTTGTTTGATTTCAAGATGTATATTTTATTTCAAGTGTTTGTTGAATTTAACTCAATAGCATTTAGAGAATTATTTATCTTATTGGGATATTCGAATAGCCAGTTGAGTGATCGAGCTAGCTAAGGTCTTCTACGCCAAAGCGTTAAGCTGCTTGGACCGAAATGTTAGTTATAGGTTCGAATCTCAGCAGAAGTAGTTTGCTATGTATAATCGCATACTGTTTTTTACATGGTTAGACTACTATCTATTAGATTTCACTCGATATATTTTCCTCGAAAACACTCACACTTGAAATAAATTGTATAATAAAACAAGTGAATTAACTAACAGAGTAAACTGTTTAGATACTCGACATATGGTTTAAACTAAATTATGTATTATATTATATTAATGTTTAAACAATAAAAACAATATATATATATATATATATATATATATATATATATATATATATATATATATATATATATATATATATATATATATATATATATATATATATATATATATATATATATATATGATTTTAAACTGAGTGTTTACAACCCAAATACGTCACCCCAAAACTTCAACTCGCTATCTCTTTTCGTTTTTGAGTTATCTTGATGACTTATAAATAGGCAGACGGACATGCGGAAATGAACTAATAAGGATATAATCTATGAAAACCTGTACCAAAATTTTGTTTGTGCGTTCAATATTTTGTAGCATTACAAACCTTAGACTAAATTAATATACTTTGACATATAGTATATACGTGGAGTATAAAAATGTTAGATATAGGTTGAAATAAATATTAAAATAATGATGTGGATGGCCTCTGTTATACATGGGTATATTTGATGACCGGAAATGGACAGGTGAACAAAATTTAAAACACCTAAAAAATTTCACACTGAAATTACGTAGAATTAAAAAATGCAAAAAAGATTTATTACATACGAAAGTCTAACTTAACAGGTTTTCTTCGCAAAATCTTTTAATCAACAAAACTTATTTTAAATTTAGCTAAACTATGTATAAAAGATATAACTAGTTTGTAGGTAATTTCAAACAGAGGGACTATGCTTTTGAACGCAATATGCTATCGATTTTATCGGGTATAATGTTTAAATTTCAAATTTTGGGATAGGAAGAAATTCATTCAAAAAATCATTTATTTTTTCTATACAAATTTTTAAATCATTTTTTTATACAATTTTTAAAATCGACTTTGAGGATCTAAACTTTTGTAATTTCTAATGAAAGCTCGAAAATTTTATCAAAATCTGATTGAAGTTTTGTTAGATTATAACTAAATCCATTTTAATAGTTAAAAATCGGAAACGAAATAATTTTAATTATCTTTGTAAATTGCAACTTTTGAATAAAAACAATATTCTCCGCGGTATAATTAATAAGTCTATCGCGACTATCTACAACCGACATATTATCTAAATTTAATAATTTCTTCAATATCCATGATCCCGAGTTTCAAGAGATAAATAAACAGATATTTGCAATAAACGATTTCATAATTAATATTAATAGAAATGTACTTATTGCAGTAAATATGTTGCGAATGTTCGTACTTACTTTTAATGGAAACTTCTGAATTCTGGTTTTGTCAGCTGCAAGTTGCATCCATCGGTCTTCAAATGCTTTATCCCAGTATTCCTTATTTTTCACCCAAGCTGGCTGAAATAGAAAAAATTCATTAAAGATATTAAGATAAAGAACTTAAAATGCGCTTACTTAATGTAATAGAATTAAAATGGTTTTAGCAAATGAAAGTCGTAAATTCATAAGGGTTCATCTTAAACATAGGTCAAGTAAAACGTACATTGAACTTAAATTAAATTAAGTATTACTGATTTTTGAATAGGAGGTTTGGATTAATACTGTGAATATAAATCCTAATTTGCAAAGTCCGTGATGCTGTGCTAACAAAATAGCCGCTGAAAAACAGTGATTTTGCCGCACTTCTTTTGGATTTTCACAAATAACTCAATAACCTTACGAGTTTAGAATTTACTTTTGCAAAATTTTTAAATTGTTGTTAAAGGTCTTTTCCAATTTTTAATTGCTACTGTGTTAAAATAATTGGAATTTGCTATAAAATGACATTAATGCCGGTTTTCTAAGTCACAGGGTTACAGAGGCTCTTAAAAATTGGCTGAAAAACTGCTATTTTGCCAAACCATTTTCAGATTTTGGCCAATAACATTAAATGGATGTATTTTTGATTTTTGAATATGAGTTATTAACCATTACTGTCAGTCTAAATCCTGATTTTCAACTCTCGTGTGTGCGGCTGAAAAACTATGATTTTGTCGCATTTTTTGGACAACCATTGAAAGATAGTAAGAACGGAACACATTACACATTTGTCTGGAATCGAAGCTGGAACATTTGAATTGCTATTCGAAAGTGCAACCAATTACACTACAGATGCTTGGAAGTCAACTACATACCTTTTTTATCTGTTGTGTCTTCAATCTCACTATTTGTATGTGTGTGTATAGAAACTTGGTCCTGGCTGCATTGTGTATTATTACTATAAAGATTTATATTCTGTGCGATTATCTACAATTTCGATATTTTAAACAACTTTTTTTGTATTAACACATTATATCAATTTTAAAGAAGTAGAAATAATATTTTCAACTCAATATCTAAACGAATATTATCGTATCGTAGGATTTTCGGGTAGATTTGGACGTTTTGCTCCAATTTTCTTGATAAGAAATTTTGTATTATATAAATACCTATTTCAACTACAACGCAGTCATCATCATTATGAATTAGCGAATTGCAATAATCCTCCGATAAGATGTAAGTCGTTGCCAATTTGGTGTCGTTCTACACGGCCTTCTATTTCGTCTAGGAAACTGGGGAAAAAAAATCGAAGTTTATTCGAATATTATCGTGTTTTATTTAAAGATAGTAAGAATTGATCTTGTGGGAACCAAACCTTGGCATCTTTGATGTCGTTGTTAACACATCCGACTAGCAATTGAAAGGGTTAATTCAGGGTTCATTTTCCGGTATATGTAAAATGTTCACATTTCTTTCTTTCTTTCAATAAAATACATTTCTAATCTTAATTTTATTAAATTTAATACTTTCAAATAGACTTTCAGCGAAAACACATCACAATGTTTTTCATTTCTAACAAAATGCAATTCCAATTGAGACATGACTATTGTCCCACTATGTATTATTTAATGAATTCTGTATTATTTAATTAAAGAACGAAAATGATTCTTGAAATAGTTGAAACTACTCGTTTCAAAACATTTTCTTTGTAACCTTAATAGAAGTAAAACAATAATAATTAAAGTATTTAACTACATTGTTAAAGTAGATCTTCAGTTAACTACAGCCACAATTTACTAGTAAGAGGAAACTGGATGTTGGATGTGAAGTCATGTTGAAATATTATAATTGAACTGAAGTTGATTGGTGGGTGGTAGTGATTGTAAAATTCATTCACTCATGTATCCTGCATACGATAAGATGTTGATAAGAGATGTCGAAGATAAGTACTTTATATGTAATATCAATATGATCACGTTATTGATGGCAATATAATGCGATATAATAATAATATATACATATAGAGGTCGTGCATGAACTGTAGAGGCGCCACTTTTGTCGATTAGAGTGCTGTCTAATGTTTATTAATTGAACTTCAGAGAGTAAATATCTATCAAATTCAAATAGACAAAATTATAAAATTTGGATTATTGCATATCATTAATAATAAAATTCGTGGTCAGAATAACATAAAAGGTAAAAAATTATTTAAATCAAGCCATGTAATAAATGCTACTTAATTTAAAAATGGTAACAATATAACAACTTGTAGTTTAAACAAAAACAAAAAGTACTTAATAAAATAATTTATATTGGTGAAAATATCAAAGGTGTAGCGATTATTCATTATTTAATGATAATAATGAGAATGAAATAATTATTAAAATGATAATGATGAATAAAATAATTTTTAACACAAACAATAACTTTAGTGAAAGGCAATTTATTGACATAAACGTTTTTTGTACATGAAACAATTTGAATTTCTGCTAAAGAAGAGCACCATTAGTACATTCATATGTTAACTAACATTCATAAAAATATACAAAATTTATTGTTTTTAAGTTGGTGTAAAATTTATTGTAAAAATTTAACCAAAATAATAGTAATTAAATAGACAGTATGGTTTGAAAGTGAAATATTCTAAAGTAGAAATCTTTCAAAGTATTATATTCTTAAGTATAATTATTGCTTTATAAGAATACTTATTTAAAAAAAAATATACACAGATTTTGGAACACTTGATAGAAAACATAAAAGTTTTTAATGTATTTCCATGCCGACAGTCCAGCGGCAAAAGTATTAGCTTAGTATCGACACTCTACCTATGTGTAACACACATACAGTACTAAGAGACTGATGGCTATATTTTATCAACAAATTGTACTTAGTAATTACTTACACTTCAGTATATACACACATACACTCACACACTATATACATATATGGAAATAGTCTCTTAAATGTTTAGTTATTTTAATACGACCTAATGAAATTCAGAACATATTCTGCTAAGAAATACTACCTTTTTTATTAAAACGGTAACATTCACTTTAGAACAAAGATAAACGAAACTGTCATTTTCTCATGCTTCTCCCATGCTACGTGTCCAAAAAATTCGATTTTAAATTGAAATTATCTTACGTAGGATACGGTAAATCGCCTTCAAATTTTAAGAGGCGTGTGTATCATGTATTTAATTACTTATATTCAATGTTTGAAACATTACTTAATATTTTGTTTGCATGACCCAACTACCTTAAAATCATTCTTGTAATAAGAGTTTTTATTAAAAAATAAAATTCATAGAAATTTCGTATAGTTGTTTTTTCCAAAACAACTGGGATCACGTATCGCATTTACACAGCATTATTTTTATAGTAATTTTCCATGAATATCTTTCAAAGGTCTTTCTTATTACGAGTCTACGTGATACGAAGAAAGTCATAATAAAAATATTCATACTTTCATACATAGTGTCATTTCGAAGAAAGAGAAAATTTTATATTTATTGGTATTGCTTATTGTATTGGTTGTATTCGATGTAAGTTTTTTTTCTACAATGATGAACAAATCACGTAAGTAATTTATACAATATGCCGTAAAATCTCTTAATATTTCTTACAACTGCTGCCTGAAATTCTCTGTCTGTTGTTATGGGTAAACATTCTCAAAATAATTCTGAAAGGAAATTCCTTGTATCACTCCAAGATATTGAAAGTAAAATATATTCTCTAGAGAAATTTCTTACGTAGAACGTCAATTGTTCATATAAATTACATGTTTAACATCGTTTTCAAGAAATAGATACAATAGAAAATATTCCTTGATAGCTTATGCAGCTTATAAGATAAGCTGTAAAATGATAGAAAACCCTTATTGTATGATTTAGCTAGAAAATTGTATTAAAAATAGGTTTTGAGGTACCAATTAAACAAAGATCCCAAACACTGGCGTTGAATGATTCAGATTTTATCGGTAACGCCAAGCAGATTTGAAGCTTAAAGCAACAAAAATATGCACCTTGGTTTAAGAAACAGATATTATTAGTCAATATATTATATTAAATAAAACGCTATATAATCACATTCTTTCAAAAATCATATAAAATCCTTTCACCAACGGAATCCGATCCGAATTAAGGAAATGACAAGTAGTGAGAACGTAACGTTATATACGTTATTGTTTGTGCTTGTGGATAGTCATGTTTTCCTGTTGAGATGTTTTTCGTAAACACTTTAAGAATTATATAATAAAATATACCCCACCAGGCACTTTAAGTTTGTTGTCTAAAGAGCTTAGACTATGTACTTTTTTGTTTTATTTATACTGTGGTTCATTGTGTCCACCACCCAGTACACTGCAGTGAACCACTCCGACCGCTTTAAAAAAACTATAATTATCTCACAAAAATAGATAATTTGTGTCCAATTAAATATACAAAGTGCAAGTCAAAACTACAAGGTTTCCAATGAGGATGTTTTTTTATAGTTATACAACTTAGAAAGAAATATCGATGCAAGAAAAAATTGGTTCACTATTGGACAGTTTACCCTACAACTACGATCCCAAGAAAAATAATTGTGTAGTAAAAGGTAAATTAGACATTACTAAAGAAGATATACATCTTAAAGCATTTATAAACAATCCCATATTAAAAAAAAAAATTTAAGTGTCGATGTACTACATCTAAAAGCTTTGTATTAATTCTCTTCATATAAGGATTATTAAGTAAAGTCCAAAAGTAGATGTTAAAAATCATATAATGTATATTAAATCAATTTCAGTTTTGATTATGTTATATAAATTATAACATAATTACAGATTGTCATCAAGAGTATAAAATTTAAGTATAGGTAATAATTTGCGTGTCAAAGATGTACTACAAATTATAATATATACTGTTTTAGTTACCGCAGACATAGAAAAGTTTTATGTGTAAGGGAAGGTGGGAACAGTGAAACATAGAGCATCGCTTCTTGCTTGTGTCAACTAAAGGCGGCCATAATTTTTTCAAAAAACCAATTTTAATTATGGAGTTTTAAAAATCAATTGATGATTAATATTGATACGATTTGTAAAATATATTGTAAGCTCGAAGTATTACGTGAATAAACACCGTTCCAAATAAATAACGATAAAATTGATTGATCCTATGAGACTCAAACAACAAATAAAATTCTTTATTGCAGAAATTGACTCTAATTATTTATTAACCAAATTTGATCGAAAATTGTGGAGAACTAAAATATTTTATGAAAAAATGTTTTATACAAAAGTTGTTTGTTTCAAAAAATAAATATTTTGTGTTTGAACTTTTCTTCTATTTTTTATACTTTGCAAGTTGGGTCAAGGATCCTTTGGACCCGATGAATACGTCACAAAAATTTCAGCTAGCTATCTCTTTTTGTTTTTGAATTATCGTAACGACGAACGGACGAACAACCGGAAATGGACAAATTAGGAGTTTTTATGAACACTTATACCAACTTTTGTTTGTGCGGTCAATGTAAGGTAGCGTTACAAACTTTAGACTAAAATTAATATACTCTGACATATTAAATGAATTTTACATAACAATAAATTTTACTTAGTTTGCCCTATTTTCCCCTATAATAATACCCTCACTGTTATACTACTAAAAATAAAAGGGTAGATCGAAGGTATACAGTTTTAGCCACCTTTTCCTATTATAATGATACATATAATGGTGATATGATATTATAATCTCTCTCCTTTATTAATCTCTCATTTAATGGTTCAGTAGTTTTACCGTAAAATTTCTCTTCTAATTAAATACAAATTTTAGAATAGAACCCGGAACATAATTGATATTTGATTTGGTGTTTTAATTTAAATTCACTATTACTCAATATACTAATTTAGAATTAGTGAAAAATATTTCCATAGTTACTTTTGAGCTATATCATTTAAAGTGAAATTGAAAATTTCTCTAATTGATTGTGTTGAGCTTAACTTTGTGGAACTCTATTTTATAGGTATATAAATATATAAAATAAATTATGTTATATATTTTTTTATTAGTTTATTTTCACTATTCCACATATACATTTTGATTTTACAATTACAATTATAAAATTAATTGGGCAATTGTTTTTCTCTTCGTTTGAGACATTTGCACAATTAATTTTATAATTTTTAATTATTTAAAATATATTTGTGGTATAGTGAAAATTAATTAATAAAACAAGTGAAGATAACAACTAAAAGGGTTAATTGTTTAGATACTTGACATATGATTGAATTTCATTGTTTACAATATTTTTAATTAGAGTTCATAAAATACTATAAATATCCATTCTATACAGTTATATTTTGTAAATTTTTAGTCCATATTTGTAGATTTTTGTAGCTATTGAGAGACGTTTAAATTTTATAATAATACTATCTGACACCCGACCCGGCAGTTGTTCAGTCTGCATATATTAGCTTTCAGTCGATCAGCCTAGCTGTCGTCCTCAGTGCTTACTTCGGTCGCATGGTAAGCTTTATATATTTATAAAAATTTTTCCTAAAATAACTTTTTAAAAACAAAACAAAAAAGAATTACGCATATCCATAAGTCCGTACCATGAGTTATACAAGGTAACCCATTTTAATCGATGAGCCCATGGGCTGCGTTAGTTTTCAC
This sequence comes from Chrysopa pallens, assembly GCA_020423425.1. Classification (NCBI taxonomy): domain Eukaryota; kingdom Metazoa; phylum Arthropoda; class Insecta; order Neuroptera; family Chrysopidae; genus Chrysopa; species Chrysopa pallens. The sequence goes on along the minus strand of CM035592.1, from coordinate 45,964,672 downwards.
ACCTTGATTGAAAAGTTTACGTTATTTGATTTTTAGAACTTTTCACCTTCAAATAATCTATATGCAGTCAAAATAAAATTTAAAAATAATATTTTGGATGTATAATTTCCCGCTTTTTTGAATCCATAGTTAAAAACAGGGCTTTCCATTTAAAAAAATACTTTAAAATTTTATCTCAAGATAAAAACTTCTTGCATGGCCCAAACATTCTCAAATTTTGTGATAAGAAACAGATTGTAAACTAAATAAACCATTGTAAAAATGGAAATATTATTTCTATGTTTATTTCTTATGCTTATTTTTACTGTTTACTTTAGTTCTTACTTTTTTTAATTTTATCCCGCTGTGCAACTTAAAAAGTTACGGGAACAAAGCATAAATTTATTCTCGGTAGATTATTCGACGAATCAATAGAAACCTTACGAAGAAAACATTATTAAAATGACATAAATATACCTTACAGCCATATAAGAATGGAATGAGTTAGGAAAAATGTTACTTGATAATGTCGTATTTTACTGAAAAAGATAGTAGGTACAGTGATAATTTTCATGAAAATTCTATATTTATCCAATATCTTTATTTATAAAAATTACGTGTGACGTTGTTTGTACTCAATGAACTCTTAAACTACTGAACTAATTTGTTTCAAAATGCGTGATTTGTTCCAAATGAAAAGATTGGATAGGTTTTAGATGTATTTTCTACACCTAAAGGGGTGCAATTTTCTCACTTGAAGTATATTACAAATTCTAATAGTATCATTTTCATCGAAATCAAATTCAAAATTTAAATTTCAAAATATAATTTATCTCTTCTCACTAGAAGTATGTCGAACTTTCAACTAAATAAAGTGCGCATATCGCATTGATTAACTATTCGTTGTTCTGGAGGTCCAGGTACTTTACATCAAGTATATGAGTATGGTAGCATGAAGTACCGCTTGCCACGACGTAACGGGTGACCGCACCAAATATCGGGTATATATATATAAATTTCCTGTCACGGATGTGCCACACCAAATACCGGGGAAACGATAAAAAAAAGGATTTTCCGAAATTCTACTACTAAGGAGGTGCAAAACGTGATTCCATGGATCAATCTACTTCAAATTTTACATTTAGTCGATCTAATATCGTTTTTATAAAATGGAAAAATGGTTTTTTTCAAACATTTCATAGTGAAAATTGTCACAGCAATGCGTGACCGGGTGTGCTAGTAGTTATATATAAAGTAAAAACTACCACTTTATAAATGGTAGTTGATAAAAACTTTTATAAACTACCCACTTTCTAATGGATATTATCCAGTACCATAATGATGTTGATTTTGAATTAAAATTTTGAATGTTATTTTATGCCTACCTTTACAATGTTTGCAAAAAAAATTACTGAACCGTATATTGATTGACTGAAATAAACTTTAGTCAAGTCATCTTATTCAAAATGTGGTTAACTTTATGATCAAACTGATGACCATTTAAAATATGAGCGATGTTTTATTAGATTCAATTTTTATTAAGACATTTACAAATAATACGAAGTTTTCATATTCAGAAAACAATTAAAATAGTTATAAGAGCTTCAAAAAATCCAACGCGAATGAATGTCTACATTTTAAATTCGGTTTTAAGTAAATATCTCCTAAATTAAAGTATCTATAACCAATTTTTTAACAAGTGAAGAAGTTTACATTTTCAGAAAACAATTAAAATAGTTATAAGCGCTTCAAAAATCGTGAATGCATGTCTACATACTAAATTCGGTTTTAAGTGAAAATCTCCTAAAATTAAAGTATCTATATACCCAATTTTAACCAAGTAAAGATAACAACTAAATTCTCAGTTTTGTATGGCTTCAAAGTCGATGAGATATATATATATATATATTAGTCGTTCTTTGTAAATGTTGATTTTTCTGTGTTTATTTTATAGCGGAAATCATCATCGGTGCTACTTTTTTGAGCGACTATGATACTCATTTATAAGAATCTCCAACAATCTCCAATCAAGTCGCGTTTACGTTACTTAATTTAAAGGCTTCGTAACTGTCATTATTTAAGCTTATTTCTTTGGTTTTTACTGCATTATTAATCAATAGAAAAATTTTCTCACTTTATTCCATCATTTCAAAACTGTATTTTACTGGTAATTTTTGTCATTATAACTACTACTACTTTATCTTTAATATTTCGTCATTAGTTTATCTTTGAGATTATAATTTATCTCCCGATTCCAAATTCTACTAACAATTTTTTTACATTGAGTTATAAAGTTAATAAATAAACCATTAATAATTTAATTTTTCAACTGTGTGTACACAGAATGATTATTTGATATTAATGTCTTTTTTTACAGAAGAATGATTTTTCATTTTTCATTTAAACATATTAGATTTTGCTTTGAATTTATTATTTTAAGACAGAATTTATCATGTATGTGTTGATATAATATTGTATTTAAAAGGAGTTACTTTTTATATTCTACATATATAGAATATGTGAGAGTATGCAGAGTATCTATGAGTACCCAGCTGATTTCATCATTCAAACACCGAGTTGGTTTTGTATGGAGTTGTTTTTGTGACGCGTGGTTTTGGGCCGAGTAATTTTTGGCTGAGTGGTTTTTGCACTGAGTGGTTTTGGGTCGGAGTGATTAATGATCAAGTGGTGTTTGCCGAGTGGAATTATCCTAATCTCGCGGTCAATATTTGCTAGTGTTACAAACTGTTTTAGTCCCGAGTTGTTTTTGCACCGAATGGTTTTTGTCTTTTGTCAGAGTGATTTTAACAGAGTGATTTTGGTCGGAGTGATTATAGACCGAGTGAGTTTTGACGGGTCTTATTGACCGCACAAACAAAATTTTGGTATGGGTGTAATTAAAATAATAAAATTAAAACAGAAAAAATAGCGAACTGAACTTTTGGTAGCGTATTCATGACCTAAAAAGTGACTTTAAGTTTGTAAATAAGAATAAGACGAAACGGTTCTTTGGGTGCAATGGATTCATGATTTTAAATCAAATAAAACATAATAATAATTAAATAATAATTGTTTTGTTGACTTTTATTTCAACCATTTTTGGTTTATTTAGATTAGCTATAATTTCAGCTCAAATTTAGTTAATAAACACATACATAGCTATAATACATATTATCATGTATGTATTTATCACTATATAGATTGGATATTTTGAGTATTTTATGAATGCTAAAGATTAAAAATAGCTCGACATTGATACTCAATCATATGTTGATTATCTAAACGATGTACCCTCTTAGTGGTTGTGTTCACTTTTTCATATAAATCTTTCATTAATAATTTATGAAAAAAATTATTATTGATATTATAATCGGGTTTGTATTTATTTTACCTTTGTTTAACAAAATTTCGACTGAAGATTTCTGTTCGGTCGTTTCTTTATCAACATGGTAAGCCCGTTTCTCGATTTCCTCTTAATATCTCTGGTTATATCTATTGGATTTCAAAAAAAAAAAAAACCGAAATACTTAGAAAAATATTATCTACAAAAACGTATTATTTATTTTGAAACACTTTTTTCTTGAAAAAGTAAAATTAGTATGCCATTTTGAAATTTGGTTTTTCTTCAAGTATTGTTGATTGAGACGTAAAATAGGTAAAATTTTCCGAACACGAACATTTATAACAAGTGTAAAATTCTGAAATTTTGTTTTTGTCCACAGTATCTATATGCGACATCGAAAGAATAAAATATTGAAACATAAGGTTTTTAAAACAAAATTAACGGTATTTTTTTATTTTGATTTTGACTTTTTTATTGAAATTTGTATACTATAAAATATTATCCTTATACAATGAGATTTAGTATGAACAATGTTAACAAGAAATCGGAGGTCATGGTAAAAAATGGGACTACAATTTTATCGGTTCAGTTAATTCGGTGTTGGTTAATTCTGCCTTGTGCCAACAATTGAAAACGTGACAAGAACAACCCCCTGATTTTTACGAAATCCAAATCCAAAAAAGCAATTAAAATCGACAATCTTTTTTTCCGTTTAGAATTCGCTTATACGGTATTATTATTTAATGTATAATTTTATTAATTGATATTTTTTAAAACTTGCATCTTTTCAAGTACTGTAAATATGACGCATTATTTTTAAATTTCAATTGAAATTTTGTTACAAACTTAATTGATTTTGTGAAGTAAAATTAAACTTGGACTCTTGGTAGCCGTTGAAAAACAAAATAATATTTTACACAAAATCTGTACCGTAGGGTTCTGGAAAGACAATTTCAGTTTGCGCATGAACTTACATACATCTTTATTTGATTATCAATTTAGCGTATGGACACCTTGCATCAAAATGTGTCATTCGTTTCTGTGGTTACGAAATACTAATGAATTAATTAAATGTATAAACTGTGAATGGTAAATAATTAAACATAGAAAATTTCTAAAATTTATTTACAACTTTAAATGAATAATTATTTATATTTGAAATTAAAAATAAGTACTAATTCAATTTCTTCAATCATTCAACCCAACCCAATTTTCAACCCAATAACTTGAATTAAATGTCTTTTGTTATTATTCAATAATGTTTGTTTAACATTTGCTATACAATTTACATGCAAACAGTTGAACAAATAATTTTCTATTTTCTATAATGTGAATGTTTTATTATTTTAGACACTCGTCACATTAATCGATTAAGAAGCCCTTTCCACATACTATCACGGTACTATGCTCTATCTATATGAAATTTGAATTATATGCCCCAATAATGGGTTTTAAAAAGAAAGTGTATTATTATTGCATGATGATGAAAATTGATGGAAAAACTTTGTGAACAATATTCTATTTTACCATTAATAAATATTATATCATAAAGTTTTTTAAGCTTTTATTATTTTTTAATATTTTTATTTACTTAAATATTTAAGATAATAATTAATATTTCATTAAAATCGATTAAATTGTACAATAATTTTTATACATAGATGAGTCAATCAGAGGCATGCAGCTGTATTTGACTCACAAATAATGGAACGAACGTTCATCTAAAATCTATATTATTAATATTATTCAAAAAAGGTTTTCTATAAAATTTTATGGAATAAAATTTCGAATTTTATCTTGAAATAAATATTTTTTTAAACAAACTTTTATATCGATAAAAAAGAATTAAAAAGCATTATTAAAAGGATTCATAAAAATCGATGAATCAAAAATGACGGAAGTGTTGGAAAAATTCAGTCTTATTAATTACATACACTACCTTGTAGTAATTCTATATTATACCATAATTCATTGTAATAATTTACATAATATGTATGATAACGTTTTGATGAGTAAAATCCAAGGAAATGACACAAATTTAAATTAATTTTATAACAAGCACCCCGGAACAGGTGAATAGGCTATTTAACTATGAGTACTTAAATCTCGTGAGGGACTTAATATCATATTAATTGAATGCCGTTATAAGGTAATAGTCAAAGTTTATTTTTCTCTTTTAGGGCTCTTAAATAAACGCTTGTTTTTTACTTTCAATTTTTATTATATGCCGGTAACAATTAATTTTTTGCGGTGCATTGAATAAATCCGCATACCAGTGTCGATGCATCGATTTGTATATCGAAAGATAAACATCGGTGCCCTCGATGCATAGAGAAAGAATAAGGACTTTTATTTTAGAGTGCTGTTAGTTCGGGAGATAGCGTTGCAAATGACACAATCATTTCAAGTCGATTAATTCATGTTGGAATTGAATGTTTATTAGATAATTGATCGGCCTGAAATCACCATGAAAAATGCAACTCTACCTCCCGGGCTATGTAGTTTGTTGAGACACCGAGCAACAAAATTTTTTCATTCGTTGCTATGGTTACGAAATATTATCAGTCTGTGAAAGTATGATTTAATATAGGGAATTTCTTAAAATTTATGAAATTTAAATGAATTATTATTTAAAATAATTATTCATGTAATTTCTTCGATTATTGTTACAACTTTCAACCCAATAAGCACAATTAAATATAATTTTTTGAAATTAAATAAAAAAATTTTGGTTTGACATTGGCTAAACAATTTACATGCAAACAATTGAACAAATTTATATATATATTTTTTAGAATGTGAATGTTTTATTACACATTTTAGACACTCATGGCGCATCAGTCGATTAAGAAGTCCCTTCCACGTACTATGTACGGTACGGATACGAAGGATATACCTAGAAGTGTATCCCTATATCACATATTAGATTTTCTCTAAATGAAATTAGGTAGAAAGTCTTGATAGCTGTTACACATATCATTAATAACATAACTTATAAACAAGAGTAAGCAACGTAATAAATTGTTTTTTTTTTTGTTTGTTATACGATAAAATAAAAGCACACCATTAATTTTCATAAAGTGAAAACGTTTTGAACACTTCAGACACTCTCCAATTTTATTTTAGTATTTAACTGGCAACGACACTTCTAAATAACCCATATATTAAAATGACTTCTGAAAGAATAGGAAAGATGTAATAATAAAAAATTGTTACTTTATCCATCAAAATGTAAAAAGAAAACTAGGCTCAATACCGAACAAAATTAACAATCACACACTAACATTATTTACCTTAAAATTTGAAGGAAAGTTTAAATATGTGCCATGGACATCGATAGGACCTCTTACTGTAGAATAACCCTTCAGTATAATTAGTATGTACATGTATGACATCATTTATGCAAATCTCTTTGTTTAATAACAAATTTTGAACGTCCATATTTTGGCTGTTTTTTAAAAAATAACTTCAAATTCAAGTTCGTGAAGTAATGATGCTTCAATTGGAGTGATAAAAAAACTGTGTGCATCTTCCCTATTTCTGTATTATATTCCTAATTATTATTTATGATTTGGACGTCAGAATTATCTGCAAAATAAACCCACTTTAAGAGTTCTTAAAAAAGAAGTCATCAGGATGACACCATTAAGACATCTTAAAGAAGACTTTCTGATTTGGATGTTTGCTCAGTACTCTGAGTATTTCTAAAACTGATAGACAGTATTTTTATAAGGTTATTTTGAAATTATGGTATTATTACGCATAATTGTTTTGTTTGAACATTTTTCAAAAAAATTTATATTAATCAAAAAATATCGTAAAAAATATTTTCTGATAGTTCCACTATTGTATACAAGTACTTTCTCTCACAATACAGTAAAGAGAAATTTCAAGGGTAAGTATTTACTGTAGGTATAAGTAAAAATATATTTTAAGCCCAATTTGAATAAGCTACTAAACATTTTTTATAAGGACCTCCACGATTATTTATATTTAATACTACTTGTAAATTTTGTGTGTTGAAATAAAATGTATAAAACAGCTTGGATTATACAAAAAAACTTTTGTACTGTGAACAATTCAATTCTTTTTTATTCAACTTTTTCTTAATTTCTATGTAATACTTCCTGTGATCTTAGATCTACAAGTTTACGTAGACCATCATATTATTATATTTTTGTGCTTTTTCAAGTTAATTGAATTGAGCGTTAATTTGTGGAAAGCCATATCAATAAATAATCACAATAATTAACAAATTTCCACTTTTTATTTATAAAAATAATTGTAACAATATTGTTTCGGTTAATATAACCATTTTCAAATAATGAAATTAAAATTGATATGGCTTTCCACAAATTAACGCTCAATTCAATTAACCTGAAAAAGCACAAAAATCCAAATTAGAGTAACTAATAAGCATACTAATATCACTTTTATAGTTTTATATACGTTGCGAATAATTTTGTGATCTGAAGGGGAGTTAACATGCGTCAATATTAACTAGTTACCTGGCAGAATAAAGTCATTTCACCGTCTCGAGGGATTGAAATATTATTTATGAGTACGCATAACGAACGGTTCATTGCAGGAATTAACTTAATTTAATTTAGATTACTAACCATATTACACAACAGTATGCATTATTTTCAGTAGTTAAAATGAATGTAGTAATAATTTAGATAATTCAAATGTCTCTTTGCACGATAACATATAATGATTACAAAAATTATCCATTCAAAAAAATAACAGCTAGCTTCTTTGACATCTTAAAATCAACAAATGTGTCTCTAGCGATTTGATATGATTCAAGGTCTTGCAAATCCTAGAGTCCTGTTACATCTGTCGAAATTCGACCATAATCACTAAAAAGTGAATGTCTGTATATTAAACAAAATAGTATATATGTGTGTGTGTTTAGTAGTGTGTGTAATATAAACAACATATGTTTTTCTTATTGATTTATTGTATTTTTTATGCATACATTTAAAAAATATTAGCATTCTCCAGTCCTTCTCTATATAAACTATAAATGTACCAAATTTCATACACCTTCTTCCTCCCAATTTTAGTAAAAAGACATATAAAGTATTTGCTTCACGTATTAATATATAGATTTCAAAAGTGGTTTATCAAATTTGAGTATTCTTTCCTTTTTTGGTCATGCAAAACATATTTTTAAAGTATTATGATTAAGCTCGGATGGAATTTTTTGGCGAAATAAAAGATTTAAACAGTACAGGAAATCAAAAACAATATTGTTGAATGTTATTGTAGTCAAAATAATCGATTTTCTTAGAAGTGATTGGATGCCTCTCAAGTGATTGAAATGTTTATAAACCCTCATATATGAGTAGCAAAAGAGGACAAAAATATCGACAACGTATTTAAGCTATAAAATTCTGCGTCTCTATACTATCTCTTTGTTTAATAATTTTTAAATTTTAATTCTTAGAGACGCTCTTTGGCTTTTTTTATTTTGACGAAACTTTTTGTGGAAATTAAGATAAGTTTAAAATAAGCAAAGATAAAAGGAATTAATTTTAAAGAAATATTTTGCCACAACACAATACTAAATAAAATCCTTGGATGTATTAATATTTAGAAAAAATGCGAAAAAATAGTAGCAATTACCTCTTATTTTCCAGTTAATTAGCAATATTTAAGTGAAATTTTTTTTTGATAATTACAGACCGCTCTATTTCTAATCTTTATGATAAACTAAACTCGAAGAGCGAGTGATACAACCGATTTGTATCCGATTCTAGGTTTCTGATGAAATATATTCATTAACATCTGTTTGCATGACAAATTATTAAGACGTAAAAAATTTTTTTTTTTAAATATTTTTCCAGTAGCGTACAAATAATAGTTGCTGCTTATATTTCAATTGTATACGCGTACATAGACAAAGCTGTTGTTATTCAATTGTTGAATAGAATTTCAGGCAATGTTTGTAATGAAATAAAGTACAATGTTGCTTTAAGTGATGTTTAATTTGCTTTACAATAGAATAATGATATATCTAAAATACTACAATTGATTTTACATAAAGATTCATTAAGCCATATTATAACTTGTCACATAAGATACCTGTGGCAAATAAATAAAATACAAAAAATACAACAAAAGATAATGCTTTTTTTAATAATATTTTACTTTTAAAATACTTTTTGGGCCTAAAAAAACTCAAAGCTCTCACCTTTCTCACTTTCAAACAGTTTTACGTGAACGTAATACATCAAAAAGAAATTTAAGTGAAATAGTTTTTATAAAATTAATAAAATGATTGATTTTTTTAAAATTATGTTTTTAAAAAATTGATCAGTATTCGTATGTTTCATTTTCAGCGATTCTTAAACGACAGATATTTTACACTATTAAGGACAATAGTTAATATAAAAGTCCTAAAAACACAACAAACGACAATGTTTTTTAATAATATTTTACTTTTAAAAGACTTTTTGAGCCTTATAAAACTACCGTGGCATCAAAACACTCATCTGTTAACATTTGAACAGTTTTTCGCGAACGTAATTAATCAAAAAGCAATGTAAGTGAAATAGTTTTTATATAATTAATAAAATGATTGATTTTTAAAAAAATATATTTTTAACTCCTATGCAGAGATGTTTAGGATATCTGTATCCGTATCCGTAGTATTCGTATCCTTTTCTTTTTCTGCGAATCTTAAACGGATCTTAAAGGTAGCAATAAAATACTGTTAAATTCCGTTAAAATAGTTTTAATTTTTAAAAACTTACATATTTGGCCAAAATTTAAAACTTCAACCAACTAATTGGTAATTCTTACATATTATAAGCAGATGATTAAGTAGTACCTTATAATAAGATACTAAATAATAATTATACTATCAAATTCAAATTCTTTTCTATTCAAATCAAATAATACTGCTAAGTGGTATCATAAATCACATTTCATCCAATAAACAATCTCATTTTAAGGAAATTCAAAACATTATACTGATTGATTAAGTTGAAAAGTGAAGATTAAAAAGCTGAAAAGTGAAGAGATCCGCGAATATGGACACTAATTGTGCGTATTCGTATTCGCGAAACTCCATTTTAACGATCCAGCAGATACCTGCTCCTATAATCAACTGTTAATTTAAGTTCTGATCTGCAAGGCTTAAATGCTACGACATTTGATCTACTAAAATGGCTGCATACTTTTGAATTTTTCTTCAAATTTTAATATTTTTTTGTTATAATTTATGAAAAATTCATAAAATTAATAATTCTATTTCAGTTTACATCATGAAATTATGAAAAATAACGAAATGGTAAAGTTAAAACGTTTTTTCGCCACATTCCCGTTATTTTCATTGTAAATTAAAAAATTAAGATTATCTCAAAATTAAGAAATACTATCGTCTATTTAAAAGCAAAACGGTGAAAACGATCCTTAATGTGGGTGATTAAGGCGAAAACATTATTTTCTACTTAACCTAGTAGCTCATTAGAATAAATCTTGTACGATAAACATTACTCCTTTTTATTCTTCATTTTGTTTTAAAGCCCATATTTTACTACTACCATTTGCAACTATCCTCTCTATACGTGTAAATGTAATGTTCATTTTACATTGTAAACAAAGCTAGACTCCATTTTTCATTAGTCTATTAAATAGCTTATTTTATACGTGACATATGTTCGTTATTATAACGTACATTATTTACAAGTTATAGTGAACATAGTTTTAATATTGAAAGCTTTACCGTTAGTCTCTTCTAAAACATTTACATATTTGTTACAGTTTTTACTCTTATTAAATTCATTTTTCTTTTTGTGTATGTATATAAACCGTTTAATGGAGAATTGTAAATACAAATTTTTAACAAACAATTGAACCGACTTAAAAGAAAAAATAATGTTTAAATAATAATTATCTTTGGAAGTCACGCCACTATTTTTATTTACAAATGACTTTTTTCATGTCAGTTCTATTTTTTGTGAAAATTTTTGTATTTTTTACGTTTTAGTGGTGTAAGCAACCGCTAAAACTTTGTTCGATTGATATACAATCATCACAAATTTGTTTTTTTTTTTCAAATTTTCCAAAATGGGATTGCACTATAAATTGCACCATCAAAATGGGATTGCACTATAAAACAAGTTATAACTAAAATAATAAACAAACATAGAACATTCTCATTGTTTATTTTAAAGTGCGTTTTTCGGAGATTCCATCATCGTGGAATTTCCATCCTTCCAAGATCATGGCTTAGTGAAAATAGTATCTTTCGTTTAAAAAAAAAATATTGTAAACAATTAAAAATGGTTTTTTATTGATAATAGCTGACGAAAATAACGGTGAAATAACAAAGAAAAAAAAATACACACAAACATAGAAGATACTTCTTTTATAAGACGGTTGGGCCACTAAGGAGCCGTTATACAAAATTTAATACAAAAGGAATCATTGAATCGGTAAATAAGCAAAGAAATTATGCTTGAAAATATAAAAATTATTTTTTATTTTATTAGTAATTAGAGTACTTTTAAAATGATGAGAGTGAAATTTTAAGATGCGCGCGCTTCACCGTCACACAAAATTCACAGATTGAACCAGTTATGATTTATGTCACATTTAATGTAAGAAAATATATATTTATTAATTTAATTTTTCAAATTTAAACTAAGCTTTATTGACTGTGTACTATCCTCCTCCAGTCCTGTTATTATTTTATTGTAATTAATTGTTTGCATACAATTAACAATTGTATTTTTAATGATGCCAAAGAAGTATAACTTCTGACGTTGTATACAAACACAAAACAATTTGTCATTGACTTTCAACCACGAATGGAATTTTATCCTAAAAGTTTTTTGGGATCATCTGAAGAGTATATTCTTTAAAAAAAATAAATGATTTTTAAAAATTGATTCATAAATTAACGAAAATATAATCAGTAGAAAAAATGCATACATGCAAAGAACCTCCTTATTTTATGGAGTCGGTGAAAAATAATACAATGTGGTTATAGTGGTATGTTTTCTATTTTATATGGAAAAAAGATTAAAAGAAAATTTCTAGACAATTTGTATTCAACTATAAATAATATAAAATGCTATTAATAATGTACATCGGGTGAATAATGGCATAGTTAAGATCGAATCTTGAGCTCGGAAGGTGAGTATTAGAAACACACACGAGATCAAAAAGATCTTTTAGACTTTGTAGTATACTATTCCATTTGTAATCTGTAGACTCCACCAGAGGTAGCTAAGTCTCCATGTATTTTTAAATCATTGAAGATCTTGGCCTTCTCTCTTCTCTTACGGATACGCCTTCTCTCTTATAGGACTTTAACTCGACTTAAAGTTCGTTGAAATATTTCATCACCATCCCCTCTCTTACCACACAAATTCTTCATCCTCGAATAACATCAATTCAACTAAAGTTATCATATAGACTATATCCGTCCGGTTGACCTACCTTTGCGAGTAGAAAAGGGAGGTAAACCACCCACTTGACAGCTTCCTCGTTATTGTTGAAAATTTTCGTTGAAATGTTTCTTACAAAGCTAATCATTAAGTCTGATAAACTCTTCCATATCTGCGAAATTTTGATAAAATCGACTTAGCTCACTCTTCACACAGTTTTACGAGTTGGTGGCCGATAAAAAGGAAGATAATTGTCAATTTATATAAAATTATAGATATTTTCATGTAAAATTACTATTTTATACTTTTCTGGTAATTTTTTCTAAAACTGTCTTTCACAAACCTGGTCCTAACAATTATGAACGCAACGAAAAATCCAGCAGTCAAATCGATTGTGACGTTCTCAATTGATGACTTTATATACGTTGCGCAAATCATTGATATTTACATACATTTCCTCAAACTGGGATATAAATTTTTATGTTGTTAGCTGTTACGATTTTATTGTAAGTGTTAACCATTGATAGTATTGAAATACTACAATAATTTTCATATTATATGAAAGGTGTAATCAAGTGAGGTTTTAGTATTATAATATTTTATGTACATCACTAGATTTGGATGATGTTCTATCAACCGATTAATTTCCATTATTGCCTCGTTTTTGCATCGTATTTAATTATTATTTTCATTAAGTTCACATCATTAATTACTATTTAGATAGATGAATTTACTTTACAATAAATATTATTCGCAATAGACACGGATTTATAATGGCTAATTTTTCATCAATAATAAATACTTTGTGCATGAGTTGATTTGTTATACCGTGTCTCTTTTGTCAGACAAAATCTGCTTAAATTAATTCCTTCTAAATACTGAACTATTTAAAAAAAAAAAACAGCAAAAATTATGTTGCAAGCATCCATTTAAGCCTATACTCATGGAATAAAAAAACCCAACGACATGAATCTTCCACGCTTTCTTAAAATTATAAAATACGATAATTTTATGGTGTGTTTTATAATTTTTTCACATTAAAATAAATGATAGATAAATAAAATGAATTCTGATAAAGAACTCAACACAATATAACAATCGAGTATTTCGTAATAGGTGAAAGAATGAAAATAGGTAAGTGTTGCATTTTTTGATTTTACGAGTATTCATGGTACAAGTATCGATTTTGATGGTGAATGTACTCATCTTTTCTGATATTCAGAGTAGGTCATATTGCTTGAACATTAAGATATCTATTTTTTAACAACAGAAATACTATATGTTTAGAATGGAGCTATATTATCTTTTGTGACTATGTTATAGTCCCCTGTTTCGCACGCATGATAATTTCCGTTTATAATAATGTTTGAAATAGCATTTCATTCTGTCTGTGATAAAATTTCAAAATTTTATCTTTGAAGCGAATAAAGGGTTTCAATCTTATTATCATGGATTTATAATTGAAATACTAATTTGTATTGTATGTGCAAAGCACAACAAATTTTTTGTCTTTTATTGCTATGGTTACAAAATACTATTTTAATAAAGAAATGATATATGAGCTTGTGAATGGTAAATGATTTAACATATTAAGGAATTTAAATGAATAATTTACATTTGCAATTAAAATAATTACTATTGCAATTCTTGAACCATTCTTACAGTTTTCAACTCAACAACTTCAATTAAATGTAATTTTTTATTCTACTCGTGCCGCATCAATTGATTAAGAAGGCACGTCCACATACTATGTACGGTACGAATAAACGAGGTTCGAGCAATATTTTGTGTTTATAAATTCTTGTCTCGAATGGTTTATCATCGATTTCGTTTCGAAACCAATATTAATAATCTGTCTCTGAAATCCTTTTTTATCTTAAGCCGCATACACACGTACAACTTTCGTCCATAACGTAACACCGTATCGTAAATCTGTACTGTTACGTATTACCTGAAACGTGTTACGGGATCAAAAGTTTGATATACGATTTCGGAGTAGTATCTAAATAAAAATTTTGGGTTAGCACAAATTTTATTTTTTTGTTTATATTGAACAAATAAGTTTACAAAAGTCGTATAGAGCAAATTTTACGAGCGTGTTGATTGTAAACGTCGTACACAAACTGTATAAATAAATATTATTTAAAAAACAAGTGTTATAAATTTGCTGGTAGAATGGTTATTGGTACCTATATGCTTGTGATTTATATTGTTGTAATATTTTGGTATTACTGTCTCTTCTGTTTCACATCTTATTCTTATAACAACGGTCGACATGCATACTACTTATTGTTTAAGAACAATTGTATGATGTAGCGACTGCTACCACATATAACTATTACTAAATGATTCAGGATACTGTCAAATTTACAGGTTTTATTTTAATAAATCGATGATACAAAAATGTGTAAAATGAAATTTGGTAAATGCTTTGGTAAACTAAAAACAAAAGCGTGGCTAACAGTATAAATCATACGTAAGTGTGAACTCACTATTGTCAAAAATATGGGACAGGTGATTAGATCGCCATTGTCAGAAGCACCACTTCATTGCTTGAACATAATATTTCAATCGAATACAAAACGCTCAACAGATGGATAAGCAAACTTATTTATCCGAAGGTTATTCAAAGTTTATTTCAGAACGGATGTATATAATTTATGGATATAACAAATTAATGACTTTGTCTTTGAAATATAGTCTAAAATGCATAAACTTGAAATTTGTAGTAATTAAAGCTTCAAATTGAGGCACTCTTTTCACGTATTGTTGCTCTTAGAAACTTCAATTACAACTCATATCTAATACTCTTGATTTTTAGTTGCTATTATTAACTATATTAATTTATTTTAATGAATTTCAAGCTAAGCTGATGTTTCTGATAATAATAATTGCTCTTAAACTTCTGTCTTTATTAATGTGAGTTTTTGAAGAAATAAATCTTCGAATTTCAATTTTTAAGAAATTTAACATCATCACATGTTTTGGTCTGTACGACCATTACCAAACACTCGTCACAACTATTCGTCCAAACAATGACCAGTTGTAAACAACCCATGTATCTACTCGTTAACTTATGCCCCATTATTATCTACATGCATATTAAGCCCATATAATATGATATTTTCTTGATATAAAAGTAGGAAAAGTTTTATAGACGTCGTTAAATAAAACGCAATCCATACAATTGAAATTTATCAATTTATCACATATCATACGATATCGAACAATTTTAAAGGTACATAGTCTTCCATGTAGCTAAATAAAATATGGCGTCTTGAACGGTCTTCAATATGGATGCTTTACCAGGCATAATATATATTACCAACCTAATTCTGCTGCAAACTAATAGGAACCGTGCATCAAAATGTTTTCGTTCGTTTTTATTTCTACGAAATACTACTGAATAAATCTGTGCATGGTATATGATTTAACATAGGAACTTTCTCAAAATTTATATATAATTTGAATTATTTTTATTCTTGGAATTAAATAAAATTACTAATGCAATTTGTTCAACGATTTTTCCAATTTTGAACCCACAATTTTAAAATTTATATATAATTTAAATGAATTTTTGTTTGGCATTTAGAATTTACAATTGAAGAAATAATTATATTTTCTATAATTTAAATGTTTTATTACAAATTTTTGAAACTCATGGCGCGTCAATCAATTAAGAAATCCCTTCCTCATATAATGCGCGGAACGGTTACAAATTAGTGAAAAAAAATTAACATATCACTCATATACTGAATCACAATGTATTTATGTATATAAACACCATAAATATACTACACATATAGTTATTTTCCTGTTCTTTGTTCAATGTCCTCCTCCTGATATGTTGTCAGCATAGATATTTCCTTCTTTTCAACATACAACATTGTATTGTAGTATATAAACATTATCAACCATTTTTATTATACAGGGTTTCACTTTATTTTTGAATATGTAAATTAAGAACTGTATACTTGTATTAATACATAAAACTGACTAAATTTGTTTACCTTTTTTTAGAAAAGGGATTTCGCCCTTATGTTTTTTTTTTTTTTTTTAGATTATAGAAAATATCCATTCTTTACATAAGCCAGCCAAAATAACAAAAATGTATACAATTTGTCCACCGAATCATTTTCCATATGGTTAACAGGGAAACTGAATATTCAAATACATTTACATAAAATATTCACATACATATAAAAAAACATTGACGTTCATAGGAAATACCATATTAATTAACTTAACATAAACTTATATTATTTGCTATTTTGTAAGATTTAAGAGTAAATAAAATAAATAATAAGTTTGTGTAAGTTATTGTGGTATTGCCTATGAACGCTAATTTTCTTGTATGCATGTGCATATTTAATATAAATGTATTTGAATATTTCCTTCCCCTTTTTGTCATATGGAAAATAATTACAGGTATTTTTATCAATAAAATTTTCCTTTCCCGATATTCGACCACGATTAACTTAGTAACTACTTATCCGATCTTAACGTACTCTTTTTTCTAAAACGCATGATTTGCTCCATGTTTATCATAGTTTTCGTACTTAATTGTCTATATGTATCATAAGTTCTTAACAAATGGCACTGTTGCTTATTTGGTATAGTACAGATCTACAAGTTTTGATAACTAGATTGGGTCTAGATATCAAGATATCATCTAATATATATCTATAGATATCCAATATCTCAAACTGTTTGGTAGACGACTAGCGTTTAAGTTGATTTTTTTCAAAAATTGGGGAAAAATGGAGAAAAAGTTTCTCTTATAGCAATATTATATGATAAAAAATTTAATGAATAAATAAATACCAATTGAATATGTTCTAGGTGTGATAAAGTTGTGGTTTATAAATCGATGTAACATGGTTTGATAAAAGGAGAAATATGTTTCTCGAAGTTTTGTAAAATAAGGTTTCAGCAAAACATGACCCTATATATGTATACGTATAATAATAGAAGTACGTATACACATATTGTGATCCCCACTATTCAATCTTTAAAAAAATAACAACACTTTATAGAGTGAATTATTATAGTATTGATTATCAAAGTAATTTTTTTTTTTTATGTATGTGTAATATTCTATATAACATTGTTTTCCCCTTTTTTCCCGAATGAAAAGTAATTTGACGGACAATATGTGTATGCTGTACACTTGTAAAACGTAGATACTAAGTGAATACTTTTGACGCTGGACTGTCGTGAAAGAACTTCCATAAAGCAAATATATTCCAGAAAATTTTTCGTTAATATTTGGTTTTTTTGACGTAAATTGAGACACCCTGCATAGAAAATTCATTTTATTTAAATATTTCTAAAATTTATCCAACTATAAAACAATAAATACTGTTAAAAGTTTGAACTGTTAACTTAACAAATATAACAATAAATATGACGAGTTTTTGCATACAAAATACCTTTTTACCTGTGCCATAACAAAATGGATGAATTATTATTCTATGACTTTGTATAAACAAAATTCCATTTAGTATATAATTCACAATATTGTGATTATTACTTCCAAGTTACATTTACGTAATAAGAAGTATAGTGTACGTGATAACTAATTTATTTTTACATTTTGAAACTTTCTACATTGAAACTTTTTACATTTTTTGTTTCTTGCCTGTTCGGTTACCGGTCTGGAATTCTCATTTATACGAACATGTATAACTCCAAAACTACTTGACCAATTTTCATAAATTGATAAACAATAGTCAAGGTATTCGGGATAGTCCCATTTTAGAAAAATAACATCTATCTATTACCGATCCGGGGATATAGCACACGAAATTACTTCCTTTTATTCACTTAAATGCTGATATTTTGTGATCTGTTTAATTAATTTCGATGAAATTTTAAACGTACATGAACGGTTTAGTTTGATATTAGTAGTGTAAATTGTGTCACTATCGATTATTCATGAACTTCGTTATTAAAAAAAAAAATTCGAAAATCGCAATGAATAAATGGGTAAAATATTAGCTCAACCCAAACGGTCAAGTCCTTTCAGAGATGTAGCTATTTAAGTAAATGTATTCGATAATGGGTTTTATCAGATAAACGCCGATATATCATGAACCGTTCTGCCGCTTTAGATGAAATTTTGTGAGTAGTTGCGAGATGTAATTTTACATCAATGATTTGAATTTTATTGGAATTGATTATTCCGGATACGGAGGGGAAAATAGCAAAACAATTCGAAATGAATATATACAACATAACTCGTGTGGAATTCAATTTATTATTACCATGGCTAGAAAAATACATTAATGCAATATTAACATACAAATGTATGTTATATGTAGGTATTAGTAGTTCCCGATTAAAGTTTTTATAAAAATTCTCTATTTAATACATTTTAGTGTTAAGTTCATTTTTCCTCATTTTAGCATAAATACATTTTGGGGAGTATTAGTAGATCGTGGATATTATTGGTAAAATATAAAATTGAAAAAAAAAATTGAATCCATTAAGAATTTCCATTTTAAGTCGGAAGAAACCCATATTAGACCAGAGTAGAAGCCTTAAAAACTGATAAAAAGTTGAAGAAAATTATAGTAGGATGAAACCCATTGAACGCAAGATAATATGATAAAAATGAAAGGGGAAAAGCAAATAACGGGCGATCTGAGTTCGGGAAGTGTGGAAGGGGTGAGTTTTTAAGGGTAAAACATGGTTTATTTCGATTTCTGGCAAAAGTACAAGTCCTGTGGGAAAAAGTTAAATGGCAAAGTTGTAGGTAATAAAAAGATCTACAACTTTTGTATTAACACTTTTTTCACATATCCTCAAAATTTTTCGATTGAAAATTGGGTGTTTTTCGATATTTATTCAAAATAAGATGAAAAAATAAATATTTTAAAACAAAAAAATTATAGTGTATTTGGAACATAAAATGGTAAGTTTTCACCAAATTTCGGAGAAAAAAAATAAAATACCTAAAACTTGGTTATTTTAAATTTTGAGGTTATGTGAAAAAAGTGTAAATACAAATGCTGTAGATCTTTATATTACCTAAAACTTTGCTTTTTAACTTTTTTCCATAGGACTTGTAGTTTTGTCGGAAATTCAGATAAACCGAATTTTACCTTTAAAAACTCACCCCCGCCCCTACTTCCCGAACTCAGATCGCCCGTAATTTATTTTTCCTTTCTTTTTTATTATATTATCTTCCGTTTCCAATTGGTTTCATTCTACTATAATTTTTTTTGTTTTCAAAAATTATCTACCCTGGTATATATTAACTTTTATTGCTTTTGAGTTATATAATACCGATGTTATATGCATAAAACTCTAAAATCACTGGACACACATTTATCGATTTTAAGTTAACAATAAGTTGAAGCATTTTTGATGGGCAGTTTTACAGATTTCTCATCAAATTACAGAAAGCTTTGCATCATGAATTTAATGACAAACCATTCCGAATGTATAGTTATTTAAATGAAAATATATTCATACATTACGAGGAAGTTCTGTGTCCATTATTGGAAGTATATTTTTATATATTAAGAACATATTTAGTATTTTATATTCTATTTATTTAAAAAATATACAAACTGAGATAGATTTAGTTTAGATCAACATGGGTAGCGCTTAAAAATAGAGAAATTAATAAAATATAAATACAGGCATTCATGAAGTTACGTAATTTTTGTCTGTTTATTCATCCATCGTTTAACACTTGGCAATAAAGACACAGGGAACTAAAATTTTAGTAGCGTGATCATAAAACCCCTAAATAATTCTGAGTAGTAAGATATAAAGATAAATTGTAGATAATTCTAGAAAATACCGGTGAATCGTTGAATTATAATAATAACTTACAATACTAATCAAGCTAGCAGAGAAAAGTATTCAAAATTGAATTTAAATATGATCAAAATTAGGTGCTGCAAAATTAAATGAGATAGTAAAATTTATAATAACGAAAATTGAGTGATTATGCCCTTCCACTGTAATATCGCGCTGGCAGAGAAATGTGAAAAATAACATTTAAAATACGATATAAGTACCATATTTATGTGCTTTTATGGTGCGCATTCAATTAATCTATTTAATCAAAATTACAATAATAATTACTGACACTGATTCACTAACATGAATCACTGTTAAAAAAGTGATCGGCTAGCAGTGACATCTTGACATAACAGAAAAAATTATTCAAAAATGTATTTAAATATGGCCAAAATTATTTGTGCTTGTTAGGTGCTGCAAATTAAATGAAGTGCTCAAATTTAATTAAGAAAATTGATTCATTATAATGTACTGCTAGCCTTATCAATAGTATAAACTTAGTATTATTTCTAGGCATTTATATAGGCACTTCAATTTTTTTCCATATTAAAATAGCCACATATCACTCATATACTGAATCACAATGATAGTTCTATCTACAGAAATTAAATATACAATCCAAACTCTAGAAGGTCTTAATGGTGTGAATGAAAATAATAGAGGATAACGATTTTTATTACAATAGGATATAAAATTATCTCAGAGCAGGATACAAAATATCAATTTTGTCAATAGGCTCTTAAACTCAATGGTGAAAATCAATTTATAAATAAACATTTTTATCATTTGCAATCTGGTCTTGATAGAATTGAACAAAAAAAAAAAAAAATCTTAACAATATGAAAAAAGGTTTTTCAATATTGTTATTCTTACAAAATAATGCAAAGTAATTTTCAATATATCTCTAGAAATTTCTGTGAAGTTTTTACACATCAGTACACTTTATGTATATATTTATAAAATCTACTTTTTCTGTGAGTATATAAGACCAGGATGTACACTATTTAAATCGAGAGCACTAGTTGGTAGTAAGTATAAGTAAAGAATAAGCGAGTACACATTTTTTTGGAGTATCTTGATAATAATAGCCTAACCAGGCATTATATTTAAGTTTATGATAGATAACGCTGAAATAGGATATTTATAGGAGCCGTAATTTAAGGGTCAAATTGGTCACCAGAAAAGTTTCAAGCCAATAATGCTAAAGTATTTCAAGTAAGAGAAAATCTGTCAATATATAAGAATCGCATTATATGATTGAATGACATCATTATATGATTATATGAGATTACAATCAATCCGTTTGACAATTTATCCAAAATTAATGTCGAATGTGTAAATATAAAAATACTCACCGTTTGGTGGCCAATTTTTTATATATCCTGTGCAATGAATTAAGGCATAATTAAAACCCTCTTGGGTGCCACTAAAAAACTTCTACGAAGCCTCAAACGAATCATTTGACCTACACTCATATCAGTTGATACAATTCCAAATTATAATGGAGAATTATTTAAGTGCGCATATTTTGATAAGTTATTTCATGAGGAAAAAAAGTAACCTGTTAGGTCCAAACTTTAGAGTACATTGTTCCATATTTCGGGCTGTGCGATCATAATCAAACTGTCGTCACAACTATTCGTCCACAAGTCTTAGAACAACTTTTATCACGTTATATAAAAGCTTCAAACCTAAGAAAAATTAATTCAATAAAAGCTCTTAAAGCATTTTCATTTTACTTTATAATGATAGCCAAGTTACAAATCCAAAGAGATTCTTTTGAAATTAAGCAGCTGTATATGCCGAAATATTAATAAAATAAATTTAAACATATCTTTATGGTAGGGGTGTCCAAGTGAAGGTTTTTGGATTTATTCGAGCACGTCAAATTAAGATATGGAAGATACTTTACCCCTTCTTGAGTAACTCCACTAAATCTTTGCTCTCTATATGGTGTGAATCCAATAATATAGGCTAACCAATCGGAATTTTAAAACGAATATCTTAATCGGACGTGCTTCAATTCGAAAAACTGCTACGGCTCCCGTAGCGAATAAATATTGTTATATGTAGGTATTAATTTCAGAAAGTCCACATTTTCTTGTTTGATTCGATTTTACATGTATATTTCAATTATGATTTCAATAAACAGATTACAAATATTTTATCTGATTACCAAACCAACGAGATTTTTGGATAATTGTAAAATTATTCCAGGTCATTTATAAGTAAAAGTAGCAATAAAATACTGTTAAATCTTATTAAATATTCCAACCTTTATTATAGTGAGTTAAGTGGTAATTCTTAAAACGGATTGCTTTATTAACTATTACTACCTTATAGTTTGGTTTTTAGTGTAGTGTGTTACACCGATTGATTGAGCAGGAAAGTTAAGATCCGCATTGTATCCGTGGATCTTTATTTTTTAAGATCCAGCGCATTATTATGACAGAACTGTAGATATTATGTTTGTAAATTTATTGTAATTTAAAATTATAATAGAAAATAATTTTAGACCAAAAATTAAATTTATTCATTGGAGTCATACTCAAAACCGTATAGCTTAAATTTGCTGAGAAGTTTCAGTAAAACCGAATCATTCATCCACTGTACTTTAAAGTGATCAGTATTATTATTAAATAACATTTCCATAGTTCTATTATATGAATTACCTGAAGTGTTTCTCATATTATATAAAAAGTTTATGTTATCTAGACATTAAAATTCTCGAATGTAAAATTTATCTAGAAATATAGATTGAATTTTATATACATATAGTTTTTGAAAATAAAGTGCTCCTCAACGTAAGTTTGAAGAATTACTTGTACTTCGATTACTTTGAACTTCTATAGATTTTCTTTGTATTAAATGTATTAGAAAAGAATATGCAAATCTCTACTTGATGTCCCTTTTCCTTGGTGTTCCGACATGAAAAATCATGAATTTCTAAAAAAAAGTGAGACGGTAGGTAATTGGTCATAAGAAAATTATTTATAGAAGTTTTTAATTTAAATTTTGGTTTAAATTTTTGGTTCATTTTTTGAAGGCGGTTCTTTTTTTAAAGTTTTTATTTTTTACTTGAGTGTTGTAAACAACGAAAAATTTTTCACTTGAATGAAATTTAATCATAAAACATTATTTTTACCCTTTCTCTCCCCATATGGATATCAGATCCTTATCATGGCACCGCCTATAGTATATCTCCATTCCAACAAAAATCGAATAATCAAAATCGGTTTGGTCAATAAAATAATAAAAACACTTAAAAACAACTTACCTGAAAGTCAAATTTTCTAAACACCTTTAACGTATCAATTTCTGTCTCTTCAATATCCAATCTTGGACATGTTGAAAGTGGAGTATCTTGTGAAATTAAATTACTACGCACAGCAGTTCTTACAATACGATCATGCTGATCATCAACTAAGGCAGCCGCAGATCGAGATGAAGATCCCGATCCCGATGGTCCTTGCCGAATGTCTTGTGTAAAACCCGAATAATAAACACATAATAAAATCGTTAATAATACTGCAGTTAATGCGAATGCTCTTGGTGATAGTCGTCGATGTAGCTTTAATGAGAATAGATTCATTTTAATTGTTTATCTTAGTTAATTTTAATTAAAAATATTTTTAAAATTTGTTTTATTAAAAGTTTGATTAAAAATCACACGTCTGTGGCTTTAAAATTAAATTAAATTACATTTTGTTACAGTTTTCTTCTTTTTTAAAACATTACAACACTAATTTTCGCACAAATTGCGTTTATTGATGAAGTTTCAGCATCTGAAATCAAAAATCAAAATTATTTTGAATCCATACAATTATAATATTACAATATATTAATGATTAGGTACAAATATAAAAAAAACATATGTTATATAGTCAATTTTATAAATAATTAGCTTTCTATCTGCGGTTTAACGATCTTAGACCGAAAGAAATTAATAAAAATAGATATTGGAGGCTACATCATAATAGTGTACTTTAGCATGTTTAAAAAAGTACTTCAAAATATTGATTTCTTAATAAAAAGTCACAAAAAATAAATATTTTTGCAAACAAGATTCCTTGCCATAAAATTAAATTAAAATTTGAACCTTTTTAAAAAGTAAAAACGCTGTTTTAGTGACGTAATATCGGTATATAAAATTTAAAATGCTGGTATAATAAATAACATATTGATAAAAAAACATAGTCACTTTCAAATTTCCCGCTAAGAAAATTAGAAATTTTCGGAAATCGGGAAGTTATTGGTTTTACCCCGTTTTGCAAAAATCGTGTTTTGATCAGATCTTGACGTTTTAAGGTCCTAGAAAACTATTTTGACGGTTTCTGTGAGGGTGTCACCCTGTCTGTATGTGTGTGTGTATGTATGTCAGTATGTGACTCGCTTGTAACTTTTAAACGGCTTGAACTTAACAAGTGGCGTTTCAAAAAGAATCACGAAACATAGATTTCCTGGTTGATTCGTTCGAGAGATAATCTAAACGAAAAATTTCATATAAAAGTGTATTCTTTACATAACTTCGATATTTCTTTTCGGATCGTTTTTGATGAAATAGAATAATTATTAAAGCTCTAAAGCTCCGCGTCGATCGCCGCCAAGAACGTAAAAATCGGTTGATTGGTTCGAGAGATATCGTTAACGAAATATTCGGTAACAAGAGTTTTTTTAACATCAATGCTCAAAAACCAAATTTTTAGCACAAAAACATTGTAATATGTTAAATTTTAAGTTCTTAGGTATGAAATTAGCGGGAAGTTGCAGGGATGGCCTTTAGAGTCCGCTGTTTTCCAAATTTTTTACTAATTGCGATACTCTTGATAGATTGAACTTTCAAAGATAACTAATAATTTTACCGAAATGACGGTCACATCGTGGCGGTCTAGTGTTATAGGTGACGCGATATAAGGATAAAAATATCGAATTTTAACTTTAAGATAATAATGGCTAAAATTTAGAATATTTAAGAATATTTCTACATATACTATATTTTTTGCCAAATTTCATGCTTTATTTTGCACTACCGAAAGTATCCTATTATACGTAAAAAAGTTAAATACCTATCTAGCATTTAAAATATTCCGATCCTGACCCTAAACATCTAATAGCTCGGTGAAATATCTGATTAATAATTATATTTGAGTAATTACGCTCGCAGGTAAAAATGGTTCTTTATCGATTTATTTCCTATGTGGCCTGTTCTAGTAGATAAAAATATGTAATATTTTCCAAAATGTGGGTGTTAGAAACTTGCCTGTGTATGTGTGTGTTGTTAGCAGCGATATCGTATCTAGCGCTTTATCTAAACTTGGTATTCTGTCTTCATATTGTGTTAAGCTGTGCCGCGAAGGTTATAGTTAAAATCGGACTACCGGGAGTCTTATTATTCTATTGATTTTTCGGTATTTTACGTGTTTCCCGAAAATGACTTCAACGGTTGTTATCTTCAAAGTTATCTTGAAATTTAGTATGTTCACAGTATACAGAACACCAAGGACAACACGAGTAAAAAATATCAAATTTAGCTCGATACATATTACTTATAAACTAAGTATATTATATACTAAACGTCCTGTGACACGTCGTAGCAAATTTTTCTCTAGGTAATTACACTACCGAATTATAAGAATAAGAATCTTAATTTCAAAAGAGTACAGCCATGGGGTGTAACCAATATTTTAATAAAATAAATTAACTAATTATATTTGATATCCCAGTGTGAAGACCGGAAATATTCATTTTACATTCACAATTGAGTATCATAATCATGTTTGAAGTCTGCCTGCCTGCTCTCTGCTCATATGTGTATTATCTAAAATGATAATTTCAATCTGTCTATCATGATTCAAATATTGTTGTAATCTGTTAAGGGTCAATATTCAATTAACCGTCTACACATTTTCTATTAATCCAATATAATGCGGCGCTGGTGTTTCGAATATTATTAAAATAAATTTTCAATGCATTTAATTTTAATATTGTTTAAGCACGATCTAAAGAAAATCAGTTTTCTCAGTAATCTTTTGAAAATTTAAATACATATACCCAGAAGTGTTTTCTAAACGTAGAAAAAACATTTGCATATTTTGCGAAACAAATTTTCGGAAAACTGTCTGTTAAAGTTTGCATAAAATTGAAAAAAGATTGCTATTTTCGATTGTTTTCAATCTTTTACACGTGACCTAAAAAATCCACAAAATTGGAATGAAATTACTTTTATATTTCTGCACTTGAAAAAGTAATGGAAGGAGCTCAGTAAATTTCATTCTTTTTTAATAGGGCTGTCTCTATGTTTAAAAAGTACTTCAAAATATTCATTTCTTATAATAAAAAGTCACAAAAAATATTTGTGCAAAATACACATTATTTCTTGCCAAAAAATTACATTAAAATGTAAACCTTTTTTATTCCTGTAAAAACCCTCTCTACAATTTTGGTGATGTAATATCGGTATTGAGTACAAAACAAAACCTAACACTTCCAAACATTTTTTTTTTAGTAATTAAAATAACTGTTAAGATTGAACTGGCAACGAATAATTTTTACCAAAATGACATCACATCATGGCAGCCTAGTGCTGTAGGTCACGTGATATAAACATAAAAATAGCGAATTTCCAGATAATTAATCAACTATGAGCTTTTGTCAAATTGCAGCTAGCATAATTTCATTTGGATAATCTTTCAGTTGATTATCGAAATAGTTAAAAATGACTGGTTAATGACAATAATATGAAAAAATCATAAATATCTAAATTGAAGAAAAAACTAAAATTTTGGAGGTTATTATATAAGACGAATATCAATCAATACCTTAAAGTTAAACAAAAAGTCTACATTTTGGCGAATAGATTTTTTTTCTTCGATGTCGGGGATATATGTGATAAACTAAAAACTAATTTTAGAATTTGAAAATTTGTTTAGGTTCGGTTATTAATATTAATTATTATAAATATACGAATTGGATATGTTTTTAAGTACTACAGTTTGCATACAATTACAGCTCTAGCATTCTTGTTCTTCGCAGATAATTAAAGAAACATCAAGTGTGCAAAATGACGTAAGATTTTAATTTTTTAAGGTTATGCTTTAGAATAAATCATATACAGTTTTGTTGTATTTTGTTTTCTTTTTTTTTTTAATCGAATAGAAATATCCAGAGTTATTAAAATAAAAAACTAAATAATGAAGCCAACATTTTTCTAAACTGGCGACTAAACTGACAGAAATAATATCAAGGCTGAATTTTGTCAAAATATGTTTTTTACCATGAGTTAGGTAATAGGAGCAACAGTATTCAATCATAAAATCGCACTTTCAATAATTTAGTTTTTATTTTATTTTTACTCCCTGTTGCTTCGGCTATAATCAGTACGTGATTATCGTTATTATTGAAAGATAAATCTATGAAATGAACTATTTTTATTTGTTAATCAAGCGTGGCTCTTGTTAGATAGTATTTATTTTTTTTGTATTTGTCATTCGTAATCATGGTGGTGATTTATTTACATTAACAGTATGATTGATAAACCGTTGTCATACTTGAATGCAGCAAATATACAAACAAGTCCGTCCTAAATGATACGTGAGGGTAATACCAAACGCGTATAACTCTCTGTGATTTTGTATTTAAGATTATCGAATTTAAAATGAAAAACATGCAAAATATTATGGGCAAACAAATATTTTATGAATCGAGTAATTAATTGGCCATTATTCATTATATGGCCAACTATTGAATAGAGTAATGAAAAAGTAGTAATAAATGCTATTGGAAATCTTTAAGAGTTAAAGGAAGAAACACATACGGGATTCTAATCCCTCGATTTCTTTGACGGGTTTGCGAATTTAGGATCTATGTATTTAGAATTAGTATATTCAGGACACAAGCCATTTTTTAGGTTAAGTAAGCAGGGGTCTTCGAATTTAGAATTGTGATATTTGTCAAAATTTTGACTAAATTTCCAGGTGATTATCTTAATATCGAAAATAAAGGTGCAAGTAAAAAAAAGCCATACACAATTCACAAATGTGGATTTAAGTTTTAAGCGAATTAAAAAAATACACTGCCATTACTGTGCATAGACAAAATATTTTATGAACAAACGTATATTTTATGGATCGAGTAATAAATTGACCATTATTCATAATGCTCAACTTATGTTGGGTATTATTACCTAATTCATTAAGTAATGGAAAAGTTTTATTAAATTCTATTCAAAATATCCTAGAGTAAAAGGGAGAAACGCCTGCACGATTCTAATCTCTCAATTTACATACGGATTTGCGAATTTAGTATATTCAGGTATCTGTATATTTAGGACACACAAAAGCCATTTTTAAGGTTAAATAAGCAAGGGTCTTCGTTATTATAGTTAAGCTATTTGTCCACTTTGTGACTAAATGTTCAGGCGATTATCTAAATTTCGAAGAGACGTGAAAAAAATGAATGTAAAGTGTACATTTTTTGTATTATTACGTGGTTTTCAAGTTTTAAGCAAATTTAGAAAAATACACTGTCAATACTCGTCACAGACCAACTTCGTGAAGTTTGAATGTGTTTACTTTTAAATGGGACCATTCCGAAATCATTCCCTACTGTTTACTTAAAATTTATAAATACTGCCTAGTAGTTTGAAAGCTATGAGTTTTCTTTTCTTTTCGATTTTGATATATATATATATATATATATATATATATATATATATATATATATATATATATATATATATACATTACTCTGAAATACTGAAATAGGTAAAACTAGTTCGATTTTCTTATATGTAAGTGTACCTAGACATAGAACGTGTATGTCTGTTGCCAATTGAGCACAAGATTCGATTACGGTATATGTAACCTTGAAAATGATAAATATACTATGCAACAATTTGAGATAGGTTTTAACATTTATTACATCCAACATTCAATACATGGTAGGTGATTTAGCTGTGATATTTTCTATTGGATTCTTGGAATCCAAAACCCGAATAAGGACATAATCCAGTATTTGTGCGAGACGGTTCTTTATATAGTTAGTCTTTGACACACTAATACTGGTTGAGTGACGAAGGCACTTATACCTTCATCCGTTTGACTACATAGAATAGAGGTTTCGGGTTCGAATCCAGGCAGCGTTTGTCAGATCAATTTTAATAAAAAAAAGGGTATCTGGTTGATCACACTGTCGTCTCTTGAATAAGAACGAAGTAACCGGCTCCACCAACCACGTAATAAGAAAATGATTGTCATCTTGTCTTAGAAAACATCTGTGCCTTCAGTTGATGGAGTATTCTAGAAAGAGGACCAAAAGGTTTAAGTACAAGGAAGGCGGCAGCGGTTCTCCTTTTTATACACTCTAATGACACACTTAACATTTGTTAAATTTATAGTTTAGTTTTTAATACTCGATTGAATAAATAAATTTCTTCGAATTTAAGTTAGTTTGAACTTGATTAAAAAACAAGTGGTCCAGATACGACTCGCCAGGTTCGCGATGAACTTCCTAATGACGAGACTTCAAAAATAATACTTTATTGATTATTACGAATATGGTTTTTTGTTTCTCTGTTTAAAGTTTTTTTATCCTCAACAAAAAACGATTGGACAGATTTTCCAGAACAATGATTCAGATAAATTATGTGCATACCCGACGAATGAAAAAGGTTTCACGTAGATAATATTATTTCCTCTCAAGATAATAAAGAAGCTAATAGTAAAGATATACGAGTATAAGGACAAATATGTCCATAAAAAACTATTTGTAATTGTTATTATTAGGAATTATTTTCGCTAATTTTGCCACAAATAACTATCCAAAGATAATTAATCCAGATAATTATCCAAATGCAATGAAATTTGGCATAATCTCTTACATGAAAATGGAGAGCTTGCCAAAGAGTATTCCTCGAAAAAACATTTATAAATATAGAATAAATATATTATTTTAGAATTTTTTCTCAAATAAGACTCTTTGAAAAGCTATCCGTTTTTATGTCAAAAATGCACATACAAAATTTCATTCAATTTGGAAAATTAGATTTTGAGTGATATTATATTAAAACATTTATTGTAAATATTTCTTTTTTGATTCGTATTTCCTTTAAAATCGAACTTGAAAGACTTACATTCATTTTAATGCACGTTATAATTGTATTTATATTAGACTTGCTATTGAGTAGTCTAAAGCCGTCTAGTTTCGTAGCCACTTTCGTAGTCGGCGACTAATCGGTAAAGAACACTGCCTATCCGGCTTCTAACTTTGTATGAATTTCTTAATAGAAATTGTTTAAGAGGTATTAAACGAAATATAAACCTTGATTGTTAATTAATATTTTATTATTTGTATTTTAGAATCATTCTTGAATCAAAATTGTATGTACATCATAAAAAAAACATTTAAAAACAATTTTAATCATCTTGAAAAAAATAAAAACAGATTTATAACAATACACAACCAAAATTAAAATTAAATTTGACACATACAAAAATGTCTTCTTCAATTTTTTATATTTTTTTTTTTTCGTGATCGGCTTGGTCGACTAATCGCTAAGTTGGCTAAAGTCATAATTGGTACAACTCTAATTTATATCTCTTGTTATCACAGACCAAAACAAAAGACACTATAGAATGCATTCAGTCAATTTTTTACATACTAATAAAATAAACACTTAAATTAATATTGTGGGAGTAATTCGTTTATTGACTTTTACAAGCACGTTATTATATTAGACGGTTTCATCCGCTCGGGAGTTGCAGTTATGCTAATGCAATGAAACAAACTTTTAACGGGCGTTTATGGACAGTAGAGATTTTGTTCTATCAATTAAAACCATAATTTCTATGAAAATGTTTGGAATTAGTTATAATTTATAAAATATGAAATATTGTTTTTACTATTCCAAATGCATCTTAAGGAAAAACAAGTGAAGAAAACAACTAACAATGTTAATTGATTAGATATCAGACATGTAATTGAATAACAATGTATGAACTGTTTTTAATCATTAGTATTAATAAAATACATTTATTTATAACTTAGTCCATACAGTTAGTTATATTTATTAGCTACTTTTATCATTTTTATAATTAAACGAATACCGCTTGTCATAAATTTTTTCTTACACCTTCAATTAATGATTTTAAGTTTTTTAAAACAATCCTAAGAAAATTGTTTTTGTTATTTAATAAAACATTTGCTTAAAAATCGATAAGAAAAGGACCCATGTGTTAAATATGCAATCGGCAACATATATGTTTTTTTTTAAATAATTGCCGCAAGTTACGGCAAAAATGTCTTAGTTTAAAGGACACTTCTAAGTATGTGTGTCTATTTAAATTTTCTAAAATATTCTAAGAAAACTAATTTTCTTGATTTTTCATTTTTTGTTCTGCTTGATTGACTGCACAAATCATAGCGAAAATCGGTTATTAAGTGTAAATTTCTCTGAATGTTTATAAAAGTGATTGGTGTGTCGATGCGTGTAATGAGAAAATCAATGTTCGTTAGTAATATACTGAATATTTTAACCATACACCCGGAATAAATTTGAGGATGGCTTAGTAGCAGTATATAGTAGTTGAGTTAATATGAATATAAATGTAAATATGTTTTAGAGTATTATAATCACAAAAATATACAGAGAGGTCCGCTCAAAATTAAACGGGCTATAGAATATTCAAAAATAAGTTATTGGAAGACTTTAAAAAAATCTTGCCTCTGGATCGCTGTGATGATACTATTTCCAATAAGCTTCTTCGTAAGGAGGTTTTCTCTAGAATAAATATACAGCTAAATTTGAATCTAGGACCATTTTGGACAATAAGACAATTATATATTATGGCCAATGTTCAAGGTTTGCCAAAATACACACTTCCCTAGTTCTAAGCTAGGAGAGATTTTGAACGAAGAGGATATAGCATACGATTGACGCATGAAGTGAAATTATACAACTAGATTTTGCATTTCGTAAGTCTATATCTCTCTACCTATCTATCTGTCCCTGTTTACTCCGCTTTCGAACTCGTATTCTAATTTATATGAAACTTACTAAACACAATTAATACATTTAGAATTTTTACTGTACAGTTTTTAAGTCAAAATGGAATATCAGGTTTCTGTTTAAAATTTTTAAACTAAAGTAGTTTCTTTTAAACAAATTTTTAAAATAAATTGAATTTATTGTATATCAATATATTAGACATATACAACAATTACGATAAAGAGGTGTATAGTTTATTTCTTATGGAAATAGACCTTTTTCTTAACTCTTTATAATGATGGGGTCCAATCTTGATAGAGGTCTACGCTACAATGGAGCTACTAGTAATGCCGGATCTATTCTCTCTGGTATAGTATAGTCGTAAATTTTTTGAAGTAGCACAAGCTGTTAACCTTCTATGAATAGCTGTCGACAAGCATCTCAGGCTGAAATGCTAAGGAAGCATATTGTTTACGACCTCAACACTAACTGACCTGAGTAACTTTATTAGTCCTTGAGATTCGTCTTTTTTATAAGAATGGAAATGTATGGGCATTCCAAAAAGATACTTCGTTAGAAAATTTAAAAACTATATGACAATAGTTACAAAAATAAAATTTGAAGCATCCTACAAAATTTGTATTCTTCTGGGCACCTCGATAATATAATTTCACTTTCCAAAAAAATAGTCCATGATCTTTATTTTTCCAGCTTACAACTCTTGTAATTTTTCAGATGCGAATGTTAAATGAATGATAATATTACTTTTGTATTTTTTGGCCGTCTTGTAGATTTTAACAAGTATAACTTTTAAAATGTGTAGTATAGAGAAAAAACAA
Source organism: Chrysopa pallens (assembly GCA_020423425.1). Taxonomy (NCBI): domain Eukaryota; kingdom Metazoa; phylum Arthropoda; class Insecta; order Neuroptera; family Chrysopidae; genus Chrysopa; species Chrysopa pallens. Next base: position 45,931,309 of record CM035592.1, on the reverse strand, counting down.
CGTTTTCATTCACATAGAAAACAACTATAAATAATCAATATTTAGGAAGTTAATCATTATTAATAATTAGCTTTATAAACAACAGCACACAGCATTCTCAGACACAGTCGCCTATTCTGGCAGTGTAAATAGATTGTACTTTTTAAGTTCCTCAACAAAAATAATTTCAATTAAATATATGTTATTTGCTTTATGTTCTATTCATAGACTATTGAAAAATCTGACTGTTTTCGAGAATAATCAATCAATTAAATATTTGAGAAAACTTATTTAATTTTCAAAGATAAACAACTGAATATAATAATTAACAGAGTTAATTATACAGAAATATTGTTTAGTATTAATGTTTAAACTATTTATAATCATTATAATTCATAAAATATTCTAAATATCGAGTCTATACTTATAGCTATAAATACATATATTACAATAATATGTATTGTATATATACATGTGTTTATTATTTTAATTTGAGCTAAAATTATGGCTCGAACGTTTTACGAAAAAAATATTTCAATCAAAAGTAGCTTGTTTTGAAGAACCGAACATTTTGTGCCTTTGAATTTTTCTTCTATGGTTTAAAATGTTGGGTCTTGGACCCAATCGACAGATTTTGTTTATTCACGAACTCAAAATCAGTCTTTATGTACAAAATACGGGACCAAAATTGTAACTCGTTATCTCATTTCATTTTTGAGTTATCTTGATGACGGACAATCGGAAATGGATTAATAATGTGATGTTATGAACACCTATACCAAAATTTCGTTTGTGCGGTCAATATTTTCTAGTGTTACAAACTTTAGACTAAAATTAATATACTCTGTCTGATATTCAAGTATAAAAAGAGTGTTAAAAATGATTTATTTTGCTTAATGAAATTTAATAACCTTTGAACATAGAATAAATTTGAAATAATTGTTAAAGCTCCTTTTTTGTGTTACTAACATCCAATACAACATAATAATAATAATAATAATTGTTTAAATCCCTCACAAGTCATTAAGTGTTACTATATTATTTAATTGTTCGGCCATTAGTCTTTTATGTGTTTTATACACAATTGGTATATAAAAGCAGTCACTATTCGAACAAGTATTTTACAAGCAGTATACGTAATTGTATCCAAAGTTGAGAATAAAGTGTACACGATAGGTATGTGATGCAGACAATGTGCTTCAATAAAATAATTGCTAAACAAGTGAATATAACAACTGACAGAGTGAATTGTTTATATACTCGACATTTGATTCAGAATAAAAGCGAACCAATCCAAGCATTTTACACAAAAATTGGGTGCACAAAAAATTTTTTAAAACAAAAGTTGTTTGTTTTAAAAAAACAAACATATTTAGACTTTAAAATTTTTTTCTACCTTTTATGATTTAAAAGTTGAGCCTGGACCCAGTGGACCAATGGACCGCTTTTGCTCATTCACGAACTTAAACTCAGTTTTTATGCCTAAAAAACGCCACCAAAATTTCAATTCTATAATGCTATCTCCTTGCGTTTTTGAGTTATTTTGATGACCGACTGGCGGACAGAAGGGCAGACGTAAGGGTATGCGGAAATGAATTAATTAGGTGTTCCTGTAAATACCCATACCAAAATTTTGTTTGTGCGGTCAATATTTTCTAGCGTTACAAACTTGACACTAAAACTAATATACCCTGACATATTATGTATATATCGAATATAAAAATCGTATATATTGAATATTATCTGAAACGGAGCTGATAACATAATCGGGCAAATAGTTTGAAATTGAACTTTTGCGGTAAGGAAGACCTGGAATTAGAATTTTCTATATATCCCCTAGATATTTACACGTTTTTTAAACTTCAAATTAAGATTCTACCTTGACATTGTATATAAAATTATTGATATACAAGTTAAATTCAGTTTATAGTAAAGTTATCATTGCCTTCTGAATTTTACCAGTAGTTTACTTCATGGACACAAAAATCGCTCCTTCCCTAACAATGTCACATTGTAAGGGTGGCAAACATTATTATACATAAAAGGTTTCATTAAGTGGAACCAAATCAGTAATAATTATATTTAAAATATATGAAATTGTCTGAGGTTTAATCTTGAGTATTTAATATTTCTTCCTACTATAAATAAATTATAATGCTAAAAATTATTTATAGTAACTTATTTTCCGCATTAGCCCTAAAAACAATGGCATGTGCTTGGAGATATGATCAAGGAATTTGAAATGCCGCAAAATACTAAGTATTAAATTTCGATTTTTGCCCCCTATACCCTTGAACAATATTTTTAGCATTTTATAAATACGTATTTCTACTACAATATCAGTGAAAATAAGCTAATCGTAATTATTCTCCGAGGAGACTAATTACTCGTTACAAATTTGTTGACGGTCAGCAGACAATTTACCATTAGTTAAGTTATATTGATAATGATTACTTTGTAGTCGAAATACGTAAATTTTTTATCTAGAAAATTGAAATTTTTATGAAATAACTAAAAAAATTTGTTGAAACATGCTGTACAACATAATATATGTAATAATTACAAAAGGAGAGTTATTAATTTAATTGTCGTAAATGTTGAATATAGTGTAACTTGTACCATCATCGTAAATACCTGGAAATGTATACGTATCATTAAAACTAACACCAATTGTATATAAATACTTAGTGTTTCATTACATGGTGTTATTTATAAAATTCTTAATATCAATTTTATCCAATAGTAAATATAAAACTTATCAGGAATTACGCAATCTACGTTAGTTCCAAAAAGTGAATAAGTTTACAGGAGGTTTGACTTTGACATAAATTATAAAAATTATTACTTTTAATTAATTTTGCTTAATATAATGAAATTGTCAACTTAATCAAAAGTTTTTTGAATAGGAAATATCTTCATTATATACCTATATTGTAACGTCATTAACTATTTTATAAAAAAGTTGTGATGTTTGATTTACCAATTAATATAGCAACGGGCCTAGGAATACTTTCTTAAATATGAGAATCTATATTATTAAAAAATTTTTGTATTGGAAGCAAATCTTTGCAGAATATTATCCAAACGTTCAATATATGATCGTAACTTAATAATTTGACCGACTGTAATCGCGCTAGGACTTTTAAGGTCAAAAACAATATATTCAAAAATGAAAATTGTTTGAAAATGTCTTATACTACTACGCTTATTATGTCTTATATAATAAAATAAAAATAAGTAAAACGATTTTAATAAAAACTCACATTTCTACTTTTTGTTTTTACTTTTTAATTAAATACTTTCGACTTGTATTGTTTTTAATATGATTTACGAAAAAAGTTGTTGTTTTATTTCTTTCCACTTTTTTTAGTACTTTCGATTAAATAATTTAAATATACACTGACAGAAATAATACGAAATTTTCTGTTTGTCAATCTTTGTAATGCTTTAATTGAAAAAATAATAAATTACGCAATGCATTTTTAAAGTAAGTGAGATTGACTTTTAAGTACTATAGCAAAATGTTCTGTTTTCCGTCAGTGGCCACAAACGAAAAGCCTTTACTTGTTAGAACGTTGTATGCTGAGCACACATTATATAATAAGATAGATAGGAACCCTCTTAGTTCTTAAAAAACAACTCTTGTAGATGTCTGCATAATAGTAACACTTAATGCCATCTATGTCCTTTTACAGACTTTAGAAAAATATTTTATGCATTACCATAGCAATGATTGATGATTTATTTTTTATTATTTTTAAATTTAGTAGAGTTAAATAATGCTAAAAGTAATTTTTTTCGTTGTATTTAAATCCTCTACGTTATAATTTCCTTCTCTGCCAATAATTGTGTTTTTAATATATTCTAGTGTGGTTGACTTAATATCGCTAGGTCGATTTATCAAATAATTATTTTGTGATATCAATGTTTAGTTTTAATCGTGTTAATAAATATCTTTTCTAACAATAATGCAAAGTTAATGTATAATTTTTTAACATTGTAATAAATTTACATTATGTTTAACTTATGATTTTATTTAAAAAATAAAACCGCTAAACAAGAATAAAATAAAAAAATTAATAATCTAACCGAATACCAACCATACATTATTTATCTTGGACTCAAACATTTTTTTTTTGAAATAGTAAAAAAAAAATGATTGGTAAAGGGAAAGAGTCGTTAATCTATTTTTGGTTTATTATCATCCATGATGCTGAGTCTGAATATATGCTTCAATTTGCTCTGCCAACTATGCGTTATACATTAAATTTATGATATCCTAGTGTATAGAAAAGTGTGCATTTATACTCACTTTTTGGTATGGAAGAAAAGAGGAAAGGAATACTCGAAGAGTGTAATTGCTTTATATTTCTACAATTCTTTAATAAGACTCCTTTCTTTTATAAGGAAAATTGATGATCTATGAATTTCAACCAAAATATTACATTTAAATAATTTTACGAGTAGCTAAAATTTGTTATAAGAAAATCACATTCTAAATATTTTTCTTTAATTGTTTGCATGTAAATTATATAGCAAATATCCAACCAAAATAATTGAATAATTACAAAAAATGACAATTATTTGAAGTTATTGGGTTGAAAATTGTAATGATGATCGACGAAATTGTATTAATAATTATTTTTAATTGCTAATACAAATAGTTATTCATTTAAATTTGTTAATAAATTTTAAGAAATTCTCTATATTAAATCACATACCATTCACAGACTTGTATATCATTTGATGTATAAAACATCTCGTAACCATAGCAGCGAAAGAAAACAATTTGAGATGCATGGTGCCGATACCGAAGTTTTTAGATAAAGCAATCATAACATGAGTAATTACCAAGGAATAATTACATAAAATGAAGATACAATACTTTATTATATATTATATGAACATATTTTCAACAGCAAGATACAACAATAATATATCGCTAATAGACTACAACAAGATACTACAGTAATAATAGTAAATGCGATGGCATGTATTTATATAATTAAATAAGGTATTGTACGAAACACAAGCTCTGCAGTAATTTTATACAATGTGTCATAATTTTATATGAAATAGTTGTTTTTTAGAGTAAAATTGTAATGTAGAAAGATGATTTTTGATTAAAATTATCAGAATAGAATTTTGGGAGGAGTTTAGCTATAGCCTTTATGATACTAGTTTCACTGATTTGTTCCGACTTAGTAAGGCTACCCTATGGAAAAATTTACAATTTGGATGTTCCCCAATCAATGATAGCCAATATTTGTAACATCTTTACATGATACATAGAGCACGATAGAACCTTCCGCAGCACGTACAATCGAATCTGGAACCAAATAATGAGAAAGACAATTTTTTTTGAAACAATTTATTTTGATATTATTATATTGAAAATATATGTAACGTTGCTAAATACAAAGATATCTTACTATCAATTGTAAAGGTAACGGAGTCCACAATGCTAAATGAGCATTTACACGAGCGCCGTTGGTATATACTGGATTTTGAAGATAGTATAATAAAAAAAAGGTTATATGTTGTATACCTTTTTACTGGCAGGGAGAGCAAGTGCAGTCATTCAAAAATGTAAAAAACAAAGCCACCCGGACATACCCAAGCGTACCAGATATTGGCAGGGTATAACTCCCTCTTACGTCGGAGGTATGTTAATCTATCGTTTTTCATGGTGCAGGTGGCTGCGCGGAAGGGTTAAAAATGGTTAAAAGAAAAATTTACTCGAGCGCGTCAGATAATCATAGGGAATGATAAGTGGGCCTAAACGAAGTTTCAATTTAAAAGTCAGGCAATTCAGATATGACGCAAGCTCCGATGTGGCAGCTGTTGAAACATACAAAAATTCGGAAGTGGCAGGTGTTGAAAAATACAAAAATTCAGATGTGGCAGCTGTTGAAACATGCAAGAAAACCACCTTTTTGAAATAAAAAAGTTAGTCCTCAATAGTATGATTATTTTGCGGACTTTTCTAATCTTTTAGCCTTTTCAAAATTTTTTCAGGTGACAGTTTTTATTATAAGTTTGTGATGACCGCCACCACCCCCTTATGCCATGTTTAGAATCAACATTTTGTTTCCGTTATCCTTAAATTATTTCCTTCAAAAGAAAGAAAAATTAGAACGCGCTCGAGAATATCCAGGCAGTTTTTATTTTTCAGGTTTGACCCTCGCCCTTTGCGTCACGTTTAGATCATCAAATAATATTTTTCTCGTTATCTTTGTATTATTTTTTCAGAATAAGAAAAATTTCAACGACTATCGAGAATGTTCAGGAGGCATACCTTTTTTTGCAAGTTTATGACCCTCTTGCCCCATTGCATTATGTTTTCTTGTATGATGTCCTTCAAAATAAAATAAAAATCGACCACGTTCAAAAATGTCTAGGTGTCGTATTTTATTTGCAATTTGATGGCCCTTCTGCCGCTTTCGCTATGCTCAAATTGTAAGATATTTTTTCCGTTATTTTTTATTTTTTTTTTGTAATATATTATTTCCGGGGAAATCTGATGAAGTTTGTATAAAACTTAAACTCTTCCCAAAATTATGTCCTGCTAGTTTTAATCAAAAATCATTTTTCCACATTTCTATTTTACTCCAATAACATCTATTTCTTCTAAATTTAAGACACATCTTACAAAATAACTTCAGAGCTTATGTTTCGTACAATACCTCATTTAATTATATACATGAAGTTGATATTGCTAAGAAAACAAAATACAAAGGTATCAATCGTAAATATGATTGATAGATTTGATAATATGGACTTCTCATGTCGTTACAGTAAAGAATAAAAATTTAAAGAAGAATCTTGGCAGATAAATATCTTCGATTCGTTGTAGCTCAATCCGTTCGCAATTGGAAGTGTAAAACCTTAATTCGATTTTACATTACGTACACTATCAACAACTGCAAACAGTATATAACGAAACAAATAAATAAGAGAAAAATCAACGAGAATATATAAAATAATAATAATAAATCAAGAATGAATTTATTTTTATTAGATTTTAAGTTATTTATTTATTTTTTATTGGTATCATTGTTTAGAAAAGAAAACTCTACATTCATAATAATTATTATTTTTATTTTATCGCAAACAATATATTTATGTTGAGAACATAAAAACATTCTTTTGATTAAAGTCTCTCACTATTCAATAAAAAAGAAAATGTTGTGAAAACCTATAAAATATTTCATTTAATGTTTGCCACGTTTGTTTGTATTTTTTTCTTTTATAGAAACACGTATAAATATATAGACATAACCTATAAAATTCATTAATTTATTATCACAACAAAGATTCTTTTAGTGCATAAATAAAAACGAAAATGTTTTATATTATAGAAAGTAAAGTAATAATAATTGATGAATACTTAGTGTCTATAGTTAAATAAAAATTCCGTTTAATTAAGATACTTTTTTGTAAACTAGGCGTAAGGTAATTAAAATGCATTCAATTTTACAATGTTTATAGAACGAAAAATATTAGTAGTTGACTGATACTGAATTTGCCATATATCACATTAAATTGTGCAAACAAAACATTTCCCTTTTGTCTTCTGCAAACCGAATCTTTTTTCACGAATTTTTTTCCTTCAGCTGGTCTACAATGTTACAATAATATTTATTGTTTATCAGTTTGCAAGTAATCCACTAACCAAATTCCTTTCGCATCCCAAAAAACTAATGTTAACACCTTTTTGGCCAACTTCTAGACACGAACTTGTTTCGGAGCGCCGAAGAACCAGGTTCACACCATTCCTTATCTTCTTGTTTTGATTCAGGGTCATACAGGGACTCACAAAATCCACTTCGAAAACGCTGTAAATGCTGTTGACATAGTTGTATTTGAATGTTTTTTTTCAATTGTTAGCGAATGCGACACCCGTGTGCAGCTTTTTGAAACGTAATAATTCAGTTAAAATATTGCTTACACTACCTATTGAGATTCCTGGGGTTTCTTATAAATCTCTTCCATTCACTTGACGATTTTCCAATACGATATCCTATATTCTTTCTACGATTTCTGGTGTTGTTGCTGTTTTTGGACGTCTTTGTCGTGGATCTTCTTCAAGGCTTGTATTACCACGTTAGATTCAGCAACCAATCTGTCTACAATACTTATTGAAGGCGTAGAGTCCTTAAACTAATTAAAGGCGAAAGGACTCTTCAACATTCGTTCATAAATTACCATTGTTTTTAAACCTTCCAAAAATGACGTGTCTGTGACACGTCGATACTAAATGGCATTTAAACAAAGAATGAATTGGCAGATTCAAATGAAATTTCTCATACATTATTCATATGAAGAGTGTACCACCATAACAAAAAAAATTAGGATAGTAGCAATACCATCTCTTATCGAACGGAAAAACTTATATATAGCTATATAAAACTTATATAAAACTTATATAAAACTTATATATATATATAGCTAGAAAGATGCGAATTTTTGCAATTGATGTGAAATGTATAGAGGAAATCAGTGTAAAAAGTATTTTTAATCTTTCCTCCTCCTTTTGCAGAAAAGCCACAACCATACACCAACTTTTTTTCTATGTTAGCTAGTAACATGCTATTTTTTGGAATCGACTTGAAAAGATAGAAATTAAGGTAAAATGATATTTTTAATTTAACAGCTTTGTGATAATTTTACGGCGATAAATAGATTGGATTGGTATTTTTGGAGCTTTACCTCAGGGATGATATGCAGATCATGCTAACCATTAAAAATGCATTGCCATTGAAATAGAAGAAAAATATGCAATTTCAACTTGGGTAAGCAGAAATGGATCAAATTCATATCGCAAGATTTGATCCCGACGAATATACGTTGCAAGTTATTAAAACAAATATGATGTATTTATGATTTTTGATAGAAAGGGGAATAATAAACAATAATTAATAGCAATGCATGTTACATACATAGAAGGAAAAACATGAATATAAATATTTATGTTGGAATAAAATCGTGTAATAGAAGCACTTAATATCGCGCATATTATATTAAAACGAAAAAAACGGGATGAAACTTTTACATTATAAAAGAGATTGTAATTTTAATAACATTTTAAAAGGTTTTTTCAATAAAACAACGAATATGGATTGTACTGGATAAGTAAAAATAAACCGTATTATTTATGTGAAGTGTTTTCCACATAAAATTACCATGTAAGAACAGTACGAAGATATTATATCATTTCGGCTACAGGAAAATGTAACGGTATATTATGTTGATTACTATATTCTTTAACTTTTTAGGATGGTATGATAACGTAATCGTATTCCTAAAGCATTAATATAGCGGGTTATTCAGCTGAATAAATTATTGTTTTTCTAATACATTATTGATTTAAAAAAATAAAATAAAACAGAAACAGAGGTAGACGTCTCGGTTGCGTGTGAGACTTATTGAGACACAATTTCGTCTGCACTACACAAAATAATTGTTGAGTTGGTTTAATATCATTAATAGTTTGCTGTCTGTACGTTTGTTAGCTTTTATAGTTTTGTTATTATAATATTTTAAAAGTATAAAATACTTTGTAATTTTTGAATATCATGAGAATCATGTAGCTGCCCGAACGTTCGAACGAACGATTTTTAATTTTAAAAAATATTTGATTTAAAATATTTAAACTAAGTTGTTGTACACAAAAACGAAACTATTAGGCCCTACTATTTCGGCACCTCCAAACTGAAACTATTAGGCACTACTATTTCGGCACCTCCATTCATCGGGTAAACTTATCATCGTAAATGAGTAAAAAATATGATATAAACGGCTTAAAAACTAGAAATAAATGTGAAAACGAGTTGAATTGTTGTAGTAAAATATTTTTGGCTTATGAATATACAAATTTTGTTCAAACCAAGCCCACGGGAAAAGTGTCCAAGAAAATCTTAAAAGATATAATTTTTTTAAAAAACGTGAAATTACTACGAAATTTACTATAATTTCTATTTTAGGCCATTAGGCCTATTACCTATTGCTACCATCTGAAGAATATACAAATTTTGTTTAACCCAAGCCAACAGGAAAGTTTCCAAGAAAGTCGTAAGAATGAACTTTATTTTAAAAAACATAAAATTACCACGAAATTGATTGTCAGTTCTATTTTAGGCATTAGGCCAATAACTACTATCAACTGGAGCAAATTTTTAACAGAACGCATCCTATAATATGGCTTACAAGCGAGGAAAATAAGTTTAATTTATCCGGAACATACTAAATTTTCAACCACACCCTTCGTTTAGGTCATAAAGAACAGGGAAAAAATTTTCAAAGATTTAAATTATCCGAAACATATTCCGTGAAAATCTTTGAAAAATTGTCATTTATAAAAATAATAAAAATTAATTTTAACAAAATTGACTGTCGTTTCTTGCACATCATCAGAAATATTTTAAATTCAATTTTTTTCCATTCAAATCATCCATTAAATTTCCAGGTAAGATACAGGTCAAGCTAACATAAGTTGTGTAAAAACTTATTTTGGAATGAAATGTTTATATATATAAAATTTCATTTATTTATATGTTAATCGCGATTACGACTTGTTGAATTTCAACGAATATTTCGGGTGAAACTTCGATTCTTTCGTTACAACTCTTCAAAACAATACGGTGCCTAATGTGTTAGTTTGTTGAACAAATATTATTTTATCTAAGAATATTAAAGATAGTAACCTGGATTTGCAAATCTGTTTATAAAGATGTGGATTATAACAGTGCAAAACCAGTTTTCATACTTTTGTATTTATTTATAATAAAATCAGATCCTGATTTAGCTATATGCATTGATCACTTAGAAATTATTACAGATTGTTTTTGAAAAAATACACTTAGCCATAATAAAAAAATATATCGTTCGTACCGTTAGTATGGTATAACCTATATTATGAACTCTCTATATTGCGGTGCGTGAGGCTCAGCGCGACGCCACATTGTGTAGCATGATTTTTTGTAACATATATAAATGAATGGGACAGTGTCCTAGACACAGTTTCTAGTGCATCGCGTCGCACGTTTAACGAGTCTACCAATAAAAAAATAATAATTAAAAACAAAATACAAAATAAACAAAAATACGTGTCTACGTGGCAATATGCGTTCTCCAACACGACGCGAGAGGCGCGATGGCGTCTTATCACTCGCGTCATGTCACGCCGCGCTTTGTCACACGTGCTGCAATATGCGCCAGACCTAAACCTTTTCTTCATAATCGTTCTTTTTATATCCAAAATAATTAAAATCCTACGGATCAGATACATAGACAATTTTCGGTCTGTGGGTAATATTACCATAGAAAGTCGACACTTCTGAAATTGTCCAATTCTGCCCGCATGTATATTACTTCCGGTTGGCGCTTCATCTTTAATTATATGATACATAATCCAAATTTATATCCAAAGAAAGGTTCCAATAAGTGGAATAAATGTATTTAGGGTCGACTAGCTTCAAATAACAGCAATCATTTGGGGATGATCGATGCTAGAAATTTTTATTTCACTTGTCAAAACCTTTTTTTCGATATAAATTTAGATCATGTATCTTTATGATAAAGAATGCGATTGGAAATAACATACATGCGGGCAATTTTAAACAATTTCAGAAGTGTAGACTTTAAGACTATAGTAATACTACGGGCATATCGCACCCATGTATCTGATCCACAGTTTTCCATACGAGGCCAACTCTTGAACCAAATGTAATTGTATTTGCTAGTTAACATACAGTCTCTCAGTATCACGAACCTAGTGTTGACATCTGTATCCTTACTCGTCAATTATTTTTGAGTCTTAAATCTATTATTCTTAAAAATATTTACAACTGAAACATTGTTCCTCGGCAGTCAAGTTATCCTCTTTATGAACGATTTTGTAACAAAATAAAGATAATTATTCGAAATAACTCTCAGTTTAAAATGACGTAATTCATGCTATCTTAAATGGATAGTCTATCGTATGTTCGCTGCTATAAAATCCATATACATTTGAACATTGCTCGAATGAAATTGGTATTAAAACTTTTGAGGTTTATTCAATCGTCCAATGGATTAGTTAGTATTAGTTTATTCATTTTCTAGTTTGCATCGTAATTGGTTTTTGAATTAGGAATTTACCATTTGTAATGATAATTCTAATACATTTTAAATTATGAATAATTATTTGGTAAAATATTAGAGAAATAAAATATAGATGTGATGTTCGGATCATATACTTAGAAATATTTTTTTATTTCAAAGTTTTTTTACCTTCTCAAAAATTTTTTTTTTCTGTAAATTTTCTTTAAAATGATTAATCAAAAAAAGTTTTTATTATACATTTTTTTTCATGATACTATCAAAATAAAGATTAGAATGAAAAAATGAAAGACTACAGTGATATCTTCCTAAAGACAATATACATTAAGATTTATTTAATATCATAAGAATACTGGTATTAAAATAGTGTTTGACGATTCATATGTGTCGTCTACACTTGATAATGTAGAAAGTTCATGAACATACATAGAATAAAGAAAATGATTAATGACGTCAAAACTTAAATATTAATTTCCTTACAAAATATTATATTAAATATTATTTATAACCTTCATTCATTCACATATACCGGGTGGTCCAAATATTCATTTGAAATTTAAAACAATATGACTTTTTAATTATTTGGCGTAAAATCGAATACTTATGTTTTTTTCGTATTGTCTGAGAGTATTGTTCGATTGATGATAACATTTGCTGGATAATTTATAGACCAGGATCGATAATTTTATAAATTAAATGAAAGTCCTATGAAAAAAAGGTGAAATCGCATAGTTGTAGGTAATAAAAAGATTTACAACTTTTTTTACTCTTTATGTATTCACAGATTAAGTGAAACTTCTAAATTTATGTGCAAAATTTAAATAACCTTTTTATCTTTTATAAAAAAAAAAATTTTTTTACATGAAATTTGGTGATATTTTACTTTTATTTTCTAAAAAGTTGTAGATCTTTCTATTTAACTTTTGTCCACAGGGCTTGTAATTTTGCTGGAAATCGAGATAAACCGTATTTTAAAAAACTCACCCCTCCCACTTTCCGATCTCATATTGTCCGTAAAGTATTTTTCCTTTCAATTTTGTTATATTGTCTACCGTTTTCTATGGTTACATCTTATTATAATTTTTTTCATTTTTTACCATTTTTAAAGGTTTCTAACTTGATCTATTAACACTATAGGAGAGCTACTGTATGGGAGAAGTTATAATTCAGAGAAATAATAATTCATTAACAATTTCATCTTTTAGAAATATGCTAATAGCAATTAGGTTGATGTTAATTAGCCATCATATAACTTGAAACAAGTACCATTTACTGGAAATATAACAACAAACGATTATATATCTGTTTGTGAGGCACCGATGAGTCAGTATTTTAATCTTATACTTTCTAATAATAAACAGCAGCCTGTTGTTATAATTTAACAAGAAATAATTGCTATCTGTATAAAATGACTTTTTAGCTGCGAGGCAGCGATGAATTACTATTTCATTATTCTACAGGATCATGTATATAATAAATATTGATCTCGCTATGAGATATAACACTGTGAAATTTTAAAAACGATTAATCCTTTATCCATACATATGATTCATTCTTGTTAAAAATCTCCATCTGGTAAATAAGTAAAATTTGTAACATATGCCTATCATATGATATCGGCAATGTAAAAATATCTATGATAAGCAGCATGAAATAACAGCGAAGATTATCTGTTTTTCAAAATAATTGATTTTCGTTTTAATTAATGATTTTAACATTAAGCAACAGAAATTTTACAATAAACAAGTGAAGTTAACAACTAACAGCGTTAATTGTTTAGTACTCGATATATGATTGAATTTCATTGTTTGGACTATTTTTAATAAACATTCATAAAATACAATAAATATCCAGTCAATAGAGTTGTATATGTATACATACATGTATAATAATAATATGTATTGTTATTACCTATATATGTGTATTATCAAAATTTAGGGTAAAATTGTGGAGAACTGAAACATTTTACGAAAAAATGTTGAAAACAAAAGTTGTCTATTAAAAAAAAAAAAAAAAACTAATAATCAGAATAATAATAAACATTTTTTGTATTTGATCTTTTCTTCTATTTATTATAGTTTGAAATTTGGGTCAAGGATCCATTGGACCGATTTTGATCATTCACGAAACGTCAAGAAAATTTCAGCTCGCTATTTTTTTTTTTTGAGTTATCGTGATGACGGACCGACGGACAGTCAGAAATGGATTATGTGTTTCTATGAACACTTATACCAAAATTTGGTTTGTGTGGTAAATATTAGGTAACGTTATAAACTTTAGAATAAAATTAATATACTGATATATTATGTATGTCCAATATAAAAATTTATTCTCATAATTCTTTTAATGTAACTTCGCAGATACGTTAAGTTGAAGTAGGACACTCTGTATAATACATAAATAATTTGTATATTTCTATTAAGTTTGTAAATTTATAAATAATTTTTTTTTAAATAATATAGAAATAAAGGAAACATAACGGCTGGCTTTATTTAGTCGATATTGAAAGATTCTTAATATCTTGATATCTTAATATCACTCTTGTTATAGTTTAATACATATAAAACACTCACTGCCTCTTTTTCAAAATTATTTAATGTAACTTTGTAAATACGTTAATTTTAAGTGGACCACCCTATATGATAAAAAAAGGATTTGTACATTTCTATTCATTAAATAAATTTTGTAAATAGTTTTTTTTTAATAATATAGAAATAAAAGAAACATAACTGCTTTTTTTAGATATTGAAATATTATCTTAATAGCACTTTAGTCATATGAATCTTAATATTTGATGTTTTTCTTTGTTTGTCACTCAATACTATAATGGTGTCAACTATTATAATCAAATTCTGAAAGTGCGAAAGTGGCTTTTCGCTGAAGTAATGAATTTTATAAATTTTCATTTTTTATGTGTAAATATGAGGGTCATTATCAGTAAAGAGGTCGTGCTTTACTGATAAACTACGGCACGACGAAAATGTTAGAATTTGAATCTTATTTTTTAACAGATTTATTACAAAAACTGTTTTTGCATGTCTGTAAGGTAACCAGTCAATTTTTAATTATTTTATCATTTTAGAGAGAGCCAAGGGAAAGGTCCCTATGGAAAAATTATAAAACATGAAAAAATGCATATATTGAAATGCATATATATTATTCGAATATCACGACTCTATCAAAGTTTATATATGAATTTGCTTATGGTTTATAAGAATTTTTCTTTTTTTCCCAAGAACAGAGCCAAAATTGTCAGATGAGTAAAATGGACATTTTTCACCACGTAATCGACCTACCATATATTAATCTGACACGTTCAATTAAGTCGATTTATTTTACTATTCTAATCGACTACCGAATATGTGCTGCACCATGCTAAGCTTTGGAGGAGGTAACATGTGGTAAGGTATCTCCCATATCTTAATCAGACGCGCACGAGTTAATATAAAAATTCCCGCTTTGGTTCCTCTACCATTATGCAAAATACTTTATCCATACACATTAATATAATGGGATAACTAAAATACACCAAGCAAAAGTTACCTACGATCTTCTCAATGGGGTACAGCACGTTACGCATATAATGCGACTGTCACCGCTGTACTAATTAAGCAATAGTGTATATCACATTGACCTGTGTATATTACATGATTGCAGCTTATTTGAAAATAAACCGCTTTGGGATGCTCCAATACCCTGTATAGAGTTTTAAGGGGTAGGGATCTAGGGAGTTGGATTCTAATATGTTTATTTAAAATTGTTATTAATTATTACTTTCCTCTTGAAATCAATTTATTTAATAACATGCCAATCAGGATCAATTCAATCTGCAAACACTCGTATTACACATTTATTGTTAAACTTTCTATTGTTATTTTCTAACAAACATGGAATATTCGTCGACAAATATCAATTATTTAGTTAATTAATTAATTATATTTGTTCAAATAGGTAATAACCGTCAAAATACATAAATTCGAGAAACATACTATGTGTTATACCCTCGTAAAAAATAAAACTAAATTGAAGTAACCACTTCAACGTTTATTATAACAATAATAATAAGCTTTATTCAAATCCTACTGGGAAAAGGTCTTCTCCAATCTGCCCCAATTTTTTTCTGTTTTGATCGTCTCCAGCCATCTGCACCCCTCATAAGAAAATCCTTTTATCTCGTTCGTGGGTGACCTTTAGATTTCTTAGTTGTAAGGGGTGCCCAATATGCCACAGGTCCACCTTTGATTCTCATAGAATATTGGTCTTGTTTGGATTATATTTGGACATGCTTATAGGTAGAATAATTATATTTTGAATAATCCGTGACTATCCAAAATAAAGACTGAGAATAAAAGTAAAATTTCTTATTTTTTACACCAGGCGTATGGCCAAGGTTACCGTTAACAGGAAGTGTCTGGCAGTATGGATTATGAATTTTTTTAATATTCTTTGGTTCGTTACATAAAAATGAGACTACAGTTCTGAGACTACAATAAAAGTGAGATGTATTTTTATCCGTCTTTGGAACCTTGTACCTGTAAATTTTCCATCAACACAAGATTGGGCAGTATGCATGCATACAGTGAAGGTACATATCTTTACCATTCATTTTACTGCTGGTCAAATAAGTATCGTTTGGACGCTCTGGGACCATAGGAATTATGGCCTTGAAAACTTTATTTTATAATTAGAAGAAACGAAATTTGAATGAAAACCAAGAAGTATGTTGATTTTTCAACAAGTTTGCGTGTTTTAATTTAAGTATTAGTTTGTATACGTCCTACATTCGTTTATAAGCAAATACTAAGAATCGACGACAATAGTAATTTAATTAACATATAGCGAATTAATTAAAAGTATTCATAAATTAAACGTAGGGATTTATTATTATTGTAGTTGTATCTTCTGTAATTCCCTTTTCTCAATTCTACATATTTGTTACACCTTTTAAATCAATAAACAATTAATCTAAAATATTTCTATTTCTCTGTAGTTATATCATCAATCTGTGTTATTCATCACTCTGGATTCTTGAGAAATTTATTTCCATGAAAGTAACTAATTTAAAACTATTAGTTTTCGAGGTTACACGCGTTAATCATACATTAAGTTCACATGCTTTTAATAAAAGTACGAGTGAATCCAGTCACCTGTTTATTATAGAAATTATTAAAATAAACATTTTTGAAAATGAACATTTATTGACAATAAAATTTTTTGAAAATATAAAAATCTCGTGACTTTATTAATATTACCCAATTAACAAAAATGATAACTGTTTTCCATTTCAAATTATAGCTGAATTTATGCTTCTTAGTAAAAACGTTCAGTTAAAAATCAAAAGAGAAAATTTGTAATGTCTAAAGAGGCATCTCTTCAGACATTACAAATTTTTTCTTTTGATTTTTAACTAAGCGTATTTACTTAGATTAAGAAAATTATATAAGATAAATACCTTAAAGATCCGCTGTGTTTTCTTAGATTTCACTCAATGCATACATGCATTTTCGTTAGATTAAATTTCGTTCAACTTGGAGACCAGTGTAGGTTTCATCAAATCCAACTTTGTTTTCAAGATAAGGACTATTTTCAAGATAAATTTATGCCTAATTTGGATGTATGTGCTTAGCTTAAACTTACAATATGCGAAGCGAACAAAAAGTGTTTGTCTATCTTAAAGAAATAGAAAGTCTAAAGAATCTAAAGTATATGGAAAAATTTTCAATAAATGTTTTCTTTACTGCAGTCAAAAGATCAATATTGAAGGATCTGACAATGTTAAGGAATGATTTACAATTTTCACTAACAATTAATAAATCAATATTGAAGTCACCTGCCAGAATGAGATCTTTCTTTTCTTTACTTATTATATCCAAACAGATATCTAGTTTTGCGAAAAAATCATCAACATTTCCTGAATGTGATTTATAAATGCAGATAATTACCATAGGATTCCTCTTACAAACAACTTCAAGTGCACAACATTCAAAATCATTTTTACAATAATTAATTTGTAAATTGAATCTTTCTTTTACATTTAGCGGATGAAAATTTGAAGAGAGGATTAAAGTACTCCCTCCATTGAACGCGTTTCAACAAATCATATTTCATAAACTTTTAGAGATCCATGATTTTTTAGCCAATGCTCCACAATACAAAAATAAATAAAAACAGCAGTTAAATTATTATTTATTTTATTACGTTCATCAATTAAATTATCCAGTTAAAACTGCTTATTTCGAAGACATACATACATAGTGAATTTACTCAAAAATAACTCTTTACGTTGACATTTCTGGCCTCATTAAGTTTTTTTAGACTTTCTATTCCGCATCCTAGTACCTGATGACATTCCATTCTCGGGGGGAATGTAAGA
The DNA here is from genome assembly GCA_020423425.1 of Chrysopa pallens. Lineage (NCBI taxonomy): Eukaryota > Metazoa > Arthropoda > Insecta > Neuroptera > Chrysopidae > Chrysopa > Chrysopa pallens. Next base: position 45,912,855 of record CM035592.1, on the reverse strand, counting down.
ACTACTATCCGGGGGTGAGAAAACGGTCTTATCGGCGTTGCAATTGGAAGTAGAATAAGCGCCGAATAACGTAGGCCAGTTAAAGCCGGTCGGTTTATTTTTCGCGAAAGTGTATCCATTATTTATAATTAACTTGTAAGAAAATGAAATCGTTAATAAAAAACGAATTGCCAGAATACACTACAGATAAATTATTTTTTCAGATTTAATTAATCAGAACGTATTTTGTCTATCTATCTAAATGATTCATGTGACATCCATAACAATAGTGTATTCTATAATTTTAACCCAAGCTTCAAGTCGTCACATTTTTTGTTTATTTGTGTATATCTATTAATCGCAGTCAAAATCTTCTATGTAGTTAACAATCACATAACACACACACAAATACAAACTAATTATTTTTTGCGTTTACAAGTTTTTATCAAACTATTTGGTTGGAATAAAATATGTTATCATCATGAAGGAGATATTTTAAGTAGATTATAAAAATGCATTCTAGTTTTAAAATACATTTTATGTGTTTATCTCTATAGTCAGACCAGTCTACCCGTATCTAAAATTAATAAATATTTTATTAAGGTATTTCTTCGACTACACTTCATTTCGATAAATCAGATTTTCTAAGGTAATTTTGACTCCAAAAATTTTCTAAAATAACATCGTTTTTACGATGTGGTAAGCAGTTTTTGAGAAATGGCATGGAATTAGGTTCGAGGATCAATTTTTGATTGAAAGTCGTATATTATAGTCGTATAAAGTAGAAAATCACTAAAAAACGCTTAATGTGTACTTAAATTATTAAGGAAGCTATTTTTTGAAATCAATTTCATATAAGTATATGTATTTGTTCATCTTTACCTATTTATCTACTTAGACTGAACGTTGCGGGTTAGAATCCACGCAACAGCAGTTTGACAAAATTATTAAAAAATTAATAAAGAATTGAAAAAAGGGCGATTGTTTACACTAATGTCGTTGCTTGGATAAGAACGTAATAAACGGCTCCAACAACAACATAAGAACAGAATAATTGCCACCGTGTACTAGAAGGCACCTTTACCTTCAGGCAATGGAGTTATTAAAAGATGGTACAGTGGTACAATAAATAGGTAAAAGGGCGTGGTTGCGGTTACCCTCTTAATATAATCTATATCTATTTGCTTAGCATATATGGTAGCCTAAGCGGTTTGACAGATTTTTAAATAATATATAATTGAAGTCCTTATATTTTTAGAGAGAAAATATTTTCTACGTTTGTATTGAATGATTATTTACGTGATTTAGATTTTACGGTGGCATCAAATTTCAACTACCTTTTCATTCTTTTAGAGCAGGTTTTACATTTTTAAATAGTCATTTTTTATTCGATATTATCGCTGTAAAAAGGGTAAGATTTCATAAGTTCAAACTTTCATGATTTCTGGCTTAGAAGTTTTCACTGTGCCTTGAAAAATTTATTAAAATTGGACCCTTTCTACACCTGTTTTGTGATTTTAAAAATCAAAACCATATATAAAATTTGAGCTCTCTCTTAGCCCTTTAGAGGCCTTCGAAAAAAAAATTTTTTTTTTGGTGCTCGTCTACGTTAAATATAATATTTTATTTAAATTTCATGTTTAATAAGTTTAATAATTTGTTGATTTGTTGACTATGGGTTTATTCTTTTATACCTCTAGATAAAACTTATACTATTCGCTTATACAATAAAATAAACGATTTGTTTTCGATATAAATAGGTTTGACTGTACGGATATAAAAACTTGAAGACTGTTTGGTATGAAATAAAATCAACGAAGTCCTAATATATCAACAGAATTGCCTAATGGCATCCATCAAACAGGTTTTTCATTTTGATCACAATATTATTATTAAAAAAATTGCATCATTTAATAATAAAGAAACATAGCCGACAAGAACCATTCAATTTGTTCTGTCGTATGTCATGTTTAACAAATAAAGAAATAAACAATATTTTTAATGTTGCCACTTTAAAATTTTAGAAAATCGATAGGGCAATTTTAATCCATGAAAAAAAGACATTATTAATTCGTGCGTTTGTGTAAGATTCTTAAACTATAGATATATACAATACAATATATCTATATAGATATTTATTATTTCAAATTTAATAACGGATATTAATGTCTAATTGATTATTTAAAATTATCAATCAACCCTTTATTAAATTTAAAATTATAAATATCGGTAAAATATTTATCAATTCCATCTACAGTTTTTTCATTCACAATAGTCTTACCTACTTTCCCTATTTATTTCCAAAATAAAAGATTCATTAATTGATAACGGCTTGAGTCAAAAATGCACTAGAAATTTAAAAACAAAAGTGTAAAATTATTAACTCATACATCTATTATTTTTCTGAAAACAAGTTCCCTATTATCTATTTAAAATATGGTAGCAATATTTTAATGAAACTTTAAACCAAAAAAACAATATTTGAATAATATTTTCTAAAACCACAAAATTTGAAAATAAAATATTTATATGAAATTATAAAACTGAGATTATTTAGGATCCCATGAAAGTTCTTTGATAAATTTAGGTGGAACTAAATTTCAGAATTCATTTAAAAACTTCATTCGGATAACAAATTTTTTTCTGTACTTTCCCAAATTGGACAAGAATAAATTAAAAGTAATTTATTTGTCTATATTAATAATTTTTTAATTGAAATTAATGGAACAACAATAATCATTCATAACTAATTCTTAATTATTATTTAAAAATACTCAATTGTAATTTCAGTACGTTTAATAATATTAAACGTGAAACTGTTTAAACAAATAGAAATATGTATAATTTAATCTAAATTTTTAATATAATTATTTATTATTGTTATTATTATATTAAAATTATTTGGAAATAAATTAACTAAATAAATAATTATTATTTAACTATACATAGATAGTTAAAATATAATGTATGTTATAAAATCAGTTTTGTGTTTTATGTAAAACTGATGAGATTACACCAAATATGTTATATTATATTACAATATACAGAGGTACATATTATTACATTGTATATTAAAAATATCTATGTATACTGGAAGTTTGAAAAAAATTTAAGGTTGATCATAAATTAAGGCAATGTAAGTAAAAAACGCTAAAGTTTTTTAATTATTTTATTTTATTAATCATTATTTATCACTTAATCACTTAAAAGTGAACGTCACTGCCTTTAAAAAAAAACAGTATATATATGAGCCTCAAAGCATATATGAAATAAAATATTAAATGTGCGTGTGTTTGGTAGTGTATATAATATAAGCCACAACTCTTTTAGATGTGTGTATGTGATATAGTGTGTGTAAAGTTTTTTTTATTGATTTAATTTATTTTTTATGCATAATTTAAAAAAATATGAGCATTCACCATCCATTCTTCTATATAAACCAGTATGTCAAATTTCATACTCTTTCGTCCGCTCAAGTTTTGTAAAAATATGTACTAAATTTTTTCAAATAATTTTTAAGAAAATTATTTTATCTATAGGCAAAGGGTTTTAAAAATATCTTAAGACTAAACCGTATAAGTTGGATTTTGGATATTAGGTATCAGTAAACTGTAACAGTAAACTTCTACGATTTCATTTTTAAGCGATTTTCTGATATCGTGATTTTCAAAATGTGATGTACGGTTCAGAAGAAATCGGCCAATAAGCGAAAATATAAATTATCAAAAATATTTGCTAAGATAGTTTACCGGTGTACCGTTTGAGTTGAAATTTGGTTACCAGATGCAAAAATGCAAGTTTTATATATCTGTAACATAACATATGATAATCTGTAACAGTAAGCAGGCTGAATGATATATCGGTATTTATGTGAAAGATTTGAGTATATAGCCGGAGAAGTGATCGACAAAAAAAAAACAATTTTTAAAGGCTGATTATGACATGTTTATGGTGTAGAGAAGTAGCATACTTTTAGACGTCGGATTCGTTAGTGTTTGTCAAGAGCGAGTAATGTTGTACAAAAACCATGTGCGCCGCAACAAATTTCCAATTGTAATATACAACCGATAAAACGGCCTCTGGATAGGATTACTAGCGATATCATAAAAACATCTGTGTAAACTCCTGACAATTTTTTTTGTATTTATAATAGTATTTTGGACCCGCGTACCGAGTTTCATGTTTTAAAAAATACTTGTAGTATGGTCAAATTTTTTAAAAATTAATCGCGTTCTTTTTTTGCAATATGTTCACGATTAACCGTGAAAAAACGAATATTTATTTATTAGAGTGCTCGCAATTTACTTTTCAGCTTTTATAAAGTAGTTGCAACATACAAAGTTTTTTTCAACTGTTATGGTCGGTCCCGGCAAACTCTAACCAATCAGACTGACCCCAGTTTATTTCTCTATACCATAAATGTGTCATAATACAAAGCATACGGGTGTTTGTCGCTTACCTCTCGAGCTATTACTTTCGAGCGTTGTATCTACAAAACGAACTGGTAATTGATATATCATATGTTTGTAAAATGCAACGATCTCGAATGGTTCCACTATTGTTTAGCAAAAATATTCATTCTAAAGTGTTGTAGTTTTGCGCGTTCGTTTGAATGCTGTGAACATACACCCAGACCGACGAGCTGCGGACACGATATGTAAGTTGCTCAAGAGGCATTTTTAAGTCGATTCTCATATTTTAAAGTAGAAACGACAACTAATACAATATATAAACGACTAGAAGTAAAGAATTTGTCCTTCATTTTTGTAGCAATTCACTTTATTCAATTTCATATAATATGTACTCTCTATAATTAAAATATGTATAAATGAATATGTATTTTGAAATGATCGTAAAACTAAATTACAAAAATCCAAAAAAAAAAAAAAATTTAATTAAAATAAATTTCTCATTAAAAATTTTACAGGAATCAATTTAATTAAAAAAAAAAAATTCAATTTATTTCATATCATCGAAATGTTATAATTTTATAATTTTATAATTTTGTCTTCAAGAAGTCTTCGGTGAAATGATATCCTACTAGTGCTAACTATAGTAGTGGAGCTATATATATTCGTCTGGCTTTAACCGACTCCTATAATGACCAACAACCAACTGAGCTAAAGAAGGCAGCTGAAATAATAGTTTATCAAAAACTAAATTATGTATGAATTAAATCAATTATTAAACTGATCTGGAGAATGTAATGTAGTCCTCGAACCAACCTGCAGGTGTTAAATTTTTCACTGCACTATTAGAGTCAGTAGAGTAAAGTTCGTACACTTTTGTATTTGAAGGCTCTAATGGTAGAAAGTATATAATCAACAACGAAAACAAATTATTACTTAATATTCTTTAGGCTTGATCATTAATGCTTAAGATTGAATGCGTTTAAGTAAAATGCGTTTACTTGGGCCTTTGCACGCGGTAACTAAATGCATGTGCGTAATTAAAATAAAGCATTTTTTTTATATTCTCTTTATTATAGTTTGATTAAAAATGGATCGTATCTTTCTTTAGTCCTAACAGTATCCAAAACTTTGGTATTTTATTGTTTTTATTAATATTATTTACAAAACAATTATAAATTCATATAAAAAATTCTGTATTTTAAAAAAATCTCAAAAGTGCATTTTGTTCATGAAACCACGACAAGCTTGGCACAATATACTAATCTTCGATTGGAGGATCTATATATTTTTCTTGCATTCAGAACAAAATATTATTTTCATTTTTTTGAATGTGATTTCTTCTTGTATTTAACAGGAGTTAAACGAATATTAAGCTATTCAAGTAAGTCAAACTCAAATTGGTAAGAAAGATCGTAAAATTTAAAAAAAAAAAAAAATTAAATTGATTATTTATTAGGGTAGGTGCAAATATTTTTCTATCCCTTCAATTTTAGCGTCTTTACATCGCGAACATGAATTTGAAGTTATTTTTTAAAAATCTTTAAAAATAGCTAAAATATAGACGTTCAAAATTCTTAATTAAGTAAAAGAGATTTGACATAGATGACGTAAAACATGTTCATCTCTTTAGTGATCATACATAAGGGTCATTCTACGGTAAGAAGTCCTATCGATGTCCATGGCACTATTTTTGATTACTTATGAAAGTAACGTATCGATACTTTTGATTCACGATATCGTGTCTCACATACATTCAATTTTTTTTATCAATATCGTTGTAAATTTAGTATAAAGAAAATAAACGAATACTTAAATGAGGATAAAATAAATATTAATTGAAAATATAATATTTTTTCCAATAATATATTTTCTTTCACAAGAAAACAAAGGAAATTTGTAAGAAAGAAATCCGTTTCAATTGAAATAGATTTTTATCTCTACATTCATCACGAATATACTATACTTAGAATAATTCGAATAAATAAACAATAAATAGAAATATAATATAATAATTATATAATGTCTATAACTCTGAATAACACTCGAATACGAATTTAATTCGTTGGTGGTCTATATATATATTTTCTATTTAATGTCGGCTTAATATCAAATATCTTTTATAAAAACATTTTTATCATACTTCGCCATATATATATATATATAGATAGATCTATACAGCTCTTTTCCCAACCAACATGTCTTAATTATAAAATAATCTATACACAGGATGGACTACCTATGGACATCGTGGTTACTATTATATTTAATTAATCATATCACATATAAATATCTGTGAATGGCATATGATTTTACAACATTTAGGTGAAATATATTTTATATTTGCAGTATAAACTAATAACTTATGCAATTTCCTTGAGAATTCTTACAATTTTCTATCAATTTCAACACTTCAATGCCGTTTTTTTGTAATTATTCATTTTGCTATAAACTTATTAAGTATAGGCCATCTTGTGTTATTTTTTGTAATCCGTGGTTCCATAAGAGATAGAGATATATTACTAAACTACTTTAATTTTAACAATCAACACTTAACTACACATGGAAATAAATAGTTTTAAGTGTTTAACAACAAACACAGATTATCATAACAGTGCGGGAGGTAGCGTTGCAGGCGCACCCAAAGACGACTTATAGCAAGGTGGAAGAATAATAAAATATAGTTCAGGTCGCTTGAAATAATAGAGATAGTTTCAATAATATAGTAAATACAAACAAATAGTCAGCAGAATATTTAAGGGTGGAATAATTGTCAGCTGAATATGACATTTGATTGCCTTAGATGGAGATTGCAAGGCTACTCAGCAAAAATATTTATACCGCCCGTCCACCCTCTGAGAGCCTGCTGACTTTCATAACAGTGTATGACAATCGACTTGAAATAATTGTGTCATTTGAAACGCTACCTTCCGAACTATAACACAAATAAATTAATTTAAAAAACAAAAACACAAATTACCCGGATTTAACCTTAATATCGTTACATTGCCCCTTGGCAATGTGCAAAATACCGGCCTATTGCCGAAATTTTGCATAAAATCAAGTTTCAGAATAATACCATTTTTAAGTAGGACTTTCAGCAATCGGTCGAAATCCGATGACAACCTCTTTCATCCAAATTAGATGGAAATCAAGAACGGAAGTTAAAAGAAATTGCAATATTTATAATTTTGAACATACTCTTGATAATGAAAAAATTATTTTATTTATTATAATTTGAAGTTTTTAACATGATGACAGTTTTCAAAGTATTTTCCATAACGCGTAGAAAATTCCTTTTCTCCCTCTCTGAATTTTTTTCGCCCATAAAAATTTGCCGTTCTGGACACTAGCGCCGACTGTTGCTATCATAAATCCAGCACTGAGTATATGGATTCGTATTTAAACAGTTTAATGTTTACACATCGTTTCATTAATATTTAGTCGTGTGCCAAACTGTACTTATTATTAGGCACTCTATATTCAATTCACAATATTATGTATATTTGAACTGAATCCAATTAAATTGTATGCTATTTTTTTATTTGCAAAATTGCGCTCTCTACATATTATACCTAAACAGAATACCATGAATTCTCATAAAAACATGAACAAAAGTATGATTCTTAATGAATATAATATACACAATGTTACCATCAAGAGTAGTTAATGGACTTATTATTTTTTTTCATTTTGGAGCACACGACTCTAAGATGGCTTAGTGAAAATAATAACTATGCCAAACTTTGACGAAACAGATTATTTTATGAACAGATATGTAAAAATAGTGTTTTTATCACAGACATAGAATACGTGGACACTTCATTCATTGAATAACTTGAAGACGAGATGCAGTGCCATCAAATTTTAAAGATTTTTTTGAGAACTATAAGAAAATATTGACGGTAAAACACAGAAATCTTTAATTATATTTTAAAATTGTTAGCTGTCAAACTGATTTTTAGGACTCCAGACTGACGTAACGTAATGACAGGCTTAGACCAATCAATAAAGTTAAGCAACAGCAGTCACAATCTGTATTTGGATGGGTGACCACCTAGCAGTACTGTGTAATGTTGTTGTATAAAAAATAATAATCCCCTTTGGTTAATGGCTATATAGCTGAAAGTAGCTGAAGCCAGAAATTTAAAAAAAAAAAAAACTGATTTTTATGAATATAGATGTTTTATTTATTTTATATACACAAAATTCATTTTGTCTATTTAATAAAAAAAGGGAATAATATCTCAAGTTATTTAATACTGTACTGTTAATTATTTTTATAAGCTTTTTTTAATTTCATTGCAATAATCAAATACGTAGATTATTTCAACGAAATTACAAAAGCTTATAAAAATAATTAATAGTGCAGTATTTAATAACTTGAGATATTATTCCCTTTTTTTATGAAATAGACAAAATGAATTTTGTGTTAATAAAATAAATAAAACATCTATATTCATAAAAATCAGTAGTATATATATTATGTAAGACTACACAATCTGGTATCTATATAAAACACTAAAAAAAAATTATTTTATTATCAGGTTTGAGTATTACGTATGGGTGTAAAAATACAATTTCCGTTTCGGAGATACAGCGTTCAAAACTTATTTTTTTCACTAAAATTCTGGTATTTCGTAAACCATCATATTTTGATGAAATTTTAAAATTTCATGCATAGAATGGGTTTACATAATTCGTTTAAATTCTGTTTAAAAAGATTTTTCTTAAATATATTTATGAAAGAAAATTTGAAAGTTGGAATGAATAAACAAGAAAAATATAAAGTCATCTTATTGTAACAGATAATTTTATATAATATAAATGTAGAAAATGTAAATATGTTGTTTTACATCATACCCAAATTTTAATACAATTAGTCAAACCTTTCTTGAGATAATGGATATTTTCACATAAATGCCGTTATATCGTGAACTATTCATCCGATTTTGATGAAATTTGTAAGTAGATATATGATGTCCCGTAAAATAACGTAGTTTTAAGAAATTAATTTTTCTGGATATAAAAGGGAAAAAATTGAAACAGATAATCGCAAAAAAATATCTTTGTTAGCTTAATGGTACAGAAAATTCTTTTTGACAGCAAAGTAAGAAATGCATTTTTTCATCTCATGTACAAATTTCAACTAATTCGTTGAAGACGTACCGGACATATTACTATTTAAGTGAGCATATTCGAACATTTCGAGGAAGTTTTGTGTCCATTATTGGTATTGAAGTTTTATATTCTATCATGTAAGTTAGAACTATGTATGATATATTGTCGATAAATAAACTATGAAATGATAGACGGATAAGTATAGACTATTGCAAATTAATTATCATAGTTTATTGAATAAAAAAGTGAGTTTTCACAAATCTAAAAGTGGCTCAATTTGAAATAAAAAGTAATTATTTGTGTTGCAATTGCCTAATAAGTAATGTGTAAGATTCAACATTTTTTTTTTTTTTTTTAAAAAGAAAGGGTTCTATTTAATAAAAAGCTGTAATCGGAGGATGTAATTTCCAACCTTACGATGTACCATACAATTTTTACTTTTTAAATACTTTTTTAGACACTGGTCGTGGGGCTATAATTAATAGTGATTTCACCATAACATTAAATATACTAATTCATTGGCTAAGCGGAATGATAACATGGTGTACACAGTAACATGAATAAAAAAAGTTAAATGTTTATAATTGCTATTTAATATGGCGATCAATATTAAAAGCAGAGGTAATATTTGTGGTAATTGATAAATAAAAACAGTTTTTAATCTCTTTTATTCAATAAAGTGATTTAAAAAACATTTTTATAAACTTGTATTTTGAAAGAATTTTTGGTAATTTTTAAATACCTAAATCGATAAAGTAAACATGTAAGCTTGAAATGCTCTAATGATAGCTTGAATTCCGCCTGATTTTAATTTGTTGTGCAACAGTCTTTGGTACATTATATTCTGTGAGGTTTAAAACTAATAAGTTTTAAGGAACAAAAGAATTTTAAGGTTTTCGCTACAAAAAATTTTTATGCTATTAAATGATTTTTTGAGATCGCCTTTAAGGCAAATACGAATACACAATAAGGCATTTATATTAAAGACCTGATTTTCCCGCACAAATAACTCATAATCTAAGTGAAATGACATTTGATACGCACAATCTTGAGTTGAAAATGAGGATATGTCAAAGAGTTTTTCCCGAAAATAAATTTCTAGAAAAAATTAAAATTGAATCAAAATTTTTTTTTGTATTTAGAAATGTCATATCGGTAGTCGTTGAGCCATGAAGTTTATATAAATTAGTCCCCAACTGAATACATAATAAATAACAAATTATGAAACCACGAACAAAGCGGGGCTATCTGCATCCGGTAAAATAAAATCTCTGCCAATGTAAAAAAAATATTGTGGTTTTAAAAATTCAAAAATCGATTTACGTATAAAAAAATTTTTTTTTCGCGTCACATACACAAAACGCGTACAAAAATCTTTTGCGATGTGAAATTTAAAAAGAAAATATCACCATAAAGTGTTTTTTCATGACAGTCTAAATAATAAAAACCATAAGTATATATTGCTCTCGAGCGTTGTAGCGGCGATTTTCGAATCAAAATAGTGCATTCCTTAGAAAATTTTATGTTCTACAAACTTTAGATTTACCACTTTTAACTACAATGTATATTTTTCATGGTACAAGTAAAACTAAACAAAGCTAAAAAACTGGTAAAAAGATGGTAAGTTTTAACAATTTTTGCATTTTACTGCTGAAACATGCTTTCTGGATGAAAAATAATAAGGATTAAAAGTGTTGAATAGAAAATATTCTATAAGATTCACCACAAAAGTGCGTTCAGAATAAAAAATGCAAAACAATCGAAAACGCACCAGCTTCTTGGAAAATTCAAAAAATCAAAAAAAAATACCCAAAACTACGCATATTTCCAAAAACACCCTTTTTTGTGCATAGTGTGACTTATTAAGAATTCTAAAAGCTTCCTCTTTCACCAGGTCGTATAGCTGTAGTCGAAATTTGCCTCTATATTTGCAAATTCAGGTGGGCTATATAAAATGATTCCAATTATGTTTATAGAACTGGAAATTATCATTTACAAAGAACTTCTTCGATATACTGTAAAGAATAGGAAGTCCACATTCTTGAATATTTATTGATTTAATTTAAAAAAAATATGAAAAAACATGATTAAAGAGAAACTATAATTATATTAAATCACTTTTAATTTTTATTCTAACCCAAACCAAATTTAATTCAAATCGTATTTTATTGAATCTCAACATTGGTTATTTTCTTCTTAGAAAGAATATGTGTGTATAATTTTATCATCGAGTGTCTTCATAGAGCATAGATATCTTGCCATATTGTATAATTGAATTATTAAATTTAATAGTTTATGTAATAATTAAAATTTATTTTAACATCGTCATAAAAAATGAATTTTTCAATTACAAATTTTAACTATGCATCATAAAAACAAGAATAACAACACAACGATGGAGATATTTATTAAATTCTTTTATGCGTTAAATATCACCAAAACAACAACAACACACACACACATATATCATACTTCCTTCCAGAAAATAAACTTTTAATGGGTTTTAATATATATTTATTATTATTATTATTAAATATCATTCATTGACATTTTCATATTTTTATAAAATATAGAATACTTAAATATTTTGTACTTCTTTTACAAAAAATCTTTATTTTACAGTAAAAACTGGATACAACGTAATTGTTTCAACGATGATTTATCGAAAATCGACTATATTTATTACAGTCATATCATCAAAAAGAGGTTCAGCAAATGAATAAACACGTAGCTTATTGAATTTGAGAAATGTAGTGTTTTGAAATCTGACTTTGATATCGAAATGGAATGTCTATGTATTTGAATTTTGATTTGAAAATATTTACCAAATATAAGAATATGGTCAAATAGAAATATTATGAACAATACTAGTTTTAAAAATATCAGTCGGCCCAGATAGCGCAGTTAATAGATAATTAGCAATACATTGATAGTTAATTAGCAACATGCAGTTTTAAAATATTGAGAAAACATTACTAAATATGTACAAAAGTAGGATCTGACTTGCCCCCTACTATTATTTTTTGCAGTTAAAAACGAAAATTTTTGAAATTTAAAATTCATAAAATAAAAAAATATGCCCGTGAACATAATACCCTTCAAATAGGTATGCCAAACTTTAAAAATGAAAACTTAATGGCCTAATATAATTTATTTAAACATATTTTCGAGCAATTAAATCCACGCCGACAAAGTTCTAAGTTCTCACCTATTATGAACTACACATGAATTGTAATAAACAAGCAAAATACATCAAGTATCGTGAAATTTTGGTAAGTAAAAGTAGAAAAATAGTTTCCAATAAGAACCTCAACCAATTTCTAGATACTCTGGTTTGTATTACACAGTTTATTTTTCCTGTGCCGAACTTTGATTTTGCGATGCACTATGTTGGTATGCAAAAAATAAGACACACAAATAACAAATAGAAAATATTTTAAGTAACAAAAATCAATAAATATGGAATCAATTAAAATTTTTTCACTTTATTAAATCAAAGAGGGTGTGGTTTTTAAGGCACTTTTTTTAAAATATGTGTGCAGGTATTAATCAAATGTATCATTTACTAAAAATTTGTAAGGAACCTTTGAAAAATTGAAAATATTACCGAAATGGTTGGGTAGCATCTAAGAGAATCGTTCAGTACCAAGAAAGTATGGATTTCACCATGTTTTTCAATGTTTTTATACTCGACATGTACATTATATATCAGCGTATATTTATTTTGGTCTTGTTTGTAGTGCTACATTAATCCATTTCTGGATATCCATTTACCCATTTGCCTGTCTGTCCGTCATCAAAAAGACCAGAAATTTTGGTTATGTATTTAAAACGTAAAAAAGTGTTTAAGTTCGTGAATGAGCAAAATCGGTTCATTGAGTTAAATAGATCCATAATCCAGTTTTTAAATCGAAAGATTCGAGCAAAATTCAAAAACAAACAATTTTTGTTTGAAATATTTTTTGTTATATACTGTTTTGCCACAATTTCAGTTTAAATTTAACTAAGGAACACATATATTTGCATTAGACACTGATCCATATGTCGAGTATCTAAACAATTAACATTTGTGTTATTATTTGTTTATTACACTCTACTGTATTAATTCAAGTTAAGGAACTTAGTTATGGTTTGCAATAAAAATTTTTTTTTTAATGTCGCAATTAACAAGTTCCACTGTAGATTATTGATTTTTTTCAAAATATATATTAATTTAGTTATGGTATACAACAAAGTATTTCGATAAAGTTTGTTGTTGGTAAAAATAATTTTATTATATTTCAGTATATCAGGGTACAACATTTTTACACCATGGGGAATCAATGTTTTTACAAAAATAATTCTTAATGTTAACTATAAATAATTTTACAAGAAAAATGAAAATAAAAATTCAAAATTTCATTTCGAATTTTAATTAATGTACTGAGAATTGTTTATGAAGAGATATAAATATTACAGAATAAAGATAGACTACATAAAATAAAAATGTTTATTTATATAGTTTCACCTATCTCAATGTCTATTTGTAAGATCTTGTCTTAAAGATCATTTGACCTATTTTTCTCAAAGAAATATTATGGCAGCGTTATAAAATTTAATTGTTTTAAATTTGATCATATTTGGATTAATACGCTTGTTAAGCAGGGTAACATGCAGCCTTATACGTGCGTTTTAAGGAACAAAGACTTGCATACAATGTGCTTCCAACCCCTCCTCCTCTCCATTGAAGTAAAATTTTGCAAAAAATCCTTTATTACATTATAAAATAAACCTTTATTTCAAATTTCAGCTTTCAATACTTGGTGGTTTTGGTTGTGCGTTTATATTCAGCTAAGACAAAGTATATTAGATGATCTCCGAAGTAAAATAAGAAAAATATATCAACCTGCATTCTAGATTCCGTTTTCGGACTCAGTGCTTGGTTTGCTCAGCTTCGATCGAAAAACCTAAATGTCCAAAATTTTATAATATCGTTTCGTCTGCAAGGTATGAAAAAACTTCGACCTTGTTCTAGGTCTACGGTCAGGCCTTGGCCTTCAGTTTCAATTACCAATCCCTTTGCTAGCAATGGAGATGTAAGGATTTCAGCATAAAAGATCACTTCACTCGAAAGCCAAGTGATTGAATAATTGCATTAGAGTTTAAATAACGTGGTTAACTAAATCAATAATATTTCCTGTTTGAGGTTGTTATCTACTACATAAAATTTAAACTATAAATTATACGAAACAATTTTTCACACTAAAGTTGTTTGATTTAAAACAATTAAAATTTTTGGTATTTACAGTTTTTCTACATTTCTCACCGTTTAGAACTTGCATTTTTAAGGGTCACCAGGTCATGAATACATGATTTGGATCAAATTGGGATTCTAAATCATTGGCAAATCAACTTACTCATTAACACAAGAATTCATAAAAATCAGTTATGTCCATTAGGAGGAATTCAGCCACATACACACGGACAGAAGAAATATATATATAAAGAAAAACTATAATATTAGATGAAGTGAAAGGTTAAACTATCCGCTTTTCTTAAATTATTGCAGAAGCCAGTTGGTATTGATTGTATGGTATCGTTTTTGTGACATCAAAAAAATCTTTGGTCTTGATACAAATATTTTCAACAAATCGTGTACAAATCATTTACACATTATCATAGTCACATAGTTATGACAGTTTGAACAAAAGCCATTGTCAACGAAATTTTTGAATAATATTTAAACTTACGTAAAATGGAATACAATTTAAAATGCAAAATGTTATCTGTTTACACGTTAGAATTATACACAATTGTTAAAAGTCACGATATTTAAAGTAAGTCAAGATATAATTGGGTCATTCCATTCCAAATCATCAAATGTTAGGCGCTGACATATCTCCGATTTTGATGAAAATAGATACAAAAAAAAGAAAGAAAAAGATCTTCAAAAACGATATTTGAAAGGCTATAAAATCTTAAGACATAACACCTTTATTTTACCGAATTATGCAAGCTGGCAAGATGAGCAATGATAATTTGATCCACCGTACGCCACGTATTTAAACAATTAACACTGATATTATCTTCAATTGTTTTTCTACAAATGAGGTTTTATTTGGGTGTATTTGTTTCCAATTTCAATAAAATAAAAGCGTATGATTAAAAAATATTTATTCTTTACCGTGTAGCTATACAAAGCAACTGAATATATACAATTTGAGTAAGAGGATTTTCTTATAATTTGACGTTGTGTATAAGAGAAAGACGAACGAAAATAAAAAAAAATAGTTCAAACCCCATATACGGAATGGAATAATAATTTACATAATGATGGTATTTAAACAATTCAACATTCTTTTAGTACTGAATTTTCTTGCTTTGTTTGATTATTACTATTCAGCTTTTTTTTTTCATTTTTTTTTTATGGGCATTCAATTGTATAATTTAGAAAATGTAAATTATATTGTTTTGTATTTAGGTCCGTTGCGTTGTTTTAACCATTTCTTTATAAAATTTTGTAAGTGTTAGAAAGAAAAGAAAATTAATATCGAAAATATGTTACAGTTTCTTACATTTTTTTCATTTTAGCAATTAAATTATAGGACGTAAAATTTTCAAAATTCTTTATGTCCAATTTTTACATTCTTTTACTACTAATAAAATGGAGTGTTATAATTCTGTCATCGAGTTTTCATAGGAAATATATGTTTTGAGGTCCCCCGAATCCAAAAAAGGAGGTTGCAGATATTGATCTTTATATGAGTGTGATATCGTATACAACGGTTTATCCAAAATTCACCAAACTTAGTGTTTTGTTTTCATATTACCTCTTAATTGTGCGTCGAAGCTTTTGGTTAAATCGGACTATATTGTAATTTTACCGTTTTTTTCAAAAATTACTTCAAACTTAAACTAATCGTATTTTTTTTTTTTTTTAAGTTATTCAACTCATGTTTAAGTCAAGAATCAAATATGAGTGCAAAAATTCTTTGGATGATATAATTTTTCAACGTCTGATTCCAGTACATGTATTATATACATTATTAAAGATATTTAAACAATTAACAATTTAATTATTAATTATTTTATACATGTAGCTTTTATTGTAAGATTACTTCAAGTTTCGAGTTCAGATTCAAGTGCTAACGACATATTTGAAGAGGAAAAATATTTGATGCATTTTGACAACATAGTATGAAACAAATTTAAAATTTACTAGTGATTTTCAAGAGAATATAAGACTTCATATTCGAACTAGGAATGTGGCGTATCGTTAAAAATGAAGATGAATGGATACGGATAATCAGTGTCCAGATCCTCGGATACGGATCTTAACTTTCAACTCAATTAATCGATATAATTTTTTGATTTTTTCTCTAAAATGTGATTGTTTAATGAATGAAATGTGATTGTGATTTGTGATAAGACAGAGCATCATTAATTGATTTGAATAATAATGAATTTAAATAATAAATTTGATAGTTATTACTAATTAGTAGTTTATGATAAAGTGATCAGCTATAAAAATTATCACTACAATAAGGGATAAAATAATAAATTTTTACCAAATATGTATTTTTTAAGAAATAAAAACTATTTTAATGGCACCTAACTGTATTTAATTGCTACCTTTACTTATAAATTCATACGTAATGAAATTTATAAATGCAAAAGATTCGCTTAAGATCTGCAGAAAAAGAAACGGATATCGGGAACACCTGCGATTCGAATCTTAGCTACACAAGAAATTTATTTATTTTCAAGAACAACATATCACAAGGATGATTGAAATGTTTGATTAATGCATTAACGGAAATTTGTTATTTACTGTCTAGTGAAAATAAATTAGAATTATTTATAAGGTAATTTGCATTTTATAAGCAAATAGATTATTTATACAAGTTGAAATTCTTTGAATTTATTATAAGTAGCATTTGTTTAATGATTAAATCGATGTTAAAACAAAATAAATAATTAGCAAAATAAGGCATTAAACGGTGTTGGATATTCTTATCTATAAGAGTAAGAATTTGGATCTTTTAAGCAGCTATATATGCAGTATATTTACGTCTAGCAATTAAATACAGCTCAGTCAATTTTGTCTTCTATTTTTTGTGTAAATTTTTTGTAAGTTTTTTTTTTTTTTGGTTTAGATATTTTAACACGTATTAAGACTTAAATAAAACACGATTTTTTTAAAATTATTATTATTTAAAACGTAATATATTTCGAATGATGCGAATGATGAACTCTTTCTAATATTATTTAGAAAAATTTTTGGAATATTACGGACACTTTTGAATTAATATTTGGTTTGGAAATGCATTTGTTTGATTTTGTTCATAGAGTAAGTTATCAGCATCTAATAGGGAAGATGCAAAAATTTGTTATCTCTTCAATTGAAGCTTTAATTCACGGACATGAAATTAAAGTATTTTTATTTTTTTAAATCTTAAAAAGTAGCTTTAGTAGTTCGATTTTTCCAGAGAAAGTGGCCGCTTATCATAGAATCACCTTAAAACCTGTTTTTTTTTTAACAGAGATGAAAAACAATCTTTCAAGATCTTCTAACTTATTCGTTTTTGAATCAATTCTAATTTAATTTTCGAATTTTGTTTGGTATTGATTATTTCACATTTAGATGGGTAAAATTGCATCTTCCCTATTATTTGTTACTATATACCGGCTTGATCTTGCTTTGCTTCATCATTATAAAAAATTACTAAAAGTCTCCCAACCCACGTTTTTATTATTGAATTTTACATTATAATTAAAATTATTAAAAGAAATGATCTATAATAATCTGTTAAAAATTAGTTTAAGATATCAATAGCAGGAATTATAATTTCACTTAATAATTTTAATTATAATGTAAAATTCAATGTTAGGAGTAATTTTTTATAATGATGAAGCAAAGCAACATGAAGCCGGTCTTGCTTAACCGTTCTTGATAATAATTTTAATATTCAATGTTAATTAATAATGTGACTTTTCGGAGTTTAGTGATGAGCAAAACAAGACAAAGACAGTATTGATAACTTGATCATAGTCTTGACTATCTATTCTTCGTCTGATTAATCATGAGCGGACAGTTTACATTAACCGCGCATAAGAAATAGAATAGTTACTTCGAGAATATTGTTGTAGATCCTTTTTCAGAAGTGGTTAAGTTTATAATGACCTTCTTTGATTTGATGTTAAAATTTAGTGGTAGTAAAATTAAACTGAAAATAGGCCTAAGCGGAAATCTGACACTGTATGTAAGCACTTATGACGTAATAATTTATACTTTAATAGAGAATTCAATTCCTAAAAAGATTAATCGTTTTCCAGGCAATAAACTTTTTATATTGTAAGATGGTTTTTAGAAAATGGAAAATTTAATAAACAATAATTCCACAAATAAAGATTTTCAACACCGCCCTCCTGCCGCTGATGTAATGTAATTACAGATCTCAATCGATCACAGTTAAGCAACATCAGACATAGTCTGTACAAGGAAGGGTGACCGTCTAGGAATGCTGTGCGCTGTTGATATATAGAATATACTCAGTGTAGTCACTGCATGACCTTAGTAGTTGAAAAATGACTTAAAAAAAGAAGAAGCTTTTCCACTTCATACGAATGAATTTTATATTTCAATACTCTGTAGTGACTGCTCTGAAGTGGTACTATTTATCTAAATTGTAAATTTATGACATCAATGGTATATATAAATTCGTTCTTTTTACAAATAAAAACTTTTTCATAATAAAATGTAACATATGTGATAAATAATTTATGAATTCATAGCAACTAATGTCACAAACATTATACATTATTGAACCAATTATATTTTTATACAATGTTTCGAATAAAAATTGTTGAAACATTTCCCTGAAAATGACATGTATTTTATATTTTCCAAGTATTAATAAAATATGCACTTCAACAAATTGCGGAAAAAATATTAAAATATTCTATATATACATATATATTTTTTTTAAAATATTGTTAAATCACCTGTTGTTTTTTTATGGTATTCTTTTTTTTTTTTTTCTATTTTATAAATAATTTGTTACTTTGTTGAAATTTTTTTATCGTATATTTTAAATATAACAATTTTGAGTTTTAGATCAGAAGGATATCGTAACAAAATGCACCAACCACCTTTGTATCTATGAACAGTGATGGATTTACGTCTAAGCCCGTTAGGCGTGAGGGTCACTCAGCATAATTTTAATGGTCGCAAAATTTTCAGAATCTTAAATATTTAAGACAGGTAAAATATCAGAATACTTCGAATTCCAATAATATCAGTGTAATGTGAATTATTTCGTAGATCAATCTGATTTTTTGAAAATTATTAATATTCACTTTTAAAGTATTCACTCTTATACACATACCCAAATAATATCAAATTTTCGAACAAAACTCCACGTTTTAAATCTCATAAAATGATTTGGTTGGTGCAAAATGCGTGAGCGTGTAAGGTCACTAATATATTTATAGTATATAATACCGTTTTTATATCTATTTAATGATGGAAAATGTGTTTTGCCATTATTTTCTTTGAAATCAAAAAAAATCTGGTGCGGAATTTATGGTTCTTAAAATTACGGTAATTTTAAAAGCAGCATATTAACAACCTTCAGTAACTTATTTCATTTTATTGTAAAAATGACAAATTCGTTGAATAATTTCAATATAATGCAACTTAATTACTGTCTTAATAATTTGCAATAATCAATTTAATCAATTTTGCGGATTAAGCTTTAAAGCTGTGAAACCTGAGCCTGGGGTGCAACAAATTAGAGGAAATCAATTGCAAAAAGATAAAAATTTGAAATTAATTTTATTCAAAATTTATAAATAAAAATTTCAATTTGGCATTATAAATTAGGGCGGCACTTGACCTAAATCCGTCACTGTCTATGAACGTAGCAAAATAAACTGTTTTATACCAACACCGTTCATGGTATCTTTTTTTTAACCATTTGCATTGTAATAGGGTACTTTCGGAAGTGAAAAATAAAGATTAATTTATTATCTTAAAATTAAAATTCGATACTTTTATGATTATATCACGTAACCTTAACACTAGGCTTCCACGATATGATAACATATTGATAAAATTATTAGTTTTCTAATAATTTACCGAAATGACATCACATTGACAGCCCAGTGCTTAGGTCACGTGATATAAACATAAAAATATCTGTTGCAGATACGTTTTATTCAAATAAGTGGATTTTTCTATTGCTAATATAAGGAGTTTTTATTATAAGGTTGTAATCCATTTATAACATTCATGGTAGATGATTTTGTGACAAGTTTTAAATACATGGCGGTGTGGGCTAACTGACATCTTTACTAATAGATTGAACTTAAAATAATTTAATGTGTATTTATCACACTTTACGTTATATACGTAATAATATTAATTTCACGTATTATAATTGAGGCACAACAACTCGTGGCTACGTTACCTAGTATTCTATGAATCTAGAATAGCCACCTGAACAGTATTCACATCCTTGCTGCATCGAAAATTTTCGGTAGTATCTTAAAGAATTTTTAAATCACCCATAATAACCAATAGAAATTATTAATTTCAAAATACATATATGATACGATAACTTCCTGATTTTTGTTCTTATGATTTTAAATATTATAGTCTTAGATCTGGTACACAATTTTAAATAGGTATTTGGGATAGAAATTTTAGTTCATCCTTAGCAATATCCAAGCATAAAATCGATGACTGGACTGAAAAATGCTGGTATAAACTCTCAAACTTTTTTCTAATTCTTTCGAATTTCGCGCCCAAATAACTTAAAAAAATACTTATTCAAATGTTTTGAAATTTGGTGTATAAATTATATTTACATGAAAACGGAGGGCTTATAGAAGACTTTTCTCAAAGAAATTTTTAAATGTAAAATCGAAATTTCATTTTTTAACTACGGTTTGCGTCCATCTTCTGTTGTCACTTGTAGAGTAATTGCAATTACTTCGTCGTCATCTGCCTCATTTATTGTTTTTTAACTAGAAATCGCTTTTATAATCTCTTCGTCAGACATTTCATGAAAAATATTTTCCTCTTTATCCATTCCATTGCACCAGGTTTCCAAATCTTTTTGAATTATCTGTGTTTCAGCAGAAATATGCTCTATTACTTCCGAAGGTACACTGATTTGTTCAATCATGCATTATCGAAGATTGTCAAAAAAATATTCAATACATAATATATAATAGACCATATCAGATTACAGGGGATGCCGGATTAGCCAGGGGCCGGATTATCGGGGGTCCACTGTATAGATGTACCCAAAAATTTTATTACCATGAAAAACAATTGAGAAGTAACTATGAAATATTTATAATAAAAATAGCAATAATTTCTGTTATTTTTTTAACTATTTTGCCTAGATGTTTTTTTCAAAACTGTTCAAAAATTCGTTGAGAATCATTTGCATCAATTGGAACTATGAAAGTTTGAAAACAATTTTATTCCTTTGGAAATAATTTTTTTGTTTCGAAAAATATCTAATTTAATTTCTTCAAAACTACTGAGTAAAATTTTTAAAGATATTTTTATTAAAAACGTAAATATTTATATAATTATAGTTATTATAATTTGTGTTTGTTGTTAAAAATTTTTATTTATTTCTTATAATAATTCTGTTTTTGTTGCGGAAAACAATAAAAATTATTTATTTGCATGTATAGGAGTTTGTTATTAAAATTAAAGTAGGCTAGTTATATATCTCTATCTCTTTTGGAACCACGACTTACAAAAAATACCGCAAAATGGCATAACTTGATTATCGTATGCAAAAGAATATCCATGGTGTATTAAAAGCCTACGGAAAAATGTCTATCAGCTCCCATACTATTAATACAAGGCACAAAAAAACGCAAAAATATTTAAATATTATTATATTTTTAACAAGCTTGTTAAATCATTTGTTGTTATGCTACAAGTTTTTGCTCTTTACGATTCTTTATTTTCCTCCCTTTTGTATAAAAACAAAAACTTTGGTTAATAATTTCGTCTATTTCAAAATATTAAAAAAAAATTTCATTTCATTCGAGTTATGATAACATCCATCAACATAATGGTGAAATACATTTTCACCGTGAAAGTTTCCATCTTTTTGTTCACAGTAATTTTACTTGTTTTATTAAGGTAATAAAAAGAACTTTGAAAAAACAGTTATTGTTATCAAGTTTTATTAAAAAAAAAGGATGGGGCAGAAAAAATATTCATTATTAAATAATAGTCTGAAGTGAGTTAGATCGAAGTTATTGTAAAATTTCTGAAAGTGGAAAATGTTATTTATTTAGGAATTCTGAAAGACCATATTAGTTCTTTGAAGATCACATACGGGGATATACTGCTCGATCTTTAGCCATTTTCCACATAAATGTCGATATATCGTGAACCATTCATTCGATTTTGATGAAACTTTACATGAACCAGTAAGAACACATGCATTACGAACCATATCCAAATGTCTACAAAGTGGTGATGATCACATTTCTAAGGCTCAGTATTCTCTCAGACTCATTTTGGTATATTAGCCTAGTTTTAATAGTTTTGGTCGGTTACCAACCTAAAAATACATTAAGTATGTACCTCTCCTCCTGTTATGCATCAATATAATAAGATTTAGTATATCTTGAATATAATTAAGGCCGTAAATGGTGCAATTTGTCGAAAAACATATTTTTTGTGATTGTTTTAACTTGAGGTTTTTTTTTTTTGATATAAGAAAATCTTCAAAAACCGTCAAAAAGTTCAAAAATTTTCTTAGCTGTTTATGGATTAATATCTATAAAAATCAAAAATAACATTTATTCTACTACTGATCGATTAGTTTTTGAGATATTGTATGAATTACTTTCGATAAATCGGCCACTGGATCGAGTTTTTGGTAAGATATCTGTGTAGTTTTGACCAGCAGATTTTAAAAATATCATAAGAAGTATAGATGATTTCAAACATAACATTGAAAATAACTATTAACGATTGAAAGCTTAGTTTTTGATATATGGCTAGAAATCCGATCCAGAAGCCGATTCATCGGATGTATTTCATGCAATATCAGGAGAAAAGAGAAGCGATCGAAGAATAAATATTATTTTGGTATTTTTTAGGCCTCATTCTCCTAGAATACTCAGCGAATACTCCTATGAAAGAGCGAATAAAAATCTTAAACTTTAAGCTGTATTTTTAAGATTTTCTTATACAATCGCAACAATTGCGTAGAATTTAAATAAACCACAAATTAGGTTTTTGATATAATTCATCTTTCAAATATAATAAGGACAGTACAAACTATAATAAGCAAAGCTAAAACTCTAATAGGATCTCTGTTTTAAATTTGATAAAATGGTTTAAATTTCAAAAATGCAATTTCGCGCGAAAATTAATTAAGAAAAACCTATCCAAAAGAAATGAAATTTGACATGCGTAATTTAAAACTGCGGACAAACTTTCCGACCAACATTCGTCTCTAAAATAGCGCCCAAACTCAACTTGTTACACGTGACAGCACTCTTTGTGCCATGAGCCCGTAAAAATCGAAGTGTTACAAAAGTTGATATGCGACGATGTGATCCACATATTGTCGGTAAATTTGAATCGCATCAAAGATGTTTCCAAATTGAGTTACGAATAGTGAGGATTCAATAACGCAAAATTTGCAAAGGCACGTGTAACACGCTACACACTTGAAATCGTTTTGATAGTATTCACATATTTCGTTATTGAGGGGCCCGAACAAAATTCAATACAATTTATTGAAATTTATCAACACAAAAAATACTTCAAATTGAAGGTACTAACACAGCTGGAAAAATAGATAGCTGGATAACACAGTTGGCAAAGCTACGCAACACACACAAACCATTCGCCTCGTAGCCCGTTACAAACGAATACTGCACGTGTGCACGCGGCTTTAAGATGAAAACGAAAGACGTACCAAAGAGTTTAAAATGTATTCTGCCTAATACGTTATATAAAATTATTTATATTATAAACTTACAAAAATATCGGTAGTATTACGTAATACGAGGAGAGGAGGTTTCAAAAATGTTACAACGCGCTTATGATAAGATAAGATGGACAAAAATATTGGAAAAAAATAATTACGTAGTATTAAAAAGTTAGCTCTAATTATAATTATTTTTGTGAAGAATTAAGATACTTACAAGCCAGTAATAACATATAAAAAATATTAAAACCAAATTTTTCATCTTATAACATAAAGTGAGTGTAAGAAAACGAAAAAGACTTTTTCAATAATGTGATTACAATAATGTGCTAAAAAAAAATTGCATAGAATTTTAAGAATCAAGAATGAATTATAAAAACTATACAAAAAGTACGAAAGTAGTTACGTCTTCGCGTATTTTCGATTCGACGTGAAAACGGTTTTAGCATCAATATATTAAAAAACATACCAAGATAAAGAATTTTATCACGTTCACATCACAATGTAGAATAAAAGTTTTCAAATGAATTTTAAATAATTAAGCAGTTTGCGAACTCCATAATTCAATTTCAATTTTTTCTAGTACTTTTTAAAAACATAGTGTAAGCTCCCAAGACAGTAACAAATACGTTCAAAAAATATTTGAAACCAAAATCATAGTAAAATATTTTTTTGATGCTATTGTAGCCTAAGAGCTAACGGATGGTCCAAGTAACCTGCTTTATAGCGCAAAGCTATGGCAGCGGTGTTCAAACAGTTTTGAGCAAACAACATCAAAAAAATGTCAACCAACCAACCGCAAATACTGTACAAGCTTTTTTACAAACAAAACAATGTCTGTAAACAATAACAAAAATTAATAAATAAACAAGTGAAGATAACAAGTAACAATGTTAATTGTTTAGATACTTATGATGATTTAATTTCATTGTTTGGACTGTTTTTACTTGCATTCATAAAATACTATAAACATCCAATCTATACAGTTATATATGTATACATGTATAATAATTGTTGTTTGTTTAAAAAAAAAATAAACATTTTTTGTATTTGAATTTTTCTTCTTTAATAGTTTAAAAGTTGGGTCAAAGATGCATTGGACTCAATAGACCGATTTTACCTTTTTTCATTGCTCGATATCTTTTTTTATTTTTAAGTAATCGACTAAACGATCGAATAATAAATATTATTTTAGTGTTTTTTAGACCTAAAATCTCCTAGAATACTCAGCGAATACTGCTACTAAAAGCGAACAAAATTCTTAAACTTTAAGTTGTATTGTTAAGATTTTCTTATATAATCGCAAAAATTGCGTAAAATTTATATAATACACAAATCAGGTTTTTGATATAATTCATTTTTCAAATATAATTAGGATTAAAAAATACTCTCTGTTGCATATTCAGTACAAACTAAATTAAGCAAAGCTAAAAGCTAATAGAATCTCTGTTTTAAATTTGATAAAATGGTTTGAATTTCAAAAATAGATTTTAGCGGGAAAATTAATTAAGAAAAAACTATCCGAATGAAATGAAATTTGACATGCGTAATTTAAAACTGCGGAAAAAACTTTCCGGCCAACAAACGTCTGTAAAGTATGTCACCAAAATTTCAGCTCGCTATTGTTTTTATTTTTGAGTTATCGACGAATAATTGGAAATGGGCTAATTAGGTGTTAGGTGTATAAACACCTATACCAAAATTTTATTTGTGCGCTGAATATTAGATTGCGTTACAAACTTTAGACTATAATTAATATACTCTGACATATTATTTATGTCGAGTATAAAAACAAACAGTGAAAAAACGTCTTTTTCAAATCTACATTATATATCAAAATATTCTGTTTTCTAATTGGTAGAAATTATTATTTTATTTGAGCGATTATTACAATATACTGCCAATAATAAACCTCGAGATGTACGAATATATTTACTTAAATTGCTACATGTTTGTTAAATAGAGATTAGCAAGCTAAGGAAACTGACTTCATTTGTTTGCGATTTTTTGTTAAGAACTATTTTTTCTAAATATCCAGTATAATTGATTTTAACAAAAATTTAAAACACTGATATAGAATCACACATATTATGCATACACATAATCGAAACTGCTACGGCAGCTTTGATCAGTAAGCAAATTATAAGAAATGTGTGATATAATTTTAATATGGAAAAAAATTTAATCATTAATGACGGTTTGGTCTTGAATTTTAATACTATTATATATAAAGGTATATTTAAAACATTGCATACCGGCTTGAAAACTGGAAACTTGGAATCTTACCTGAAACCAAAACAAAAATTATTAGACAAAAAATCTAAAAAGTACAAGACTTAACGAAGAATAATCGAGGAAGTACCCTTGAGCAAGTTCAGAGTCTTCACTACAATGTTAAATGTTTAAAGAAAATGATCCTAAAATCTTTTTAAATCATGAAAATTTAAGTACTTAATGAAAAAAACAATGGTTTCAATGACAACAAAGAAAGCTACTTATTGTCGTCGATATAATTTATCAAATTTGAATATAGTCAATCCGATTATTCTACTATGAATTTTATACATTGCTTGGTAAATATGTTTGCCAATCATATATTTGATTTTAAATCTATGTCTATGATTATTGAATAAGTGGACTAATAAAATCCTGGGTCTACCAGACCTTCGTTATAGTATAAAAGCTGAAATTTTCCACGCGTTTTCAATAGTGTAGAGAACATTTTAGTTTGGTGATTATAAATTTCCGGACTTTCTGTTTGAGGGCGGGATGGAAAACTAAAAAAAATAATAAAAGAACAAATTTATTTAAAATTTTGTTCTATATATGCCTTTTTTTCAAACGGGTTTTGAATAATTCTTACACTTTATTTTTCCATCCCCTCTCAGATAAAGGCAGAGGATATAAAATTTTTACTTCCTTAACATTGTTCACTACACTATCGAGAACGCATAGATCTCTAGCTCTTAGCCAAGCACTCTTCGAAGTGAAATTTCATATTTACGTAGATAATTGAGTTCACCCTGTTTTTTGTATTAT
This sequence comes from Chrysopa pallens, assembly GCA_020423425.1. Classification (NCBI taxonomy): domain Eukaryota; kingdom Metazoa; phylum Arthropoda; class Insecta; order Neuroptera; family Chrysopidae; genus Chrysopa; species Chrysopa pallens. The sequence continues at coordinate 45,885,344 of CM035592.1, read as the reverse complement.
ATAAAATTTACTGATATACAGATTAATTTTAGAATCACTTTCCATATGTAAAACAATGTTAAAATAATCTTATGTGTTTCTAGCTGAATACGTACAGAGTGCTATTGTGTACATTTAATATTTTAATAGTGGATGTCCAACAATTAAAGTATTAAAAATCTCCAATAGATAATAAATGTGTTTACTTATATACACAATAGCAATAATTTGTATGCATTCTATTATATTATCTACATAGATTCATTTTAACATTGTGTACTTATGGAAAGTGATTCTACGGACAATCTGTATATATTTCTATAGAAAAAAGATTAATCAAGATAGGAATTAAATAGTTTTTATTATGTGTATTTATAAATTCATTTAATAAATAATGATGGAGTATCTTTAAAAGTATGCAAATCAACATTTAACATATCTCATTGCCGGTACTATCATATAATTATGTATATACACAGTTATTAATAAGTTTCATATATTTAATTCTTGTACGGAAAAATATTATTTCTACTTCAAACATTTCGTATAAAAAAATTGTTATAAAAATATTTTCATGATGAAATTTTTATAACCACATCTTATAATAAACAGGAAATATAATTCGTAGCCGTTTTCCACGAAAAGCTTTGGAAAAACTTTACTAGGTGGCAACACTTCCGAAAGTACAAATATAGAATGGATATTTCAAAATAAAAGTCGGACCACCTCAAACTGGGGAATTCAGGTTTATAGAAAATGTCTTTTTAAATAAACAATCGTATTTCTCAGATACTATTTATTTCTCAGAATCCAGGTTTTGGCTACTTACTGAGCTTATTTAGTACCATAATTTTTCAAATTACAAAAACTTTCAATCAATGATTACAAAAGTTATTACAATTTGAAAAATCGCCATATCTAAAAGATTTTTTATTACTTAAGAGAAAAATTATGATTTTTATTTTGTGTGTACCATTTTGTTAAAAAAACAACAAAAGTTTTTTAAATGATTTTTTGGATGAAGCTCTTTTTACGATTTTTTCAGATTATTTAGAAAACTAAGTTTATGGTCGAAAAAGACTTCATACAAAACTCTTTGAATTTAAAAAAACCCTATAAAATGGCATACGCAAAATAAAAATATTAATTCATTTAAAAGTTTTTTCCTAAATACTAAAAAACCTTTCAAAGTTTTAATTATTCCAAAAAAGATTCCACGAAATAAGCTCGAAGTGGCATAAATATAGATTCTGAGAAATTCGATTGTTTATTAAAAATGACATTTTCCATAAACCTGAATTCCTTAGTTCGAGGTGATCCGATTTTTATTTTAAAATATCAATTCTAATCTTTAAAAGTTCTACTTGAACTGAAAAATCAAATATTTTAATCTAATTAACATTTAAAATTGGCGTTAATTGGTAGTTTAAAACAGTCTACTCTTCAGTATATTTGTACCCTCTGAGATGGAACAAATTTAGTAAGGTTATATTACCCATATAATGAACTTTTTTAAGTAATTTAATACGTAAATAAAATATTGTTTTTACCGATTAAATTTGTATACAACAGATATTTACATGACCGTTCTACAAAACTCGCACATGTTGATGTGTCAGGGACAGCTCCGAATAAAAATTTTAAATAAACTTAAACACTAAAAATATTTTATGATTTAAGTATAATTTTTACCTTGAAAATTTCGAAATTTCACTTTTGAGTAGTTTAAGTTAATTAAATTGGAAAATTATTTTTTTTAAATATCTTTAAAAAACATAAGGGAAGTCCAGTTTCAGTCTTAACAAGGCTTTATGGTGGGTATAGCCGATACAGACTTTTTACTCAGGCTTCAGACTTTCCATATAAATTTCTATAAGTAAGTCAGTGCAGACTAAGATTTACTTCTATAGAAATGTATTGGAAAGTCTAAAGTCTTATTCTTAAATTAATATCGAATTTTAAATTTGAAACTTATAAATAAAAAATTTACTTACAAATTTAATTTTAACTTGAAGTATAATATTAATTAATTAACAAACTGATGTTAAAACAAATTCACAATTAATTTTATTTAACAACGGCAAGTATAAGATTGACACTGATGGTAGCGAATTTAAATATCGTTTAATAAATAGAAATGATTCATATTAATAATAAAAGCATATTATTTATATCAACTATCTAAACTTATTTCCTTTGTTTATGTTTAAAAATTAATTTAGTAATTAATTATTATCATTCCAATATAAGGTAATCATTATTTTAAACAAAAATAATTAATTTATTATTACATTATTTTAAATAACGTCTTTCGATATTTGTTCAATATTACAGTTAAACTACAAAAATAAACTAAAGATAACAACAAATTGAGTTACTTATTTAAAACCCGATATATGGTTCCGTATCAATAATTAAATTTTGTTTTAAATTATTAAATTTGGAAAATACGTTATTGAAATATAAACATATATACCTACAAAAACAAATGAACAAATAAGAAATATATATTGTTGTATTACAGTTCTGAGTTAATTTCCAGAATTTTCGGAAGAAATATGTTTAACGGAAACCAGATCGTTTTAAAGGAAGGGGTAAACGTTGCTAAGCTTCTTAACACGGAATCGATCAGAAGATTTTAAATGTAGTTAGTGATGAGCAAAGCAAGACCCAGATTAAGACTGGGAGAATCTTGGTATTGATCTTGGTGTTGCATATTCAGCCTTGGCCTGAACCTTGCTCAAATACTTCCAATTCCAAGCCCTGCTTTAATACTTCGAGTCTGGTCTGGCTTCTTTAGTCTTGGTCATAAATTCGTCTTGATTATTTGATCTAATACATAGGTTTTTTTTTTATTAATTTCCCTATACTATGCATTATCATTGTGAAGACTGTACAAGTTATAAATTATAAATTGCTCACAATTAATTATTAACTCTACATTTCTTTTTTATTTATTTATAGAAAACTAAAAATTTCAAATACAAAAAAAGTTTTGTTCCGAAAAGAACATACTGAAGTTGCTACATATATTTTCTTAAATTTAGCTCAGTCTTGCCCATGCGATCTTGGTTTTGCATACTCGGTGCTGGTTGTGGTTTCGGTCTTGATATTGATTCTGCTCGTCTTGTTTTCTTGTTTTCTTGACCAAAACCAGGACGGAAGAAGATAATTAATTTTCTATAAAATATCTCAGCTAATGTTTGCTCTGAACTAAAAAACTATCTATTAAAAAAATTTTTTTTAGTGTAATTTCAGTGACGTTTTTTCTTTATCAAACCCAAATTTTCCTCCAAAAAGTAAGTTAAACTTGAGATTAATCGGTTATTTTTCAATTATTAAACTTTTGTTTGAACCTCCACTCAAAAAATAGCAAGTTTAGAAATAAATTCATGGCTATATCCAAATTAATTTTCTTACTGAAAAAATTATACATTCGGATGTTTTTCATGAAACTATAAGATCAGGATTGATCTTGTTGAAGTTTAAATCGCTCTATGATCAAAATTTTTTATTACAACCATCAAAGAAGATTATGAAAAAAAACCTAAAAACCCACGAAATCGATATCTTCTAAAAGCTAAAAAATTACTTTTTTCCTATCAATATGTTAATGAAATGTTTTATTTATTTATTTATTATTTGACATGTAATCTACAAATCAACTTATTTAACTATGATGTAAATACCGCAATTAAGCGTGGAAGAATAAAATTTATTTAACCAAATTTCAAAATATTGCTCCCAAAATGCTCTATCAGGATCCGTAATTAATAAAATCGCTCCAGCAATTGGGTAATTATTTAATTAATCATTTGCAATCAAAATTACAAAAACTGTTTTCCTATTATCTCAGCTAATTAATGCTTTTTTCTATATTTTTTTAATTTCGATATTAATCCATTTAATTCATAATTCTAGCTATGATCTAAAAATACCATTAACAGCCATTTAAATCGAAAGAGCGGTGTCTTCCGAGCAGAAAAATTAATTTTTTATCCAAATATTAATCTGATTTTAAGACTCATATCATATATTAAACTGTGTTACTAATCTTTCGTTCAGGAGCTCTGATCAAAAAATACCATTGACGGCTATTTAAATCGAAAGAGCGGATGTTTGGACAACATTATTTTTCAAATACTTCTCATTTTAAAAAATATCAAATTACTGGCGAATAGTGAGTGTTTCTATCGTGTTCTGTTCATTACACAATCAGTTCTTGGGGTCAAACAATTTCAATATCTGATGAGATCTTACATAATAATTTTATTAAAGAATTTTCTATATTCTTTACTTAAAATTTTCTAAAATTAAAATATATTGTAAGGAAACACGGAAACACTTTTAAGGAGACTAACTGCCATAAATTATAGAGCTTTCACAGTTAAACATTATAGATAAAATATTTAAATCGTATAATAATAGAAAATTAGTACGAATCTGCATCAATTAATAAAATTAGTAGAGTAATTTTACAAACAAAATTTCGTTTTGTAAAGGTGCATTTAGACGGATAAAAATTATAATGCACTATCAGTATCGTGCATAGTACGTGTAAGGGACTTAATTGATTGATGCGCTACGAGTGTCTAAAATAAAACATTCACATTCTAGGAAATATAATTATTTGTTCAATTGTTTGAATGTAAATTCTATAACAGATGTCAATTCATTTAAATTAGTTAATAAATTTTTTTCATAAACTTTCTATATTAAATCATACACCATTCACGAGTTGTATATAATTTCCCTGATAAATTAGTATTTCTTAACATAGAAACGAAAAAACATTTTGATTCCTGGTGCTCGTATGGATACAATATTTCTGCCATCACACAATATTTTAGTATATATCATATATTTTCGGCCATCATAAAAATAGCTTAGCGCAATACATCTTGTCAGTTCAATTATTGCTTCTGATATTTATGAAATAAAATGTTACAAACAAAGAACAAACCATACTTTGGACACGACCTACCTTAAAAAGAAGCGATACTATAGATACCTTAAATTCCTAAACGATGTATTAAAAATTGTAACCTCGATGTAACTAGTATATAAAATGATGTATTACACATAAAGCTCTGGCTAGGTGCTATAGTTTTTAATGTATAATTTTTTATGATGAAAAAAATACTTATTAAACAATAAAGTAAGTAAAGGCATAAAACTGCATCAATTATTCAAGATCATTACAGGAATGTTCAAGAGATAAATTTTTTCTAAGCAAAATTGGACCTTAAATAAACAGAATAGATATAAACACAGGTGGCACATATAGGTAATTGATGATTCATATAATAATTTAAGGTCTGTGATCAGAGTGTCAGTAAGTTTGATTTCTGTTCTTGTCCCAGAAAATTTAGCAGCCTTAATAGAAGCCTTATTTTGTATTGTAATAAAATAAAATATCTGATAGGATAATACTGTAATATTTTCGATTCGTATGCAATCGTCATGCCACATTGTAGTTTAAATATTACACATTGAACTGAACCTTTAGATACATTAAAAAGATATTAACCAAAATGTGAAATATTTATTTTGAAAATACTTTAGATTCATGAATGAATGATGACGAAAACTTTCGTATAAATAATAATTATCCATAAATATTATATCTAATAAACAAAATGCCATCATAAAATCTGCCACAACTAATAATAATTATATCTCCCAAATAATTAAGTTTAAAAACATACTATTATCTAAAATGCATTGCATTTTAGATAATATTATTTCAAGTGTGATATTTATTTAAACTTTGTTTGTAAAGTTTTTGGATTTAAATTACAAAATTAAGCATTCATAGTGTAATATTATTTATAAACTTAGCTCTAACTAGAGATTGGATTTATTTGCAGATTATTTTCTTTCATACTTGTTTGTGTATAAGAAAAATGAGGTAATAATAAATTGTTTAAAATTAAATACTCAGTTCAGTGAACTGGATACCATATAGGGCGAATGAATTTAGAGGTGAACATTTAAAAGGGAATGGGTTTCTGTCATAATCTATATATAAAAACGATATACGATTTATCCACGGATCGTGTACTACAGGATAGATTTGAATCAAATTTTGTTATACTCGACATGCATAATATATCCGAGTAAATAAATTTTGGTCTAAAGTTTGTAACTCTAGGAAATATTGACTGTACAAATAATTCTGGTATAGGTGTTCATGGAAACACCTAATTAGTCCATTTCCGGTTGTCCGTTCGTCCGTCCGTCATCACGAAAACTAAAAGAGATAACGATCTGAAATTTTCGTGACGTTTTCGTAATATAAAAAGTGTGTTTAAGTTCGTGAATGAGCAAAATCGGTACATTGGGTTAAATGGATTCATGACCTAATAGTAGAAAAATTCAAATGCAAAAAAAAGAAACAAACAACTTTCGAATGAATATTGGGTAATTATCACATATTCGTAAATACAATACATATTTTTATGCAAGAGCATATAATTGTATAGATTGGATATTTATAGTATTTTATGAATGCTAATTAAAAATAATCCAAACAATGATATTCAAGCGTATGTCGAGTATCTAAACAATTAACGCTGTTAGTTGTTATCTTCATTTTTAGTTTTAGTTTTAAGTCATTATTATAAACTTCTCAGTGGGAAGTTGTTGGACCATTTTGTGAATCTGGGCTTGTGACGTAATGATATCGACGTAAAGCCACTCTTCTTCGGCACTTAATTACGTAGCTTAAAAATGAATGACTTTTCAGCAGGTTCATTGAAATATTTCACACAAAACTTGATAAAGCTTGATTCCATCTCTCATTTTTGCGTTCGGGGGGAAGAAATCAAGCTTTGTGTGAAATATTTTAACGAATAATTTCAGTTGAAGTTCTGCACGGACGAAGTCGTAAATATAGCTAGTTTAATCTATGTATCCTTATGGGTCTTAACAATGAGTCGCCTCACAAGTGTGACTGTAAGAATAGTGTGGGGGTTAGACGAAATAATTTTGTTAGGTCGATAATGAAATATACACGCGAAAATGTTTTATTACAAATTACTTTAAAACGAATGAATTAAATATTCATGTTTATAAAACATTTAAATTTTATTTCAATAATAAATAATTATGTTTTACAACAGCTATGAATCTTTCATCCGTAATCTAACAAGTTTTTCTCAACAAATAATTTGGTAATAATGCAATGTTAATACCGTACCAAACCCACATTTAAAGTTAAGCTACATATTTAAAGTTAAGCTACTACAATCACAGTGAGTACTTGTATGTGTGACCGCCTGGGAATGCTGGGTTCTGTTGTTGATAAGCTTGTCATCCAAAAAGGAAATTGATTACAAGAACAAATTTAAAATTATTTTTTACTTTTAAGTTAATTTTTAGAAGGCGTTTCTTTTATGTTCAAAAATTTTTTATATTTTAGTTTTTTAGCCATGAAACATTTTGCATTGGGATGAAACTTAATCCATTAAAATTGGTTTTGCCCCTTCTCTCCCCTTAAGGACATCAAATTAAAACCAAATTGAAATGGAATCAGTCGGCAAGCACCAGCTTGTAATTAAAAAAAGAATCATCAAAATCGGTTCACCAAGTGGAAATACCTAAGGTAAAAAAATACAGTCGAATTGAGAACCTTGTTTTTTAAGTCGGTTAAATGTACATTTGGCGAAAGTTAATAAATATTTTTATTACACTCACAGTTTAAAAACAATATAATAAATATCCTTTCTAAATTATTTTAATTTAAATATCCTATATTTAAATATCCTTTTTAAATTGGTACAATGGAGAAAAAGTTATGGTATCTATCAATGAAGAAAATAACTTAATTTCCATTGTTTCAATTTTTTTTAAGAATTTCTGTCAAATTTTCGAAACTCATATTTTATCTGCCACACTTTATAATTGGGTGCCCTTGGCTTCAGCCTACTGCCCCCACAGTCAACGCATTGATAAATAGATTTTACATGTAAAATTAAACTTTTTTAGATTGACTCAATATATTGCAAAATCTTTAAATGTGATATGCAGATGCATAATAAAATTTTAAAATATCAATTATTGTGGAATATATTAGGGATAATATTGAGTGTCTAGGGATCGCTTTAGAAATATTGTCAAGGAGATAGATATCTTATTGGAAAAAAGCGGAAAATTACAAATGGTAAACTTTTTACATAACATTATAATAAATTTAAAAATCGTCTAACATTGAAATCCACTATAACTGGGTTACAAGATAAAAATCAAATTGCACCCAACTATACATCCATAAAAAATCTCATCTCTACATTTTATAAATAATTAATCGTCACTGAAAATTATCATATAAATGAAAATAGCTGTTCGTTCTATTCAGTTACATGAAAATATATTTAAATTAAGCATATATTTAATGCAAATAAAGAACTATTGTTCATTTCCACAGTTATCTTTGAAACAAACGCTCATAAAGAAAAAAAAAAATTATTCAGAAAATAATTGAATATTTTCCACAATTGTTTTGTACGTAATACAATTTTTTACATACAAAAAGAGTATGACTTTACTGATATTGGTTACAATCACCTTAGGCATAACAAATAATGTTGAGTTGAATATTTGTGATTCAGAAATAAACATTTCAAAATAATTAAAAATGAAATATTATTAATAATAATAAAAATAATTAAAAATATAAACTGAATTGAAACTTTAAAATTCATTAAGCTTTATAGCTCGAAAAATTCTGTATATTTATTCTATTGAATTATTTCGTAAAATATTATTTGTAGCGATTAGGGTTGCTATAAAATAAGTGAAAACAAACAGCTAATAGAGTTAATTGTTTAAATATTTTACATAGATAAACTATGTTTATAAACAGTACTTGTATTAATCGATGGTAGGTTTATAAGTTTTAAAAATGTATTTGTAAGTAGAATAATGAGACTATATTATTTTTATGTTTTTAAGTAAAAAACCTGACGCTTAAGAACTGATACAAGGGTGGACCTGAAAAACATGTCGGGCAGTAGCTTACACTTTTAAAAGTTTAACCCATATGATAGTAGTGCAAATATAAAACATAATATGGGAATTAAATGGCATATTGTTTTAGAAGGGTAAAAACCCAAATTAAAAAATAAAAATAAATAAATAAATAATTAATGATACTGAACGAATTTTGTCAGTAGGACATTTTATCAAGTGAGGAATAATCGCGGAAAAACTGATAAAACGGGCCAACAATTACATACCGCGTTTTTTATACAAACCGTTCATATTTGATTTTATGTCACTAGTTAGCGGGAGTGACTCAATTTATCAGTTCCCAATGAGCAATAAAATGTACAGAATACAAAAGAATCGATTCAATTTTTGAATCTAAATTTTTAACCCATCACTAACATCAAACTATCACAAATCGCTTTTATATTTTAAAAAAAAGCCCTATTGAAATAAAAAACGTAGTAAAAAAATTACGATAGTTGAGGTTGTATATTTGTTTCTAATTTACATTTTTTTATTATTTTAAAATAATATATAGACATGTTTATTCAAATCAAGATCAGGAGTGCATTGTTTCATATTATATATCACTCGATTATGACAAGTTCTATCTAATAATCCTCAATTTCTTTTTATATAATAATTTAAATTATAAGATAAACCACAATTATTATAAATAGTGTAAATTCGTATAAATAAAATAATAATAAAACTCTGAGCAATAAAGCTGTGTTTCTGGCGTCCTTTTACCCTCATGTTTTCGGTGTTACCATGTCCAAGCCTCTCTTGTGTTTTCGACATATACATACAATAAGTCAGATTAAATTAATTATAGTCTAAAATTTCGAAAGTTATTAAGAATATTGAGCCACAAACAAAACTTTGGTATAAATATTCATTGAATCACTATAATTACTCGATTTCCGCATGTCCGTCCACCTGTCCTCAAGATAACTCAAAACCAAAAAGAGATAGTGAATTGAAATTTTGGTGGTATATTCTAAGCATAAAGAGTAAGAGTAAGATCGTTAATTAGCGAGAATCATTTTAAAAAATGCATAAAATGTAATTAATAAAAATGAACTTCATCTGTTCGGCTAACGAATCTGCGAAAGATTACAGGTAAAATTACAGTATTTTTTTTTAAATTGCAATAGCTTTTAAACAGTTTAGTGAATCGGTTTGTAATTTATACAAGTGATTTAGAATACAATGATGAATGTTCTGTTATATTTTCATTCGTCTCTTGCCATTTTTATATACCTCCCAAACATCCTTAATAACATAATTCCATAAGTATGAAATGACACATCATAATGCATAACGATACGAAAGCTTCTGATCTATGTATATCTGTCTATATTTAATACCATTAAAATGTAAAAAAGTTTTTTTTTTCTGTATCAAAAAGTTTTTATAAACTTTTACAAAATGGTTAAATTTTAAATTAAAAACTTTCAAATTGGATATGTTTGCATACGATAGAATTATAATTAAAAATTCGTGTTATTTACAAACTTTGTTAACAGAATACGTTTGTTTATTGAACAGTTAGGTGTTTATGAATCTTCATAATTAACACGTTTAACAGGATATAATTGGTTTGCTCCAGTAATATGAATTTGTGAAAAATTACTCAGATGTCCAAAACCATATCGAATGATAATAAAGGTCAGTTTAGAGCTTTCATCATCGCAATAGCTGCAAATATAGAGAACAAGTTTGTTCCAACTATCGCCTAGTTTGCAAAATGGGATATGTGTGTAATTTATATATCTTCAATTGAAGCCTCTTTACTTCCCGAACAGGGAACTGAAGTTATTTTTTTAAACTATTAAAAATAAGCAAATTAAGTTCTAAAATATTAATTAGATTAAAATAACAAAAAAAATAATAAAATTTCAAACACTTTTATACTTTGTATACCATCTTAGAACACAAAACAAAGATAGTTATACTCTGTTGTGACGTAATTATGTAAATCCCCATAGAAATTTTATGTAAAATATTCTTTTCAAGAAAGAGGCGAAAAATAATCTTAGAAAAGTATTAAGGCTAGTTTTACATTCTAAAGGTTGTTCTACATAGCCGGCTAGTATCTAGTCCGTAGTCGTAAGCATGCGCAACAGATATGACCTTTAGATGTCATGTAGTAAAAAGTCGTAAGAAGTCGAATAGATAGAATATACTATTTTCCAAAAAAATAATTAATAAATTTAATATATTTGGAAGTTTATTGGTTCGTTGTACGAATACGATATATCGGTTGTACGTATGATATCTGATTATACGAATATCTGATAGGATTGTCTGATGGTATGCGTTGACAGTCAGATTTTCTGATCAGACAAATCTTATAGTGTACAAATTAAGGACGGGTCTTAATTTGATAAACATTATTTTATATTAATCATAGTTAATTGGGTTTCAGCAATTGGTATTTAACAAAATAGTGCTAAATTTTACCATAAAATGGAATAAATCATGTAATTAACATATTTAACTTTGTGTAATGTCTTATAAAATATAACTTATCTGTGAGCTGTTTAATAGATTCATTAAGTAACATATCAAACACATATTTATAGTAACGTATCAAACACATCGACATGAAACTCGCATTCCTAAAAACCTTCAATTATCAATATTCCTTTTTTATTTGACGTACGAAATCATATCATTTATAAATACCTCCAAATTTGTTTCATAAGAGAATGATTTAATAAAAATGCAAAAAAGTTGTAGGACATCGGGGAAAATGGATTTTATAACTAAATAAAAATTCGGCATTAAATACACTTACTATTGCAAAAACAATCGCTTAACGGAAAATTCAAAGCTGAAAAATGAATACTGGCTTCATTCAAATCAATTACCTATCACATTTTAATATCAATAATTTTTGAATGTATTTGTATCTAACTGTAGATCTTCAGGTTAACATCATCGGATTAGTTAACTTGGAATTAGAGTATTTGTTTCGAAAGTTCTTTAGTATCGTTGTGATGTCAAACTCGATGACACGAAAAAGCGCCAGTAAAAAGATACAACCACATGTATCTATAGGATATAACATAAGAAAGAAAGAGATATTAGTGTATATATAGGATTTAACGAGTAAGAAAATGGGTTAGAAAGCATTATGCAGTGTTTATTACAGAGTTAGTATGTATGTGTGCATACCAACGTAAAGGATTTATAATAACCGTGGCGTATTGTTTATATAAATATTTCATTACTATTTATCGAAAATTCAAACTCGGAGACTGAATAAGTTTGTCGTATGTAATAAATATGCGAATAAAATGTATAATAATTAGAAACTTGATATCATTATCATCAGAAATAAACCCTACAAATATGCTAGTCTGGAAATTTTATAATTGTTTTGAAGTTTTACTTCTATCGCGTATGAACTACACACATTTTTTTCGTTAGCAAGTTATTGCTTATTCAATTGTTTTCTGTGCGAAAGAATTTCATATCCAAGTATGATTATTAAAATTATCAAATTTTATATAAATAATTTAATTTTTGTTATTAATAATTATAATAATCTGTATACAAAAATTTAATCAATTAGTGAATTTGTTTATTTTAATTAAATGGTATTTTGCTGCCGCATTAAATATTTAAAACGGATGTTTATAAGCACAATTAATATTATGAATGTTTTTAAATTTGTTATATTTTATTTATATAAATATTTTCATTTAATATAGTTCGGATTTATACATATATAATTCCAGCTTAAAAAGTATACCTTTCGAATATCTAGTATACGAGATTTCTATCAAATTTAATCACAAGTTTGTGAACACTCGAAAATTTGATGGAGCTTAGATCACTTTTTGTAAACTATATAAATAAATACCGACACGTTATATGTTCACTGTTTCGTCCTAAGACATTCGTTATAAGTGCATAGAGCTTCGTTTTCGTTTCCTTTCAGACAGGGTGAGTTTGGAGTTACTACTCGTAATTTTATTTATTAGATATTCGGCAATTAATTAATCATGTAAAACAAAACAATTAAACGCCATTATTAATCAATGAAGTTATTCATATTTTGAACCGATGATTTCCATTGTAGGATAGCCAATAACGCTGCGGTGATCTTTCGTCACTTTAACCCGTTACGGTCACATGGAATCTAGTGGACATCAGTCAAACTTTGGGGCTATTATTTCAAACTACACTTTTTTTTATTCAAAATTCATTAAATTATTAAATTTTTTTTTTTAATATTGCTAAAAATTAAAATTTACACGATTTTTTTTATAACAAGAGTCGAGATTTTTTACAATTTGAATATCATTATTAAAATTTAAAAAAAAGACTATTGCATTACTTAGAGAGAAAGTTAAATTAAATTTAGCACAAGATTTAAATAAATAAATCAAATAGAACGCGATTAGGAGCTTTTTATCTGCGTGGTCCACTGGACTTCATGTGACTGTAACATTATTATATGAAGGTGTTCAGAAATCGGTAATTTTTCTGAAAAACTTTGATTTGTTTCTCATACAGTTTGATTAAACAGATTAAACTAACGATTATATAAAAAAAAAACAGTAACTATTCATTTAGAATTTATTAACAAGAATTCATAAAACAAGTCGTTATTAAAACGTAAAAGTAACATATTTTTATACTTTCTAATAAAAAAATTCAAAAAATAATTATGAGAAATAATTCATTATCTGACTTACATTTGTTACTGTTATGCATTTGCTTTGTTTAAAGGAGGTCGCATCAACATTTGTCTTTAAACGCACGTACAGTATGAAACACAAGTTAGTGTAATAATATTAATGATCTTATAACATAGTACCCAAACTAAGTTAAGCCAACGACCACACGGCTATCCTGTGAACATATTACCTCATTTCAAATCATAATTAAACTTGTGCCGATTAGTCATTAAAGAGGACTATCCGGCCAGTTTCGAAGTCAGCGATTATTCTGTAAAGAGCACCGACTATCCAGCTTCAAACTTTGTATGCATTTCTGAACAAAATTTATTTGGGTATTACATTTAATAAAAACCTTGATATATATTAATATTTTATTATTTTAATTTTAGAATAAATAATATTGCCGGTTAAAGTCATAGACGGTACAACTCAAATAATAATATTTTTTGGTATGTACTTTTAAGAATACATTGCCGTAGTTGGTTTAAGGTTTTAAATATTTGTGCTACGCATAAAATTAAACATGGTTTATTAGCATTTATCCAAAGGGGGGTAGAAATTACAGTTTTGTTACTTTTATCCGTTTCACAACGATTGCAAAACACATGTTTATTCCTGGCATGTACTCATAGAAATTTTGTTCTTACTATTCAATATTTTCGCCTAACAGTAGAAATATATAATTTAATAATTTTTTTATTTTCCCGGTTCATTTTAAATCCTCTAACATCGATTCGCAAAAATCGCGAAGTTCCTATTTTCCTCATTCATTTTAAATTATTTCTCGATTGACACATAGTCAGTTTTCAGATTGAATATAAATCAAGGGATAATACATTTGAAATATTTGAAACTAAATGTGGGAGACGACTCCTCCTTTCCAGAAAATCGATTTGTCGAAGTTGTTCCGAATTGTTTTATTGTATAATTATAATCCAAAAAGAAAAAAAAACTATTTTTTTCTACGCCCTACAACTATTTGAAAGTCAAAGTTTTACAAGATTGTTCTATTTGTTTTAAACAGTCCCAAAATAATAAAAATAAATTAATAAAAAATTGGTTTCACCAATTTAAATCAAAATGACCAGCCAACTTATTGAAACAAACTAAAATTTTATTAAAAGAAAAATGAAGATATTGAATATAAATTAAATTCAATGATATTGAATTTAAATTAAATTCTATTCTACACAGAATTTATATACAATACCAAAAACCAAATACCAAATTTTTTTTTCGAAATATTATATTATTTTATAAATTTTTGAGAAATTAAAAATTTGCAATTAAAAACAATATAGCCTACGTTTTAAAAAAATGAACGTATCATATATTAAAAAAATAAAACACAAAAATAATATAAAATTCAAATATTATAATAAAATTTAAATTGATGGTTTTAAACATGATAATTATTGAAAGATAAAACTTAATATCGATTTGTTCATTTTCCAAAAACCATTGCGTATATTATCAATTCCTAGAAAATAAATATTTGAAATTGGTTTAAATAATATGTAATTTTCATTTTTCGGTGTTTACTTCATATGTATGCACTTTTAAAAATATAATCAATCATAAATTGATTAACATAATAACGTAAAAGTCTCGCATTTT
Source organism: Chrysopa pallens (assembly GCA_020423425.1). Lineage (NCBI taxonomy): Eukaryota > Metazoa > Arthropoda > Insecta > Neuroptera > Chrysopidae > Chrysopa > Chrysopa pallens. The sequence goes on along the minus strand of CM035592.1, from coordinate 45,870,060 downwards.
TTTTGATTCCACGAGTATACATCTACTTGAACATACATTATAGAAGGTGTAGTTCCCATTCCCGTGTACAAGAATAAAAAGTAGCCTATGTCAGCCGGGGATAGTGTACCTTCACAACGGTGAAAGAATTCTTCAAATCGGTCCAGCAGTTTTTAAGTTTATTCTCTACATATAAACATACAAATGTTTTCGCTTTATAATATTAGTATAGGTAGAGGTAAAAAAAAAACTACACAAAATAAAGAAGGCAAACAGAATACAGAATATATTCCTAATTTTCTTTATTAGATATAAATATAGTAACAAACACTGTAATAGAGGTTTACTCAGGGGACCATCATCGTCGTCCTCTCGTGTGGTCGTGGAGAGAAACATTGTTAGTTACCAACATTATATAATACTACATAATTTTGAATTTAAAAAAACATTCGCTCTACCGTTTATTATTATTTTTTTTACCAGAAATAACAACTTTGTGTAATCTCATAAATATTTATTTTTTATGTTTGCACAAAAGTAGGTGAAAAAAACAACATCCATATAGTTATTTTTTAATGTCCGGCACCAAACGAAAAGTTTTTGGTGAAAAGTTTTCTTTTACTATTTTTTTTTTTTTTTAATAAAAAATATTGAAGAAAACAGAACTTTTTCATACTTTATTATGTTATAAATAAGTTTGAAGATAACACCAGATACAAAAATTCACTGTCTCAAAGTAATATGAAAAGTTGAAAATCTTAACCAATAAAGAGAGAATCCATTTTCTTATTACTATTAGTATAATCTTTTCTTATAGTCCAGTTTATGCACGGAAAAAACGGCCTAACCTGGAAATTCTGCCAAACAACACGGATTAGATAATTTTTGGTAGTAGGTTCTAGTTACCCTCCACGTCAAATTTTTGTGCCGAAAGTCGTTTCTGCCCTGACCAAACTCTTCGTGGGAATGGATTTTTTTAAATAAAAGTAAGGGAATTGACAGATGGACTTATTTTTAGCAAGTTTAGTTCATTAAAGTTTTTATTGAAAGTCAATACTGTTCGAATTATTCGAGAGTGAAAACATGAAGTAATATTCATCAGCGTTGTAGTATACGTGTTGTAATAACTGTCATCGTTGATGATTCTGGGCTTTTTAAAAATCTCCTAATTTTTCATCAAGTCCAACAAAAATAATTTTGCAGGTTTGTATCAATAACTAAAAGGTTTAAACTAATTTTTTCAAAGGTCTGAGCTAAACGAGATGAAAACGTTACATTTGCAAACTTGAACTATTGGTTAACATATGCAAACTTGAAACGGTCATAACTTATTCAGTTTTCATTGTACACAAAAAGAAAAAATCTTTTGCAAAAAAATACATTCAATTTTGTACTTTTGAAAATTTTTAAACTTCATTTTAAAATTGCCACATAATCGGTCAATATAGTTTACGGGGATACCGATTTTTAAGTAAATGTATATATTCGATAATGAATATTTTAAATTAAATTCTGATATATTAATAAAATTTTAATAAAATGATTGATTTTAATAAAATTTTAATATACTAAACACACATATGGTATAGTTAGTTGTACATAACTTATTTGAAAATTTCGTCTCGATTATTCTTGAGAAAAAGAAACAAAATTGTAAAAGAAAAATGTAGAAAAATAAAATTAAGCAAGCTTACTGATACAGAAAATTATATGTGATCAAAATGTGGCTAGCAAATATTTTAGTTCATATCCAAATAACATTAATCATAAGGAAAGCATAGAAACGCCCATAGAAGCTTTTAAGTTCAATATTTATGTATTAAAATAACTTTAGTACTTACCCTGACCAACAGTTGGCTATAGTTCAGTACCAGTATTTAATATTATTACTCGTATTGATCAAGAGATGGCCATAGGTGTTGAATTTCGACAAATAATGGGCATCTGTATTCTTTGATATAAACGAATGCAATAATAAAACTGTCAGTTAGTTTTAATGTGTATATATCTATATATGTGTTTTTTACCCACCGATAGAATTAAAAATAAATTATAAATTATTAAAGATTATTGAAGCGCAATGTTTGCTGATATTCAACAGAAATCCAACACTTATAGCTAATTGGTGGTAGCCAGGGTAAGTATTAAATTTCTTTTGAATACGTAAAAATTGGAACTATGAATTTTTATCGATGTTTAAATTATTTGTCATAAGTTAATATATTTATTCATATATCACGAGGAAGTTCTGTGTCCATAACTGGCAGTGTATTTTTATCTATTCAATTTACTTATTATATAGTATTTATTTATTTAACAATAAGTAAATACATATTCTTAAATGGTTCTAATCGTTGTATACATTTATAAATATAACATAAATGATTCTCACACAACTTTCTAATTCATTGTAGCATTAAATTTACATATTTCATTGTTATATTTTTGTTTTCAATATAAAGACAAAAAAAAATTGTATTTAAAAAAAAAAGATTAAACATAGCACCTCCATGAACATAGCTATAACTGTTTCTAAATTAAAAATAGCAGTATATTTTTAAAGCTTTAGCAGCGTACACACGAGCAACATTCGTTCGTAACGTAACACCGTATCCGTAACATCGTTCTTCCTGTTTACCAAGCAGAGTACCTTCACTCTAAGTTTTTGTTTATGTTGATAAATTTCAAGACATTGTATAGTTCAACTTTTGTTGATTGTTTTGTCAGTGGTGGCGTTCACGTCCACACAACGGTTGCTGTTACGCATTGACGTTGCGTTACACACGAATGTTGTACGTGTGTATGCGGCTTTAAGTTCTTTATTTTTGGCAAATAGGTAGTACATAGTTCAAAATGAACGGTATATTTCAAATAAATGCAATATATATATTCACAATATCAATAAATTAAGAAAATTAGTATTCATTTATACAAAATAAGACGTATAATCGTTATTTGAAAGAATTAATAATCGGAAAGACCGTTGAATAAAATGTATTAAAATAGGTCTCATGAATAAAGAATATTCGCTATTTATACTAATAATTTAAATCACCAAAATTTTAGAGAAAGAACAACATTATTAAAATAATAATTTAAAAATTTTTTTCGATAAGCATGACAAAAAATTATAATAAACAATTAGATACGAATAATTTATTTAATGATTATAAAAATCTTTTGAAAATAATCCAACAAGAGTACACCTCCATACCAAAAATATAATTAAAAACTTTCCCTAAAAACAACAAAACTTTTTATAAACAATATAATTTTTAAAAAACATATAAACGTTTAATAATGAAGGAGAAATCCTTTGAAATATATTACGTGAAAAGTTAAAATAAAAATTTAAACAGTGAAACTTTGTTTAATTAAATGTTTTACATAATATATTGTTATGAAGCCTTAAAATAGTCCAAGCAAAAAAAAATTAATTGAAATGTTAATAAAACAACATTCTATAAAAGCACTTTTCGTAATTAAAAGTGGACAAAAGTAGGTAATTCAATGGCTCTTGTCTCTCTCATGATGGCCGAAAATGTTAGTTTTTGGGTATAGGCGCGAAACTAGTAGCATTCGCTACTTCGGCACTTTTTTAGCAAATGTTGTAAATTTGCCCACGTTTAATCACGAAAATTGGATTTGTAAAATGTTCTGCTTTATCTAAATGACCATCTTCTGTACCCAAAAGCTAAATTAAGAATATCAAATACTTGTCATACATATCGATACTTTAAATACATTGCATCTAAATCCACTATGTGCATAGAGGTGAAACCAAAATAGGCACAAGTGTACTTCCTGTAAATTGAAATTGAGTTTTTTTTTTCTTTCTTTCAAACTGTTATAAAATTGTATGTATGATATGAACATTAAAATTTTAAAATTTTCACCGGAAACACGTAATTTTATAAATTTAACTGATAATAAAGTAAAAGTTTTTTTGTTATTTTATTTTATGATTATTTTATTTCTATTTTTTTTTTTTTAAACTTGGCAACGTTTTTAACATAACGGCAGGTCATAGAACAAAACAAAAAATTAATTTGCAATCCCTGCGCACAGAAAAAATGAAAAAACATAGATTTTCGCACAACTGTGAATTTAATATTTCTATAAATAACAGAATTACGCATAGTGATATAATGAAGAATTATTTTTTACTTGTAAGATAATTTTTTAGTTGGTTCTATTTTTTTGGAAAAATTTCTCAGAAATACTAAAATAAAAAGCAGGAACTAAATAGTAAAAAATAATTATTAAAAATTTCTTTGTGGCCTATTACCTTACAAAGTTGGATACGATGCATCGTTTTTTTTAGAGAAAATAGGAAATTATTTATAGAAGTTTTTTGGTATTAGTATTTAAAGTATTAGTAACGGAGAGAATTTGGAAAAACAACCAATAAATGTAGATGTTTTATTTTATAAACTATCGTATATATTTTTATTTATATATTTACAACATGTATCATTAACAATACTTCATCCATTGTTGTAGTATATTTCTGCAGGCAATATTAGATAATTTCAGATGTTTTCTCAAATAACTTACGAAAAAAAAAACTAATGATGCTGTAAACAACACACCATCATCTTATTTATATTCCATATTATATCAAAGTAATTACATTATTTTTTAAGCACTAACTTTCAAAACCAAGTGAAAAGCAAACCTGGCTCCTCATTTATTTTGAAAAAAATTCGAATTGACTTGCACTCTTTAATCACAACCCAAAATATAAAGTATTCTATATATGCAGTTGAGTTTGACTCTATACTAAATCCTATAAAATTGTTTATTTTGAGCAATTTAAAATTATTTTGATATCATAAATAAAATATACACTAAATTATATACGAAAATTTAGTTCTATCCTTGTCTGATATACTCCCTTAAAGATGGTTTGGGCATACCCTAAGTGCAAAAACTGAAAAACTTTTTAATGATTTTTTGAAAAATTTGGTTACTTATTGTGTAACATTTTCATTCAATTATAAATGTTGGCAAAAAGTTTTATTATTTTTAGAAAAAAAACAGTGATTTTACAGGGAAATCATATGAGAAAATTTTCTAAACATTAGAATTCAATGAACTTGAAAATTTTATATAATTCTTACCTCACAGGTTCGTACTAAAATAACAGTCGGGTGTCAAAAGTCGTAAGCGCAATTCATGGCATATTTTACATTTAACATATGTGATAGGTTTTAATGTTGTATTAATGAATTAATTGGATGCAATGCGTTTCCGTACGACTTGCGATAATCCAACAAACTACTGACAGATTTTATAGTAGAATGGGCCTTATAATTTGGGCACAGCGTGGAGGGATAAAAATTTTACTTATTTGATCATTTGCATGTAGAAAAAAGAGTCTAAAAACAAATAATTTCGTATAAAATACTTGTAAGACACCTTTCCATTAAATTTTTCAATGTTTAATAGAAAATTTCATTGTATTTTTTTTTTTTTCATTATTATTGAGGCAAGTTTTTAATTTGATAATTCAAAAGAAGAACTATGTCTCGGAGGACATTTATTATATATTAAAAATTTACAATTGCGACCTTTTTTCTTCAAAGACGCAATGATAAAAGTTAGTTTATGTTAAAAAATCTTCACTCGCGGTGTTTTTATGGATTAAATTTATTTTAGGGTAAGTCCAGGGGATATATGGTCAGTCCAACTATTAAACCAATAGGTCGATTGTAATATTTTATGCTTAGTTCAGTTATATTAACGTAGGATGCTAGCAGCATGTGCAAAGTGATATTAAAATTAAATAAAAAAAACTAAAAAATCCTCGGTAAATGGGATTATTACCAAAGTTTTTTTAAGTGTACACATCTTCATGGTGATAAAATCTTAATAGAAATTCATACTTTTCTTTCTCCCGGATTTTTCCAATATCTAATTTCTTAAGAGCGGTGAACTAAACACGTGTGCACGGCTTGAAATGTCATTACCAACTCCGTTTGATTTCCAAATGCAATAATTGCTCATAAAGACAAAAAAGATAACAAATTGAATAATATTAACGTATTTATTAAATATCTTTTTATTGCTATGCATGTTTATTATCATTGTTACTATTATCTTCCTGCAACAATGCTGGTTATTTATATTTGTTTCATTTTGTCAATCATTGTTACAAACCTATCGTTTCATAAACAATAAATTATAATTCTTAAATGCTTAAGAATGATCATATTGAACCTTTTACGTATTAGTTTAAGCCCATACTTTATGAATTTTTTTGTATTTAATATTCTGAACATGTTCTGGAACAGTTTACGAAATCGATTTGCCATCAACAGTATGTAGCTGTGTGTTGCTTCCAAGAGGTATAGATGAAAAAAAAAAGAGAATAAAAACTATACACATACACATAATATATACACCAAGCAAATTTACGATTTTCATGACTTTTGGTAGAGGACAGTCAAAGTATGAAATAATAAAAAAACCCAGACTTGATTTTCAAAAATAATTTTCTGCTAAACTAATAACATAAAAGTTTGAGATATTTAAAAAACCTGCAAAATGACGAAGAAAAAATTAAAATCGGTTCATGAGTTTTCTCCTAAATAGTAAAAAATGTTCAAAATAAAGAATTTATTGATTATCTTCAAAATTTTAGAAATGTTCTATAATAAACTCAATAAGTGGTGGTCGAAATCCGAATTCTGAGAAATAAAGAGTTTCCGAGAAATTCGAATGTTTATTGAAAAAGGTACTCACGAAAAACATAAATATTAATTCCCCAGTTCGAGTTATATTCTAACGTAAGCTTAAAAGTAAAGGTTGGTTAATTCGTTTAAATGCTTAAAAGAGCATTTAGAATGAGTTATTTAAGGTTTATATTTAAATGTTCAGGGTAAGTTCGGGGGTGATGACCATAAAGGCTAGTAAGTTTTTCAAAGCTGTAAGTTTTGTTATGTGCACATATCTAAATTCACAAGGATAAAATTGCAATACAGATTCGTATTTTTATGTTTAACCGTGATTGGTATTGTAGAAATGTTGCATTCCAACCTCAAAGGGGAGTGGTGGTCATTTTTGGACGGGTAAAGATGGACAGTATAGAGCATGCTTTTCTAAGCAGACTGATAGAAGTAACACCTAACCAAACTGTATGCCAAAGCTCAGCAACAGTTTCATTTTAATCCAAAACAACGACTATTATAGATCTAATACCTTATACAGTCAAAGAGTATTCTGGTATTAATTTAATTTCACAAATGCACATAGCCAAAGAACAGAACACCAAAGAGGAGAAGTTAAGAACTAGTTTGGTTTTTATAGCGTCTCCTTTATATTTATAAAATCTCAAAGTTTTATATGAAGCAGTTTTCTTAAACTATTTTTTATAATTGTAACTGGGGCCATTTTGCTATTCCCGGAATTCAAGTCGGGATTTTATTTTATTATTTTATACTATTGGTTTACTGTATGTATTTGTTTAAATTTTGCTACCCGTTTGTAGTTAGTATTAAAGTCAATAAATTCTTTAATTTGCTTGGTGTAATAAGACTATACATACATAAGTAATATAAGCTTGAAATTTTAAAGCGACATAACCATTTTATTAACTTCATTTCGTAATATGGATGACTTTTCAGAATTTTCTTTTCATTTATTTATTTATTTTACTTTTCATTTTAAATATAAAATTACAAATTATAAGAAAGAAAAATGTAAATAAGATTCAGTTGAAAAGTTTTTTGGCGTATATTTCTTTTAATGAAGATCTCTTTTTCTCGTATATCTGATAGAAATTCGAATTAAAATTTTGTTCATTAAAAAATAAACCGAAATCATTTTTCAAATACTGCGTTAAAATATACCTACTTAAAAAAATATATCACATTCCAAACATAATATTCTATTTCGACACGTGAAAAAACTATTCTGAAGGTTTTGAGGTAATGTAAAATTCCAATCGCCTTATATAAATCGGCCACAAAAATAAAGTTTTTTTGAGACAATTTTAAAAAGTCAGGTAAGGTCTCATTATAAAAGCTTATAAACATAATTTCAAATACTAGTATTGAGCTTTTTTAGGAAAGATGAATGATCAAGTTATTCATTTGGAAGTTATTTAATGATCATCAATTATTTTTTTATTCCAATGGACAAAAATTTCAAAGGTTGTCCAAGGTTCTTCCACCAGATGTTTTGTTTTGTGTACAAATATTACTAAACAGAATTTACAGAAGTTTTAATTCTGCCTAGAATATTTACTAAAAATTGTCTACCTTCTACCACATGTAATAAATACACAGATAATGTGCTACGTTCATACCATGTTGGAAAATGGAAAATTCTAGTAATGGGACCGATTTTGATTAAATACGGAATTTTTAAATCACTAAAAAAACTTAAATTTAATGTGAAAAAGGTGGAAATACAAATATTTTAGATCTTTTTACTACCTACAACTTTACCATTTTACTTTTTTACATAGAAGTTTCCACAGAAGAAGTTTTACCGGAAATTGAGATAAACCGTGTTTTACGCTTAAAAACTCACTCCTTTTTACTTCCCGTTTCCAATAGGTTTCCTTATACCCATACTACCTTTTTTTTTTCACTGTTTACTACTTAAAGGCTTCTACCTTGGTCTACATGTTTTTATATAATTTTAAACACACCATTTAACATTTTCTTTTGTCACATGAAAAAAAACATTATTTCCATTAAAACTAGTGAACATTTACATCAGCATCAGCTGGAAATAACACGTGCTAATAAAAACTATTACATAAATTAAGTTATTGAAAAGCACAGCATGTAAAAAAATAATTATAAAAACAATACAAAACTAGTATAATCATTATGAGTTTTCAGTACCAAGTACATTTCAAATACAATAAAACATATTTAAAGCAAGTGCAAGTATCCACTTCCAATGTAAATTGTTTAAATATATACACATATATACAATATGTCAGTATAAATTTTAATTGAAAGTTTGTAACGCTACCTAATATTGAACGTGTTCATAGAAACATCTAATTAGTTCATTTTCAGTTGTCCGACTGTCCGTCATCACGATAACTTCAAAACAAAAAGGGATGGCAAGATGAAATTTTGTTAACGTATTCTATACATAAGAAGTGAGTTTCGTGAATGAGGAGAATCGGTGCATTAATTCTAATGGATCCATGACTCAGCTTTTGATCTATAAAAATACCAAATCCTAAAACTCTTGAATTCCTTAAAACAAACACCTTTTGTTTGAAACATTTTTTCGTAAAATATTTGAGTTCTTCACCATTTTATTTCAAATTTGGCTAATTAACACATATAGGTAATTACAATACATATTATTATTATACATGTTTACATATATAACTGTATAGACTGGATATTTATAGTATTTTATAGATGATCATTAAAAATAGTCCTAAAAATGATATTCAATCACATGTCGAGTATCTAAACAATTAACTCTATTAGTTGTTATAATAATTTGTTTTTATTATAACATTTAAGAAATACACAAAATAGGTAGTTCATTTAGCTATGATGTATAGTTATTTTATATAATTAATGTTAATTATAACTATTAATTATTAGACAATAATTAGTTGATAAGAATTTAATGCTTATTTCGCTTACAAGATAATTACTAATTATTTTAGAAAGTATATACCTAGATTATAAAAATATATTATAATAGCATAATATATAATTAAGGTTGTTCCAGCTTGGAATACCATAGTAAGAACATACACACATACACATACATATGGACGCATAAAGATATGTACAAATATATGCATACATATACACAAACAGATAAATGTTCTGTTATATATTTTGCCTATAAATTTCATATATTTTGTCCATAAAATGATTAGTATTATTTTAATTTTAATATCTCGAGAACAAAATTCTGTGGTACTATTTTTTAAACTAATTGTATAAACACTTCCTCATAATCGTCAAGTTTTATTTATTTTTTAATTCTGTCGAGGGTTTTTTGTGATTTAATAGAAAATCGTTGGGAAGAGAGTAAGTGTTACATGCTTTTATGGCAAGTGACCCTCGAAATCGCGAACTCAGAGCTTGATTATCTAGCGATGTAAAAATTCTGCTTATTGGAGATCGCTTAATGTTATTCTGAGAACGTAAAAAAATTTGGCAAAATTTGTCGAAAAGTGGTTTTACATTGAAACTGTAACAAAAATGTTTAAAAAAAAAACTGTTTATTTTTAAGGAACAAAAAAAATTTTTTTTTTTAACTGTTCTTTATTTCTGTTTTTATTTTTTTATTTCTTCTAAAATCTGATATCTAGATAATAATGTATATAAAAATGAGATATACAATATTCAGACATGATTAATTTTACTATCGCACGGTAGCTTACCGTGAACAAGTCGACATATTAACAATATACATATAAGTACTTTAATTTTGTTAGATAGAATAAAGTTGTCATCATGCATTAGAAACAGATACAATGCTGACCTAATCATTTTTTTTATCCACTAAGATAGTAATAGTTACCATCCTAATGATAGAGGTCTGTATCTCTATCCATACCGTGCATAGCATGTGGAAGACTACTTAATCGATTGATACGCTACGAGTGTCTAAAATTTGTAAAAAAACATTCACATTCTGGAAAATATTAATCTATTTGTTCAATTGTATGCATGTAAATTGTATAGTAAATGTCAAGCAAAAATTGATGAATAATTACGAAAAAAAATCATTTAGTTGAAGTTTTGGTAATTAATTTTAATTGCAAATATAAATAATTATTCATTTAAATTAGTTAATAAATTTTGAGAAATTTCCTATGTTAAATCATACACCATTCACAGAGTTATATATCCATTTGATTGATACAGTAGTATTTCGTCACCATAGAAACGATTGAAACATTTCTATACACGATGCCTATACTAAATATTACCATCGAAAATTACAAAACTTACTATACGAAGAAAAAAATACATACCAATATTGGTTTAGTATTAGTTATTGCTTCTATCACCTTAAATGTATTTTTGAGGGAAATTTTGATTAAAAATTAAAAAAAGATAATGCAAGATAAAACAATAGCTGAATAGTTAAACTCACCTTAAAAGTCAATTTGTGGAGGAAATCTGAAACCAAAAGAAATTTAAACTTTATTTTATAATGAACTCTATGTATACTTTTTTATCAATAATGATTGTACCTTCTTTACTCAATAACACTGTATGCAATATACAAAACGCGTATATTACAGAGTTCAAAATAATAATAATATTACCCATTGACGTAGCAGGTTGGCGAGAAACGATGAAGGGATACGTCATAAACTAAATTAGTATATCTGGTTAGTAAATAATACTTCATTACGATCTATCTAAATATTTATTTCTAAACCATACCTTTCGAAACTCGAAATATACCGTAAACGGAACATAGTATAGTCCGAGAGGTAGCGTTGCATTTTCATGATGATTTCAGGCCGATCAATTTTCGATTTTATTGAAAGTTTATACGAAGTTGATAATCGAATGATGGTTCAGCAGACGTATCCATGGTGGACTAATAACAAGGTGGAGTATTGCGGGTCGCTTGAAACTAATAATAGATATAGTTTCAATAATACAGTAAATAAAAAAAAAATACTCAGAAGAATAATTACGGGTGGAATAATGGCCAGCTGAATATGACATTTGATTGTCTTAGATGGAGATTGCCTGGCTACTCAGCAGAAATTTTATTCCGCCCGCCCAACCTCTAGGAGCCTGCTGACTTTCATAACAGTGCATGACTGCTAATAAACACTCAATTCCAGCATGAATTAATCGACTGGAAATGATTGTGTCATTTGCAACGCTATCTCCCGGACCAGTACCATAGTTTAATATCTTGATATTATTTAAAAGCTTTTGTCAACATATAACCCAACCTATATCTAAAACTATAAATATTATTTGTTGGTCGAATTCTAGGTTTTCTGGTATCTATATATTTATTTAATTGTATAAATTACGTAAAGCTTCATACAAATAATATTCAATAAATTTTAAACACATTTTATATATTTCGATAATTTCTATATCATTATTGATTACATAAATAGGTATGGTATTATAATTCTTAATCAGCATGGTTTCAGAGCAGCAAAATTTATTACTTATGTTACCGCAGAGCTTATAGACTTTATATAACGTTCACTGGATGATAATAAATATACAGCTGTTATCTTTTAGAGCCTATCAAGAGCCTTCGATACTATAAATCTGAAGTTTCTTTTGCACAAGTTCGGCAAATACGAGATCAGAGGAAACGCTTCAAATAGTATTATCTCACTAATAGACAGGTAAAGTTAAATGACTTTCTAAAACTTATATCAATGTCCACACTAATTCTATACACAGAGGACTTGTCTATTGACTCACTACAAATAGCTTAGATGAAACTAAATAACAAAATTCAATATACAAACAAAATATTGAGAAAACTGAATATCACAAATTCAATTCATACATTCGTGATATCAGAAATTGTTAATTTCTCGGTTTCGCAGTAAAAAGGGATAATGTACAATACAAAATCTACATTCCAAACTTTAACAATTTTTTAGCTATGCTATACGTTTGTATATAGGTAAGTACACGTTTAAAATTACGTACAAGCGTACAGATGAAGCGGTGAAGCTCGTTCAAATCGATTCTAGAATGTTCAAAGCGAATATTTCCGTTTAATATTCAACAAATTTTTCGTGGTTTCTACAGGAAGGTCTAAGCGAAAACATCAAAAAACTGATCTAAATTTCTAAACATTTCGTTCTCCCCAAATTTAAGTCAAATGCACAAGATTTTATTTCTTTTAATATTAAAATCTTTTAATATTATGTTTATATTTAAATACGAATATTATATACTGTTTATATTTTTATTTGAACAACGTAATACATTTCAAAGGATTTCTCCTTCGTCATCAGACGATTGTATTTTGTTGAAAAATTATATTGTTTATAAAAAGTTTTGTTGTTGTTATGGAAACATTAGAATTATATACCGATGTTATACGCCCAAAACTCTAAAATCACTGGACACACATCAATTTTTATTTAATAATAAGTTGAAACATTCTTGATGTACAGATTAATTATCATTAATAATTACAGAAAAATTTGTATCTTGAATTAAATTCCAAACCATTCCAGATGTAATATTAGCAGTGTATTTTTTCTTATGTTTTGAAAAAAATTTTTTCAAATAATTATTTTATTAAAATTTTGTCTTAAATTTATCTAAAGCTTTGATGTAATTAATTTTGAAAGTATGATGATTTCGTATATTTTGTAAGACACAGTGTCCAAGGCGAAAATAAAAATTGACACTAAAAATAAAACTAATAATTTTCTAATACGGATATGATTTCACTCATTCAAGATAAAAATTCAAATTCAAACTTTGAAAACACCTTATTAAGCCATTTTTATAAATAACAAGCTACTTTACATACATAAAAAATTAAATATAATACGATGATTTTGTAATAGCTGAAAAAAAATCTTCGACTAGAAAAGTGCGTAATTCGCCTACACACATTTGATAAAAATAAGATCAAAAGTTCATTTTAGAGATACATCTATTTTGCGTTACTTTCATTTTCTATTGACGCAATTAATTTTTATTTTTATATTTTATAAGACATTTATATTTTGAAGTCTATAAATAACATATTATAATTGAGTAGTTTATTAGCTTCATCACGAAACAGAAAAATAAAAAATAAACAGGCGTAACCTAATTAATAGAATGTGTTTTTATACTTTTCTATTGCTGCAAGTTATAGACCAGAGTAGTAATCTTTAAAAATGGTAAAAAGTGAAAAAAAATTATAGTACAGTGAAACCCATTGGAAACGGAAGAGAATTAACAAAAATGAAAGAAAAAATAATTTACGGGGGATCTGCGGGCGGGAAGTGGAAGGGGGTGCGTTTATAAGGGTTAACGGTTAATATTTACGGTTAATTATACCTATATATTAACGGTTAATTACGCTTTATCTCAATTTCCGGCAGAACTAAAATGTCCTATGGAAAAAAGTTAAATGGCAAAGTTGTAGGTAATAAAAAGGTCTATTAAAAATTATTAAATTATTGTGTTTACACTTATTTCAGATGACCTCGAAATTTTGAAATTGAAAATAAGATTGCTTTTTCAATATTTATTCAAAATAAGGTGAAAAAATAAATATTATCTTTAAATTTCGTGAAAAAAATATTTTTTTTGTGAAAGAGAAATAAAAAGGATATCTCAATTTTTCATATAAATTTTGATATTATGTGAAAAAAGTGTAAGTACAAAAGTTTGAGAGATTTTTTATTACCTACAACTTTGGCATTTAACTTTTTCCCTTTGGACTTGTAGTTTTGCCGGAAATCGAGTTAAACCGTGTTTCACTCTTAAAACTCACCCCCTTCCACTTCCTAACCACAGATTCACCGTAAATTATTTTTCCTTTCATTTTTTTTTTTATAATCTCTTCCGTTTTCAATGAGTTACATCCTACTGTATTTTTTTGGTTTCAAAATTATCGACACTGGTCTATTAGTAGAAGTATAATTTGATTACAGATTTGATTACACATTTACATATAAGCCCGATAGCACTAAGCAAATACAATTAATTATTGCATTAATCCATACAGAACATCATACTTGATACATGTTATATTATCCAGGCATTAATAACAGCTATCGTATTCTGAGCTACATAGTTTAGTAGAAATCGGCGCATGAATATTATTCCACCTCATAATGATTTCGTGAAAAGGAACGCAAGTGCGTAACAGCATTAAAATGTAACTGGAAGCTAAGAAAGTTCGCGGTAATTGAAAAGTTTATTTACGAATTATAAAAAAAAGAGAAAAAAAATTTAATTAATTTTTTATTTATTCTCGAAACCTCACGAAACCTCATTTCGAAGAATTCCTGTCATTTTTTTTAAGGTTAAAATTTTAATGTTGCTTATTACGAAAGAGGGCTGCCAGATAATACATATCATCTGCGAGTACTGAAAGTTCGCTCGTTTTTTTTTTACCAAATTCTCTATAAATTTTCATACTGATGATATAAAGTTGCTAGGGGGCAACATGAGACAATATTGTTTAAACCGAAATTGTTTAAACAATTCTTAGGTATTTTTTTACAATTTCCGTTTAAACTATATGGCCTCTAGTTGTCCCCTGGCAAGATGCATTTATATAATCAGTAGGGCAAGTTAAATAGAAATAGAATCGCGTAAAAAAGTATTCATGTGGAATAGTTTTCGATACTTATGCGCCGATTACTACTAGACTACCATATATATTATTTCATATAGTCATATCTCGATCAAATCGTTATACAAACAGAAAATATTGGATTTATCTTCCATAATGGATGGTCCAAATAGTGGTATAAGGCACATTTCTTTCATAAATATTATTATTACAATAATTAATAACAATTTAAATATCAGCGAAGAGCTACAGGACAAAGTATTTAAAATTGAATTTAATCATGCTCAAAATTAGATGCTTTTTAATTTCTGATTAGGTACTGAAAAATTAAATGAAAAGTTCAAATTTTTAATTTATAAAATTGAGTCTTTAAATTGCTCTGCTGCTGTAAAATAAAAACTATATTAATATAATGTAAGTACTAAAATTAGGAGCGTTTAAGGTGCTTTTGCAAAATTGCTTACAGTTTTCTTCAGAGATTCATGTTGGACGAATATTTTTGGTAACTGATTTATAGAAGACACACCATAAAAGCACATTAAAAGCACCTAATTCTGATACTTACATTATATTATAAAAGTTATTTTTTCATATTGCCCTATCAGCGTGATTGCACGGTATCAGTGCATCTTAATGACTCAATTTTCTTAATTAAAAATTGAGCACCTAAATGTCAGCTTATTTTTACACTTTGAAGTTACTAAAAAAATTTTTTATATGCAATCAATCAATATTCCTTCAGCCACTTTTTTACCCTTTTCAAATTACTTTAATATTTTTCATTTTACTTAAATATAAAAATATACAAGTTTTAAAAATGAATAACAATACTTATTGTAAAAATATGGAAATAAGCCACAATAAAAACCGTATAGACATGTTTTATAACAAAAATATATTATAGGGTTTAATTCGAAACGTACATTATAATTATCTATGCTTTGCTTTTGTTTAAGATATTATCCTAAAAGCTTTAAAATATTACCAAGAATGTTACAAGAGCTTTAAATTATTATTTTAAAAAATTCACCCTTCGTACGATTGAATTTTGATTTTTTTCTTAAAAAGATGAAATAGTTGAAACATTCATTTTTATGTAATCCTTTTTTTTTTTTGACAAAAAACTCATGAAAACTTTTGAAATCGTGAAAAATTGTTTTTTGGCTAATTAAAAAATGAAAATTCAGTAATAGGGAAGTATTTGGAGATCGTATCCACATCATTATATTTCACTTTATGATATTCATTCACAGTTTTGAAACATCATATGAGTTTGTTTATCTATTTTCAACATTCAAATGCAAAGTTATTGAAATGGGACCGATTTTATGAATACTGAATTTTGATATGTCTTAACATTTCAAGCTCACTCACTAGAACCAAAATGCATCGTTTGCAGAGAGATCTGTGTTTGTGTATGTGTGCATGTATGTGAGTTCAGAATATTCCGTCTCTTTTATCTCGAGAACAAATAATGATAATCAATTTTTGACTGAGAATAAAAATAAAAAATTGTAAAAAGGCAATAAATATTTATATTTGTTATAGTTTTGAAAAAAACCTCAGAAATTTTGTTTTAGAAAATAAATCGCAAATTTGAAGGGGCTAAACTTTTTACCCTGGCTTACAATTATTTTAACTCTCATTTTTTTTGGCAAATATGACAAGTGAAAATTAAAACTAATGTATATGTGCGTATAATAAAATCTATAATCATAAAATGTCTATAATCATACAAATGTATAAATTGTGTATAGATAAAATATACATAGAGGTATTTCAATAAAATTTGATCACTTTTTAGGAGGTAAGTCTAATAATCGAAAATTTTAGTAGTTCAGCCACGATCCTATTTTTCAAAAATTACGCCTTAAGAAAAACAAAATTAAAATAGAAAATTTTGAGTTTTTATATGATCTTTCATTAAAATCTTCGGCACACAACTTGAGGTAAATATGAACCACTGTTTCTTAAAATTTTAGCTTAATTAATTCATGAACATCTACCACGAGGTATTCACAATTTAAATATATATATATATATATAAATATATATATATATATATATATATATATATATATATATATATATATATATATGAACCACTGTTTCTTAAAGATTTTAGCTTAATTCATGAACATGTACTACGAGGTATTTGCCAAAAGTAAGGAACTTAAAGCCGCATACAAACGTATATATATATATATATATATATATATATATATATATATATATATATATAAATATATATATAAGTACCGCAGTAAAAGGGTATCAATTTCGTATCTTAAAAATAACTAGCAGTGGCAAAAAATCAATCAATTGTAAAATTGGGAGATATTTCTTCACGATAATACAAAAACCCTAGTAACAAGCAAGTTTCATGCAACATTAATGGAGAGGATATTAATTCTTTAACGTATTCTTACACGGTACGACATAAAAATGCGATTTCAAGTTTGAAAATCAAGACCTAAAACAATGCAATCAGCTTAAAATAGCATGAAAAAATTGAGAATGATTGCAAATGGTATGCAGTTATTAGAGCAAAGGAGAGCAGTACCTACACAGTATTAAATATTAATGTACAATGCTAAAGATATTAATTTTCTTTTATTGGCGACTACATTTAATCAAAGAATACAGACGTCCACTTCAGTTTAATTCAATAAAATCGAAAGTAATTGAATATTTCCTTGCTTAATTTACCAATTGTATGCCAGAATGAGCGAAACAAAATTATTTTGCATTTTATCGACTTTCTATTAATTTAAGATTAATCGTTCATGAGAAAAAAAATAAAATTTAAGTGGACGGTTAATTTTATCGGTGGAAGTTTATTATTTTTTAATTGTTTCAAATTTTTTAAGACTTTTAAAATTTGTATAAGATTTGCTATTTTGAATTACTTCATCCGACTTTGAAAAAGGAGGTTCTCAATTTAACTGTATTTTTTTTTACATTTTATTATTAAAAAAAAAATTTTTGTTAAAAGTTTGAAAGTTTGTTACTTCAGAACTTTCGACTGTCTGAACCGATTTTGATGATTTAATTTTTTTTTTGAAAACTGGTGCTTCCCGTATGGTCCCATCAATTTGGTCCAGATCTGATGTTTTACAGGTGAGAAAAGGAGCAAAAAAAACATCCAAACAACAACAATACAACACCCAAAAGTTAAAAATACAAAATGTTTAAACAAAAAAGAACAGCCTTCAAAAGAATTTTTTACCTAGAAGGTAAAAAATAATTTAAAATTTTTCCTGATAATTAAAAATTATCTTTTGAAGTCGGTGCTCATATTATCCTTAAAAATTGATAGGTTGGCTTCGACTGAGAAAGGTAATTGATCACAAGGAAAAATTAAAAAATATTCTTTACTTTGATTTTTTTGAAAGCGGTTCTTTTTTGTTTAAAATTTTTTTATTGCAATCACATTTATAACTCTTCATTATGATGGCCAAAATTCACTAGACGAAATCTAACAACGTATAATTTATCCAGATTGGTTCAGCCGGTTGTAGTAATGAGGGAACACAGAAGTGGGTACAAATTCAAACAGGTTGAGACATTATCTTTAATATTCGCAGAAAAGGAAAGAATATTTTCATACATTAATCCGTTCATAACAGTTTCAAAAAAAGTACCAAAATCAGATAATACATTTTTTTATCATGATCGCTTGTTTTCTGTTCTACTAAGCGTGTCAAAATTCAGCGAGCTTATCTTAAACAACTCTTAAACAAACAACAATGTATAGAAAACCACCTATTTGAATATACCTCTAACATAATGGGCCTAGACAGACAGACTCTATGTGTTTATATATTCGAATGTGTGGTTTAATAACAGTAGTTGTGGTCGCAGACCAATGGCTGTGGAACAGTAAACAGTAGCACAAGTATAAATACAGATAAAATACTAATTTTCATTTATACAACATAAATTAATATATAAAATTTATTATGGTTATTATTTTGTTAATCGCATCGTATGTAGTAGTAATCATAATGGTTGTTTGGTATAAACAGTATTATTTTACATTCATAACGAATCTCTGGTATGTTATCGGAGAAATAACCAATCTGCTATGAAATATAATATTCACAACATTACATCCATAAATTTAGATTTCAATAAAAATTTCAATTTTTCAAACAAATAGAAACGACTTACAAGCAATAAGCTAAACAGTAAAAAAATGATATTAAACTAAATATTTTTATTTGAAAAAATTTTTCCGTTTTAGTTTGTTAGTGTTTTTTCTATTAATTCGGTTACCGTATAATTTCATATTATGGGTTTAAAAAGTGGTCACCTCAAGCGTTACCTACAATACTCAAAGAAGCACATGCCCGTACCGTGCGCAGTACATGAAAGGGACTACTTCTTAATCTAGTTATGTGCTACGAGTGTCTAAAATTTGTAATAAAATATTCTCTCTAATTTTCAATCAAAAATTTTGGAGTTATATGAAAAAAATGTAAAAACAAAAGTTGAGATCTTTTTATTACGTACAACTTTGCCATTTAACTTTTTTCCATAGGACTTGTAGTTTACCGATCGCCCGTAAATTATTTAACCTTTTATTTTTGTTATATTCTCTTCCGTTTCCAATTGGCTTAATCCATCTATAATTTTATTTGGTTTCAAAAATTATCGCCTCTGGTCTACTATAGCTTCTTTTTTTCCAATATATTCCCCTTGAAAACGTTTTATTGTTTGCATCTTATCCTAAAGAAATTAAAGGATTGTGCATTGACGAATTATTGATTCGAAGACTAATTAAGAATAAGTTTACCTTCAAAAGAATCTGTTTATTGAATTTTTATTAATAAAATTTTAAATTTGTACAAATACCAAATGATGCATATATTGTATAGAAATAATTTTAAATGAAAAATTTCTATAAATAATTAACTTACAACCTCTAAAATAAGAATGATTCAAACTGTGGACTTTCATTTTCGAAGTTATATTTTTGCGAAATACAACCGAATTCCTCTAAACTATTTAAAATGTCGGAGAAATATTCATTTTCTTACGTTTTTTACAAGCTGAGACTTGATATCATTGTATAGACTATCTAAAAACAAATGTGGGACTACAATGACACATTTCCGAAATCAACCATTGTATATTTCAGAAAATTATATATAATTATGTAACTAAATCAATACAATATCCATTATATTTGGATAAATACAGTTATCTTTCATATCGTAGATATTAATGAACATGTAAAACTAACAAATATCCATTTATTTTAATTGTGAAAACATCGTTTGTTATAATTAATATTTTTAAGTCACACATTATCTTTATATGTATAATGATAAATAAGTGATTGACATATCAAGGCAGAGCCGAAGCCGCTTTGTCTAGAAATCTACAAAATTCGTTCCCTAACGCATAGAAAAGGAGGTTCAAATTTTATGATATCAATCAATGAACTATCATAATCGCTTAGTTAAAAAGTTTAAAATTAAGACCAAAACCAGTTAGAACGTAGGTAAGGGAAAATAAAGGATTATTTGAAGTTAAACTTCAAAACGGGGAAGAAGAACGGGGAAGAGCATTTTTTTGTCGCTACACGCTATATGTTTTCATAAATTTTAAACCTATAGAAACTTCAAATTTATGAAACCCATGAAACAACAAACTCTATTAACGTATGCTCTAGCATTTTTTACTATATTCATGACCCAATTTCTTTATCTGTAAGTTTCTTTTAAATCAATAAATCAATAACAATTAGAAAATAAAATAGAATAATTTGAGTTATCAACTAAAAAAAATTCCAAATAAAATATGCCCAAGGCTTAACATGCAATATTTTATTTAATCACTATCAAACGATCACAAACAATTTTTTTGCTATTTTCATATTTTAACTAAATATATGAAATAATTACAGCATGAGATAATTATCTAATCACATATATACACGACATCATTAAAATAATCAATAATTTGATAACATTTCGATTAGAAACAATATACCAATAGTTTCAATGTTTTAATCAAAACATATGGCTGTTGTAAATAGAAGGGGAGTCCAGAAGACGATTTTTTATTTTTTTATTCGACCGCATTCGATTAAGATATATTCAAACTTCCTGTTGAGTACTCCCACCAAATATTAGCCCTTTATATAGAGCAGCAAGTGTAGAGTAGCTGGTCGGAATAATAACAAAAAATCGCGTTGAATTTACTCGAACGCATTAGACTAAGGTATGGTAAATTAATTTTGTGCTAAATAGTATGCATTCCTATAATCTGACAATTTAAGCGTGGCGTACGTAGTTGAGAGGCTCACAAACCTATAAAAACGCATACTAGAAATTCTGGAGATCGGTCGAAGATGTTATTATTTCGAATAAAATGAATAATGGCGGCAAAAATTATACAACGATGATTTGAGCATCACCTACAGGACTGGGAGAGTGACATACTTGCATACAAAAACAATATCTGGGCACTTTCGAGCAAGATCGAATTTGTTAGCAACAGGTGATGAAGGCACTAGGAAGAACAAATCAAATTATTTCAATCGTATTTTTTTCAATCATATTCCGGTTTTATACTCGACATACATAATATATCAAAGTATATTAATTTTAGTCTAAAATTTGTTAATCTACCTAATATAGAACGCGCAAACAAAATTTAGATATAGGTGCTTATAGAAACACCCAATTAGTAAATTTCCGACTGTCCGTCCGTCTTCACGATAACTCATAAACAAAAAGAGATAGCTTGCTGCAAAATTTGTTGGTGACGTATACTAAACATAAAAAGTGAGTCTGAATACGTGAATGAGCAAAATTGGTCCATTGTGCCAAATGGATCCTTGAACCAACTTTTAAACTATAAAAGATATAGCAAAAGTTCAAATATAAAACATTTATTTAAAAAAAACTTTTGTTTACCAAAATTTTGCGTAAAATGTTTGAGTTCTCCACAATTTGAGCTCAAATTTGCCTAATAAACACATATAGGTTACAACTATACATATTATTATTATACATACATATAAAAGTGTTTCAACTGGATATTTATAGTATTTTATGAATGCTAATAAATAATAGTCCAAACAATGAAATTCAATCGTATGTCGAGTATCTAAAAAATTCACTCTGTTAGTGGTTATCTTCACTTGTTATCTTTATATTGTTTTCATAAATACCTATATCAGATTTGTATCGAAGAAACCCACTATTTTAAAAGAAAACGAATTTATAAAGTACTTGTAATAAATGAAGTCAGAAGATAAAAAGTAATTTAAATAATTAATTTAATGAAGTAAATACATTTGGTAAGGAATACTAATTTATTTGCACAATAACAAATTTTAAAATATTTAACGAGAATAATATGACACGTGTAATTATGAAAAATCGATAACTAATACATGTTTTTGACCGAACGAAGTGAGTTCAATGGTATAACTAGACGATTTTGCATTTTATTTTAAAAGAAAAAGAATTTATAAAGTACTTGTAATAAATGAAGTCAAAAGATGTAATTTAAATAATTTATTTAAGGCAATTAAATTCATTTGGTAAGGAATACTAATTTATTTGCACAATAACAAATTTTAAAATATTTAACGAGAATAATATGACACGTGTAATTATGAAAAATCGATAACTAATACATGTTTTTGACCGAACGAAGTGAGTTCAATGGTATAACTAGACGATTTTGCATTTTATTTTAAAAGAAAAAGAATTTATAAAGTACTTGTAATAAATGAAGTCAAAAGATGTAATTTAAATAATTTATTTAAGGCAATTAAATTCATTTGGTAAGGAATACTAATTTATTTGCACAATAACAAATTTTAAAATATTAAACGAGAATAATATGACACGTGTAATTATGAAAAATCGATAACAAACACATGTTTTTGACCGAACGAAGTGAGTTCAATGGTACTAGTTCAACTAGACGATTTTGCATTTCGCTTCTATTTATATGTCTATGTTTAAACCGCTGTAACTTTCGAATGCCTTATTCGATTTGGACGAAATTTAGGTAGGCACATTGTTCACAATCAGTAAATTTACTGTACTTTTTGAAAAATTTTCAATTTCCCCTTCGGAAAAAAATCAGTGTTTTTCTAAAAATATAAATTATTTTTTTTAATTAACAAATAATTAATAACCCGTTTTGATCACGGGACTTATGTTTCAAACACAGATTCTATAGTCACTAAGCTACTGTACTGCGTATGTACGTATTTTTCTTTTTATTATTTACTTCTGAGTGAGGTCTACAATTCACAGAACTATTAATGTATTGATTATTAGATTAGAACAATAATTATGGACTTTGTATTGGCAATGAAGAAATACAATGAAATTCGTCTCTTCATATGAATGTATAAATTTGTATTCATTGCTTTCTGATATTTATATTTAATAACCACAAAATTCATTAATTTTGGTCGTATAATTACATTCAATAATTTTTATCTTTATGAATACGTTAGTATCTATACGCGCAGATTTGTAAGTATGTCATAGTTATATACTAGAGTAGCTTTACCGATTTAAAACTATTTTCAAATTATCCTAATGAAAAAAAATTTTTTTAATATTTTATTTTTTTTAATTTTATTTAATTCACTTTTTGACTACCATGGTCATCAGTGACTACGATATTTATTTACAACAACAGAACATTGCATTCCCAGGCGGTTATCTATACAAGCAAACACTTACTGTCACTGTTCTAGTTAACTTTAAATATTGAACGTAGGGGTCAAAAACCAACCCAACCCGTCCAAACTACACCCCATAATCACATGGGTAGTTTAATTAAAGGTTGAACGTAGGGGCTAATTCCAATACAACTCGTTCAAACTACACCCTAAAAATCACAAGGATAGTTTAATCAAAGTTTGAACGTAGGAACCAAAAACCAATCCAACCTGGGTAAACTACACCACACAAATCACATAGGTAGTTTAATCACAGGTTGAACGTAGAGGTCAATTTATTTTTTTGCGGAGACAAAATTTGTTTAAAAATGATTTAAAATATTGATAATTTCATTTCGAAAAGTATTTAAAACAAAAAACATTTATTATACCCGGTATATTTCAACTTTTGTACCAGTACGAGGTGAATTTCAGTTTTAGTTAATTTTTTCTTTCTTCCCTGGTACACTATTTCTGATTTCAGTTTTCTCCATACACAATTATATTCATAAAAATAGTATTAATCAATTTCTACTATTAATGCATATAATATTATAAACACTATTATTTAATTATTGAAGGTTATTGTCAAGGTTTTCCAAAGATTCCATCGGTTACGTAAGAGTTTTGTAAATTAATTTTTGTTGTTATAGAATTATAATCAGTTTAAAAAAAAATTTTCAGATTTTTTTAAAAGATAAATGCATTTTCAAAATGTTTTTGTATGCATATTTCAAACTTTCAATGTTTATTCAATTTCACTGATAGCTCAGTTTTAACATAGAAGGTAGATCAGTTTCAACACTCTCCTTCTACGGCAATACACTTTGATAGACGTCCCTCCAACTACTTTACGTCTTTAGAAAACTGCGAAACAGATAAGCCTTTTTTTTTCTTCAAAAGAAAAATCTTTTATTTTCGCATTTAGCTGACCTAATAGTGACCCATAATACTGCCCAGTTATCAAAAGACATTTTAATTTCAATTGACGATTGTAGTTATATGAAAATAAAAAAAATTTCAGATCAATTCAGTTTCATTATACCTAACGACTAGCCAATTACAAAATTGTAACACATTCTTTTGTTTTCAACGCATTTTTAAGTGAAATTATCAATTTTTAAATACTTTTGTATCAGCACGTTGACTTGAATGCAACTTCAGACAGATAAAAATATTCGATTTTTTTAAGCTGTAATTTTTGATTATATTATTTTAGAATACATTACGAATAATTAAGAGTATGATTTTTTTTCAATTTTATTTATTTTCGTACATTAATTAAATAAAACTTATATTAATTTATCGTAGAAAATCTAGCCCACATTATAAAATAGTTATACAATTATAATGTTGGTATAATCGTCAAAGATGATATATCGCGCTCTTTTTAATACATAGTGTTTGGCATAAGAGAGTGATAACTTGACTTTTATATACACAAATTAAATTTTAAATTAAAAACGATATTATCAGCTGGTTTTAAATGTTTTTTTCGAAAACCATATAGTGAATTTTAATAATTTTTCCACAATCAGTTCTCTTGAGTAAGTTACTTATTATAAAAGTTTAAAATTTATGGTACTTTTTTCAGTTAATAAAAACGATTTTAATATGTTGAGCTAACAAATCTCCATAAGATCACATGTATTATAAAATTACAGTTTTTGAAAATTGCAATAACTTTTAAACAGTTAACTGAATCGGTTTATATATACAAGCGATTTAGAATGAAATGATGAACGTTCATTTAGATTTTCAATCGTCTCGTTCCATTTTTATGTATTTCCTAAACATAATAATGTCATTTTAGGACGTTAAACTTTAAAACAGATTTAGGAAAGCCGTAAAATCTATTAAATGAATTTTACACAAGTATATATATTATCATCCAAAATATTTTCTTATCAATATTATAATACGCCGTTTAAACAAATTTAGCGTGAATAATAAAATGTTTCTTTAGCAAATTCTACTGTTATATAATCCCTATGTAAGTTAAGTAAGTGAATAACACAACAACATCTGGTAACAGATTGTAATGCTCCCAAGATAATGATAATGTCATCAGCGTGTGTGAATACATTGTAAAATATTATTTCATGTAAAGTAAGCAAAAAATAATACTCTCAGTAGCAGAATTACTTACATGTAATCTGGGTACTAAATTGTCTGACATAAGATTCAGTGTGTAAGGAACATGGTAAAACAATTTTACCTTTTTTTTTTATTTTTGGAAAATTTACATCCAAATTTTACATGTTGATAAATAATGTTGAGCATTTGATTGCCATTTGAAATTGCCTTTTGAACAGAATTACTAAAAAAAATTTATAGACCAAATACATTTTTTAGGAATTTTTGAAATGTTGAATTTCAGTAAAAAATACCCACATTGATATGCAGAAAAAAAACATTTTGAAGCATTTAGCTACGTTGAGATTATTTGAGGGTGACAAATTTCATAAGCAACGTTTATGCGAAAATTACGAGAGCCAAATTCCAAAATTTTGTTATTATATTTTTTTATAAATTTATATTCATAGTAAAGCCATTACATAGATAGGAAAGCTTAGATATTGAGATTTAATTTTCATTAATTTTAAATATAATTAAAAAATTAACAGTTTGTTCAATTTGTTTTTAATGCCATCGGCTACATACAAACAAATTACAAAATTCGAAGAACCATTTATCTTTGTGTGGCCAAGAATGTTTGTCCGAAGAGCATCCCGAAACTGTACATAGACCAATTTTGAAAAAATTTTAATTGTCCACAAAAAAATTTGAAACATACAACCTAGTAATTATTATTTGATTTCAAGAAAAGTAGTAAACAGAAAGCCCAGTTTTCTTATAAGTACATTGATTTATTATAGGATTTGATTTTAACACAAAAAAGAAAAAAAATGGCACACTTTTATCGTTATCGTAAATATTTAGCAAACTATTTATTCTGATCAAAAAATAAATCTGTCAAAAAATTATTTTTACTTATAATGAAATATTACCAATGATTCCGCAAAAGTTTATTAGTACTAATTTTATTAATCTTATACACAAAATTCAATGTTTGCTTGTTTTTTTGTTTGCTTATTAGTGTTTTATTAGTATTTACGTTCATCTGATTGTAAGAAAATTGTATATACCTACGTATATTAAATGATATTGGCCAATATGAGGGAAATGAAATCGAAATTATTAAGTACAACCACTACTTTATTTTAAAATTTATATTATGTTAATTGCAGAGCCAAAAAATTTCCACAATAATTTCCTCTGCTGTAGCAACGCGGTACGGGTGCCACCTGGTGCTATAAATTTTACAAAATTTTATTCCGGTAATCTGTAAACGTTTTATATATCTTTCTATATAAAGAACTTTTGATAAAAGCTGCTGCCAATAAATTAGATTGTAGCTAAAGTCTTAACCTGGGTGAACCCTGGCCTCTTCGACCATTCGTTTCTAGATGACCCGGTTTATGACGACAATCCAGTGACTTGAATCTACTTCAGGTTGTTAACCACTTGATCCAGCCATCTGAGACGAAGTATTCCTCTTCTTCGGGTAGTGTATACTTTCATATTCAGACTGTTTCTTTGATTTTATGAAACGGATTCTTTGTGATTTTATAAACTGAACTGTGTCATTTACTTGCTGGATTTCCTGGATTTCTCTGTTGTTTCGAATACGTTATTCTTCCTCATTCACTCGAACTGCATCGTAGATTCTTTTTTTCTCCAAATCCTGAATCCAAATTTTTGATTCTGTTCTTCTTGTATTAGAATCATTCACAGCCATATGTTATGATTAGTAGAATCAGAATCTTGCACATGGTCATTTTGCTCTTAATTGATATTGACTTTGTTTTTTAGAAGAGACAAGTTTTCAAAGCCCATCTGGCAATCTGTCTTTTATGACGGCTTGAACTATTACAACAGTCTATTATTTTTGTTATTTTTGTTACTGGTATTATTTTTATTTAGTTTTTAAAAGCTTTTATAATAAACCTAAAGAATGACTATGATATGCGACTGTCGTGTCATAAATTAGATCAAACATCTATTTTATACATAAAAGTATGCAAATAACGTATGGACGAAGGTATATGCACGTACAGTTTAAAAAACAGTTACAAAAGTGACAAGGTTTTCGTTCTGACAACATAAACATCTAGGCTAGAGTTGTATAAAGTATCTATGGAGACGAAGTTATGTACTAATTATCAAAGTATATAACACAAAGGAGATATTTGTGTTGGATAGTCTAAACGAAAAAGCGATAATATAATGGATAAAATTAATCGATAAAACAATTATTATAGTCCGGGAGGTAGCGTTGCTTTTTTCATGGTGATTTCAGGCCGATCAATTTTCAATTTTATTGAAAGTTTATGTGAAGTTGATAATCGAATGGCGGTTCAGCAGGAGCACCCAAGGTGGACTAATAACAGGGTGTAGGAATAATAAAATATACTTCAGGTCGCTTGAAATTAATAATAGAAATAGTTTCAATAATGCAATAAATTTAAAAAAATAGTCAGCAAAATATTTACGGGTGGAACAATTGTCAGCTGAATATGACATTTGATTGCCTTAGATGAAAATTGCATGGGTACTCAGCAAAAATTTTTATCCCGCCTGTGCACCCTTTTGGAGTCGGCTGACTTTCATAACAGTGTATGACTGCTTTATTAACATTCAATTCCAACATAAATTAATCGATTTGAAATGTTTGTGTCATTTGCAACGCTTCTTCCCGGATTATTATATTCCAAAAACTAAAAATTAACTACAGAATTTTCAAACAAATCATAAATAAATAAACAAACACTCGAAAACTTTTAAATCTCCTCTCTTCTTCTTTATTGGAAAAAATTCTTCGAATAGAATATCTAAAATTTTAAAGTAGCAGTGCGTAGTACGTCGGCAGAAGTAAACTATTACCGTTTAGCTATGGATTCCGAAAATATTTAGATCGGTCATCTGTCCCGTACGGCCATTTCTCCCAGACTTACACGATTATCTTTCAAAACCAGTAATGAACTCCGCATCGCAACTTTCTTTTATCAAAATTAACTGCTGAAAAGATTAATGAGAATTATGGTTTGTAGGTGTAAACCAATATAAACCAAAAATGGCCTAAACCATAAATATCCGCGTTACAAACTTTAGACTAAAAAAAATACTCTGACATATTATGACGAATGTCGAGGCGGTTAAGACAGTGTATATGTATGATTCCCCTCTCCAATTTGATTTAAGAACGAATGAAAAACTGTAATAAATGAAATGATTTTATCGCAAGTGAGAATATAAATTTATATTCTAATTTTCATATTGTTAACATTTTTAATACGTTAACAAAGTATAATATAGTAGATACGTATATACTATGTACTCCACTATTATTTACTACGTAATATCATTAATATGTACGACGTGTGATTTTATATACGCCTAAGATACATTTCGTTCACTTAACGATCACCATCATTTTACTTCACGAATAAAATTGGTTAAAAAACTTGTAATTATACGTAAAATTTCTATTTATATGGTTTGGAGATTTTCTTTGTGAAACATTATTTCTAAAGTAAATCTCCATACTATACAAATAGCAATTTTAAGTTTAATGGTTTAAAATAAAATTATAAAATTTTAGTTTTTCGAAGTAAACATAAATGAAAATAACAACTAAAAGAGTTAATTGCTTGGATATTCGACATATCGTTCAGTATCAATGTTCAAACAATTTTTAATGATTAGAATTTATAAAAAAGCCTAAATAGTCCATTCAGTTATAAATATATATTATAATAACAATGTATATTGCAAACATATGAGCTTAGTACCAACTTTTGTGGCTCGGGTTTCCGTCTATATTTATGGTTTAAGAGTTGTTTCTTGATCCATTGGACCGATTTTGCTAATTCACGAACATTAACTCACTTTTTATATCTAATATACGTCACCAAAATTTCTACTCACTATCTCTTTTCGTTTTTTAGATATATTGATCACGGACAGTCAAACGGACGGACATGGGGAAACGGACTAATTAGATAATTATATGAACACTCAAATTTTGTTTGTGGCTCCAATGTTTTTATTGTTATAAACTTTTAAGTTAAATAAGTATATTATTATAAATGTCGAGTATAAAAAGCCAAGTTTAAAATTAACAGTTTGAAGGAATCCTAGTTATTGATAAAAATGGCCTTATTTAAATGGCAGGTAATTGAATTGAAGTTTCAATTGTATATTTGACAATTTTTATTTTTATTTTTTTGGAAGGGATTCAATCAATTAATTATTATTAACGCGAGATTCTAAAAAATACAAATATTAAATTATAGTAGATGAAATAACGCCTATTTCATTATTTAAGTTTACTACATCAAGCACTAAATATGAAGCAAATAATTCATATAGCGAAGGATGAACGAATAGGTGAAATGATTGAGTATGTGATACAAAATTCAACAATAATAGAATTTCTCAGCCTCAGGTCTATATTGTATTACAATAGTACCATAGTCAAAATAGATACATCATGCATCACTAAAGATGCATCACTAAAGAACATATCCAGCATTCTTTTTTATCAATTTGGCGACGCTTCGTACCTCGGAAGCTTGCCAATTTAGAAACGTCTACAGAAGCCTCAAGAAATTAAATTACATTGTTGAGTATCAAAAGCGGATATATCTAAAAAATAGATTCTGCTGGCGGAACGATAAATGAATCAATTGATTGCCTTATGAATGGAAACTTTGATTCCACGAGTGTTGTCGAATGAATGGAGAAAGCGAGTCATTCTCACATTCAAAGAATATCTATAAAGGAACTATTCAGGGTACTAGACTGAAAAAATTCAGGAATCAATATAGAAGTCTGATAAACCATTCTATTTGCTAACAACAAGCCAAATCAGCTTAAGTTTGCAGTCTTAGTTTTGCGATTTTGCAATTTGCCCACCAAAAATGATTATACAAGTACTAGCAAGACCAATGACAAAGACAGCATGAACAAAAACAAGACCAATATCAACAGCTAATGTGCGAGATCAAACGAAAAACTGTAACTTCCATTTTAAATAGGGTACTTTTAACACTTAGTGACGTAAAATTTAACTTTTTTAAATATGAAAAAAGGTAATGGTAAGGTAACCTTATCTTCAGAAAAAATGTTAAATAATATGCTGGAAGTAACAATTATTAATGTCAAATTAATATTGTAATCGATTTTGTTGTCAACAAATCAGATGTCAACACGCCATCAAGGAGCAGTGAATACTTAGAAATTTTGCTCAGCAGAATGCTTGGTCTTGCGATTTTGATCTTCATCTTTCGAATTTCAAAGACCAGTGAAAATAAAATGATCTCACTTTCCTATCGAAACCCAAGACAAGTATTTGAACAAACTAAGACCATGTAGGAATATACAAGACTGAGACCGTTACGATGACTGTTTTCCTTTTGCTGTGTTCATCACTATCTTTGACAGGTCATAAATCGGTAATTTTAAATATAGTGCATCAAAAATGAAAAAAATTGCTTTTCGTCTATTTTGATTTGAAACAATTTCACTCAGTGGACATGTAGATGAACCAGGAATATATTTATGTTAGATAGTAATAATAATATTTGTACATTTATATTATAGTAACTGACCTGTTTCATTTTACATTATGTATTCTATTAAGTACATATAGGTAGGAGGGAATAAGAAATAGAAGACAAACAAAGTTTTACTTGAACAAGGGAATTAAACTTTGTAAAGATAATACTATTATTATGTAACCATATCAAACATATCACTTTGGTTGTTGGCTTTCTAGCAAGCTCTCTGTTAAGTAGATTATGAACAAAAGGACGATAAAAAAAAAAAATTGTATTGTATACACATTATTTGTATAATAATACAGCAGTCGTGCCAAAAATATTTTTTTTTTTTAAATAATTTTTTCTAGATATTTAGAGCAAACAACATATTGACTTGTTAAAAATTTCCTTGCAGTATATATTACGAAAGTTATTAAATTGGACATAATTCATAATATCTGCACTGTTTGAAAAATGGTCTTATTTTGGCTTGAACCAACTAAATTTGAATTTGTGCCTTTATTTGGTTTTACTTTAATATTTATTCTCTCACACAAAATAAAAATTATAAGAAGGAAATACAAAACACAACGGAAAATATAAAACCAGACATAACCTGACTTTTTCAAAATTTCACAGCTTAAGATTTGGATTGGATTACCAATCCTCAATTTAAAAACCCTTTTATGTTCTGCGCCTTCTATGGTCTATTTAAACATTCTGAAATTAGCATACATTCTTCAAATTTCCCTATCATCCCACAATTAATTATTTCGCATCGTCTTTATAATGAATTAACATTTGACAGAAATTTGAGCTGCTTTTACTGTCAATTTTTCTGTATAGTTCTGTGCTGCAACCAAACTTCATAAATTTTTTCATGTATAATTTTTTTTGACTATGCGTAGATAAGTTGGTTTTTTCATATGCCTATTTCAACAGTTTTAACGTTAATTTCACTCTGCCAAAATTGTCGAAATTCATTCAGCCGTTTGGAAGATACGAATTAATAACGAAATATACAAACATACATATACGTGCCAAAAACATAACCTTCCTTGGCAGTCTCAAAAGAACACGTACCGTAAAAATCTGTGTTAAATTAAAAAATTCACAATTGAAAACTATGCTTCATGAAAAATCGTGTTTTTATGTAATATATCGAAAATCAAACTGTTACCTCGCTCTGATAAGACTTATAATTTTAAGTATGATTTAATCCTTATAATAGATACTAGAGTCCCGTTACAGCGGTCGAAATTCGACCATAATCACTCAAAAGCCTGAAACTCACTGCCTGAAACTGAATGCGTGCCTTTAAACAAAACAGTAAATTAAAGAGTAAACACGCGTGTGTGTGGTAGTGTGTGTAATATAAGCCACATCGCTCACATAAGTGTGTGACATAATGTAGGTTATGTTTGTTTTTTATTGATTTAATGTATTTTTTATGCATAACTTTAAAAATATATTAGCATTCTCCAATCGTTCTCTACATAAAGTATTAGTGCACCAAATTTTATATTCCCCCGTCCGGCCAATTTTTGTGTAAAACGGGCTACAAAATTTTTGCCTCACGTAGTAATATAGAGATAATTTAAAGCTTACAAGTTATGTCCGACATAAACACATATGCCATACATATCCGATCTTTAATTGGAAAAGGTTAAGTATAATTTTTTTAGTGCCTATTAAAATAAACGTTGTAGTAAAGAAAAGTGGTTATTAAAATTGTTTAAGAGTTTAACTTTTCTTGAGATTACTGTAAAAAACTAAACTCTTCTTTAATCTTTGTATCACGTATATGTGGATGAAATAGTAAATATACAAAAAATTATATTGTTGTATTATTTTAAATAGTAACAACGACTAAATAAAAAGTAAAAACGGCTTTTTAAATTTAAATATTTATCCTGACATTACATATAATTTAAACTCTTTACTTTATATGTAATATACGTGAATAACTTACCCCCATAAAATATTTTTTCATAATTCTAGTTAAATTTTTATGAACATACTTCAAAACTACATACTTCAAAAAAATGAACTAAAAAGTAAAAATTTATTTTAAATTTTTCCTTGTGACCAATTACCTTTCTCAGTCGACGCCAACAAATCAATTTTTTAGCTAAGGATGTGATGAGCACCATCTACGAATGGTAATTGGTAACAAGGAGAAATTTAAAATTATTTTTTACTTTTCAGTTCATTTTTTCATTTTTTACTTTCGAGCGTTGTAGTACACAACCACGAAAAATTTTTCATTTCGAAGAAATTTAATCACTAAAATTATTTTTGCCCCTTCTCTCCCCTAACGAACATCAAATTGAAATGAGCCACACTGGAATAACCAGCTTTCAAATAAAAAAAGAATCATCCAAATCGGGTATTTCTGAGGTAACTAACATAAAAAAATAAAATAGAATTGAGAGCCATTTTTGAAGTCGGTTAAAAATTTAGTCTAAATACTGGATAATTCTTAAGATACTCAAGTAGTCAGAGCTTCGAGAAAGTAACCGAATCAAATTTCTAATAATTTAAAGCAGCTGCCCTTATAATCGCTTTTATAAAAAACAAAAACAAAGTGAAACTAAATGTATGGTAATCCAAAGTAAACAAAAACAACTGCCCTAAAAAGTAAAAAAATGAATCGTGTACCTTCAAAATTAGATTTAGAGATTGTGCTGAGGTTAGAAATTAAAACACCCGATGCGGACACCAGGTATTCCACAGGCTCCTGCCGGCCGCGTGTTCGTGTTCAACGACTCCCGAAAAACACCCGAATAACAAAATTTGACACATTTTCACTAATGCAATTTAGAATCCCCTCACAATTAGTTTACAAAGTTTCTAGAGATTCTCAGGAATCCAACGCACCAAACAGCACTATAATCCATCTTACTGCGAAAAAAAATCGATACTAAGGCATATTTTTGTGTTTCAATTCTTTGACTAATACTGATTAAATTATTTTAAAAATTCTTCTGATAGCTACATTTTTTTTTAACAAGTTATTGTAATTTTAAATCCTTGAATACCTGTGAATGTAGTGATAACATAAATTAAATTTTGAAAAAATAAATTCTCACCTTATCTAATTAATTCCATAGCATTTTTCATTTCTTTGGTTCGTCTGATAGTAAAACACCGTTTCTGAAATAAAAATTGAAAAAAAAATTATTTTTAAAATAGTAGATTCATTAGGAATTCATAAATCCAATTGAAATTATTTTTTTGAAATCCTTTAAACTAAGCAAGATATGGACTTACAAAATTCTTGATTAAAGAAAGCGGAAAATACTTGCTTATGACGTCACTTGATAGTATCTCCATAAAACTCACATAGGTAGCTTAA
Organism: Chrysopa pallens; assembly: GCA_020423425.1. Taxonomy (NCBI): domain Eukaryota; kingdom Metazoa; phylum Arthropoda; class Insecta; order Neuroptera; family Chrysopidae; genus Chrysopa; species Chrysopa pallens. The sequence goes on along the minus strand of CM035592.1, from coordinate 45,835,160 downwards.
AAAACTATTTTGTTTTTTAATCAGTTTTATTATGATATTAAGACTAGTTTCAAATTTTGATGTGAAATATAGTTAATTTAATGTCAAATACCCAGTTTACTATCATTAGAGTAAGCATTGTATTTCAAATATGTGTTACTTATTTATTGAAGACGGTTCTTTTTTTGAAAAATGTTTACTTTTTACATTAGAATGATGTATACTAACTATACAACCACGAAAAATTTCCCATTTGGATAAAATTTAATCTATTAAAACTACCCATTCTGTTTCCTTAGGGTTGGAATATTTTCCTCAAATTAATATGGGCTTCACTTTGAATCTGTACTGAAGCCAACACATGTTGGTTAAAAACTAAAGAAATTTCAGAAAAACGATGCTGTTTTTTTGGAGAATACAGGTAACATGCCTCATTGACCCGACTATAATATGGTTTAGATAAAAAAAAAAATATGATATAAATATTTTTATTTCATATGAAAAAAAACAACTGTATAATTACATGCAATAATAAAACAAACAATACAACAATATAACAATACTTTTATTATTTTCATTATTTATTTATTAAATTTTTGTTAGAAATGGAAAAATCTTTTTTTTTTATCAAAAAATTAATCGTATAAAACAAATAATAATTATTAGTTGCTTTTTTACAATAAAAATTATTAGACACGTTAAACGAAACCCAATATTCGCCGTGGTTGGAATATCTTCAAATGAACCCAAATACCCGGAATCTGAGCGATCTTAAAAGTTAAAATCGGTTACCACAATAGATATTTCATAGAGGAAAGGTTTTTTCCTACTAAAAAATTAACAAATCTCAATACTACTATTACTTCTATAAGAGTATTCAAATTATAATAAAATCTCAACAAAATATTCTTACAAATAGTGGACCGGCTAGCCAAGTGCCTAGGTTTATTTTAGAGAACTTGTAGAAAAAAAGATGCAAGAACGAATAGACTTTATACACTTTCAGCCTCAGGGGGGCCCACTACTTGTAAATGTTTTCTCGAGGTTTTATTACAATTTGGATAGTGTACAGAAGTTATAGGAGTAGAAAATTGCGGCCAAACAGCTGGACAGATTTTCTGTAGGATGCGTAGGCGCAATTAGGCGCAAAACCAAAAAAACTGCTAAATTTTTGCCAAAAATTAAACTCACCATCCACGATGGTGCAAACCCAGATTCCTTGTATTTGGTTCCATTTGAAGAGCTTAAAATCATCTCCAACTTTCCGTCAATTACCTCCCAATAGAATCCCCGTTTAATTGGCCTATATGAGAGAAAACAAAAATCAAACTTGTCAAAAATAAAAAATTGGAAGTGAGTAACCATGCCATCCATATCTAATCTGTCAAATATCTTAAAGTGACCAAGTCTTGTGTATACATATACACAGTTATCACGGGGCTTTACAGATTTGCATGTAATTTTTTGTTGTTGTAAATTTTATGTTACTTCCTTAGCTCAAATAGATAGGTGTCATCCGTAGGTAAACGCCGGTTTCAGAAAAGAACAAATTTTTATTAATTCGTGTATTATTTTTTAAGTCTTACACCCTTAAAATACATATAGGCCTTAAAATAAATGACCTTAAAATACATATAGGATGTGGCACTGAGGAAACGCTTTTTGCTTGATATGCAAGGAATTAACCAGGCACTTAAAACAGGTATTCTACTAGGTTTCCTGTAAAACAACCACGTAATTATAATGAATAAACAATAATAAGCTCTCTCAATTGCTACACAAAATAAAAAATTACGATGTAAATAAATTTTAATTTTAAGAATATTAAATAGGTTTTTAATAACAAATAATATGCAACCAATCCATGGTTCGAGTTTGGATTCATACCAATACAATTTTAATAATTAGATTGAAACGTCGAATAATATTTAACAGTCCAAATATTAATAGAAAATTGATAATTTTACTACAAAAATATATGAACGAAGATTGACTACAAATTCTCCAAAATTTAATCCTATAAACTAGTCAAATTGAATTTAAGGATAGTCAAAAAGGATATATATACTGAAATTTAAAAATACTTTATAGCAAATTAATTCGCTATCTGTTTAACGAATTTATAAAACTTAACATAACATATATTTTAATATCTTATCAATCCTAGATTTGAACTTTCTACAACCCATAATTTTAAGTTATAAAAATACACAAATGTAATAAAATTTAACATGCACAATCTTGGCATGATGAAAAAGGAGAGCGTGTTTCGAAACACAAATATTTCTAAAATGTATAAATCAAAAATTTTATGGTATATTTAAAACACGCCCTTTTCATGTTCAGATTATACATGTTCAATTTCATTATTGGAGTTATTTATGCGTGAAAAATTGAAGAAAAAAATGCAATTATTAATTTACATAATAATGCATTAGAGAGATTATTGTAGATGTCTCATTCTTCGGTTAATTATGATGTCATAAGAGAAACTTGGCACTAAAAATGCGACTTCTATAATAAAATAGTGTTTTACATTGTTTAAACATTGAATATTTTTTCAATTTTCGGGCACAAATAACTCAAAAAATGAGTATCCAAATGTTATGAAATTTGGTATGCACATAAACAATGAAAAAATACAATGTATATTACATTAGAGTTTATCTTTATCGTAGAGGTCACATTTTTTGTTTCAAAATTCATTAAGAGTAAAGATTCGATATAAATATGTACATAGCTACGAAAAAACTAACAAGTGTAGATAACAACTAACAGAGATAATTGTATAAATACTCGACATATAGTTCAGTATCAAAGCTAGAACCATTTTTAATCATTAGCATAAAACACTCTAAATATCTAGTCTATACTTAAGTTATAAATACATAAATATAATAACATGTTTTGTAATAATATTTGTGTTTGTTAGCTAAATTTCAGCAAAAATTGTGATGAATCCAAACATTTTATGGAAAAACATTTCAAACAAAAATTTATTGTTTTAAAAAAATACACATTTTTCTTCAGATACAAATTTTTTCTATCTTCCCTTCCTTCACAAACTTGATCTTACTTTTAAGGTTTTGAATACTACCACCAAAATTTCAATTAGCTAATTTTTGATCGTTTTTGAGTTATCTTGATTATAGACTGAACGACGGATAAACAGAAATGGATTATTTAGTTTATTATTTGAACACCTATATCAAAATTTTATTGGTGCGGTCATTATTTTCTAGTGTTACAAACTTCATACTAAAATTAATATACTTTGACATATACAATATAGCTGTCGATTCTAAAAACTGATATAGTTTGGCAACTCAAATATAATTATTATTTAAGTACTTACTTCAAGGATTATGTAAAACTTTGTAAACACTTATAGTTTCATGAATTTTAATGAAAGATAATGAATGCAATATGTAACTCAACATTGTTTAATTTATATTTCATAAGTAATTCGTATGAAGGTATTATTCAAACTACTAATATCAGCCACAACAATCATTTTTTAATATTATTATAATAATTCACATATTACGTTATCAATTCCGGTTTCAAATATAGTACCAATAATTATAATAAAATATTGAACAATAAAATAGAAAAAAAAAATATGTGTACATCAAAGAACCTCTATATACAACTAACACTTTAAGCAATGTGTCCGTTTTTACCAAACGTTGTACGGTAGTCATTGCGGTACTAAATTTGAAAATTTTCATATTTACAACATATTTATATGAACCAATATTATTATACCAATTTTTAATGTTGGACCGATATTCGTAAATCGCAATTTTGCGAATACCGAACCTTCTTTTGACATTGGCATTAGCAAAAAAGTGGTGCGAATATTTTGTCAATGAAAAAGAAGAATTTTTTTTATTGATAAATACACGTTTTAATATTTATAAATGGTAAATCCTCCAATGCTATCATCTCATTTACGAAATTGTCGAATTTCAGCGACTTGTGGTGGTTATTATTCCATTTTTTTTTATTTTTCGACACACGCAGGAAAATTTATTTGTACGAACTTTTAGTTGACTATTCTCATCTTTATACATAGATGTTATCATTTCGAGAATATTATTATCAGAATCATCTTTTATTGTAAAAAATCATTTTACTCATAAGATCTTAGTAATTACTCTATGTGAAGTAATCAAAATAGATTTTATGTTGTTAAAAATTGAAATTAATAAATAATATTATTTAATTATTTTACCGTTAGAAGAAAATTACTAAAAATATAGGTAGTCGACTATTACCAAGAGTTGCACCATGAATTATAGCAAACACACAAGACAATATAAAAACAAATGTTTAATTCGTTCAGCATGGACTACTTTCTCATTAATATTTTCGTATTTGCGAATATGATAAATCCAAGATTACCTAACACTAACCAATTTATAAAATAAAAATAATAATTTTTTTACCATTCTTTCACCCTTTTCGATGGACTGAAAGATTTGAAATTTGAACAAAAAAGGAGCACTTCTGCAGTCTTGTCAAAACATGACATTTTTAAATGGTAAATTATTTACTTGTAGAAAGTATTTATTTAATTTTAATTCATTACTTTATAGTCCATTAATTGAACTTGATTTTTATATAATAATCTATAAAAGAAATTTCATAATGAAAATTTATATAAAAATGAAGATTTTTAAAACCATATCCACAAATAAATAATTTTTTTGTATTCTATCCATAGGTGAATGATTTAGTTTATATACAGTATGATTATAACAACACAATTTTTGTAAAAATTTACAATTTTGATTTATTCTGAATAAAATCGATGCAATAATATATAAACTCGAAATAAAGTAATAATAAAAATTTCTTGAAACGGTTTTTGTAAATGTATAGAGGTAAAATATTGTTTGAAATTATGTTGAAAAAAAGCATTAGGTTTACATCTACTGATATTTATATTTAACATAATAATAAACAAAATTAATTTTTATAATACTATCATTTTTATAATTTATGTAATTTCAACTGTTGGTAAATATGTATTAGCACAAGCAGAAACATTCAGTAATTGGCCGGATATTGCTCACCGTTTCCTGTCGTTTTGGAATTTCCAAAATAAACGAGACAATAAAGATCTAGGAACGTGGAAAAAATCTTCCAAGAAAATCTGCTCAGACTTTTTTCGTTTCCCAAAAATTCATAGATCGTCCGAATTCATACTTTGATTTTAACGGCTCAACGCTTTGTTTAATAATTATTATTAGAGTAGTGATTAATAATCATAAATATTATTATTAATCAAAGTACTTTAAACTAATTTAATTATTTGTAAATAAAATAATACAAACATAAAAATACAAAATTTGCAATCAAACGGGAAAGATCACGAACGAAAATGTCTTCTAGAATGTATTAAAGTGTATTGATCTTTACCAGTTTTGTGGAACATTTAATTAATGTTGAATAATAGCAATAGAATCTAAAAAAGAAGCAATACGAGTAGCTATTAAAATATGGAGAGTACTATCCCGATACGGAAGTCACCGTTGATAAAGAAATTTTTTGGGCACTACTTTTAGAAAAGAATACCGCTGAGTTAAAGAGTCGAAAAAAGTGGTTCTAGAACAGAGGAAATAATAGAGCCAACAATATTTTGATGGCACATGAAGTCTCTTCTAGAGCAGGACGAACATTTCAATTTCAGGGATAACCATTTTTAGTAGTTCATCAAATGATGTTATTACATTATTCGATGCGAACCACTTTTTAACTCAGCAGTATTCTTTTCTAAAATTAGTGCCCAAAAAATTTAATTTGTTTAACAACGGTGACTTCCGTATTTGGATAGTACTCTCCATATTTTAATAGCTACTCGTATTGCTTCTTTTTTTGATTTCTAGTTTTAGAGTTAATTTTTATATTTTGATAAATCTCAAAATTTGATTCCGCAATTTGCGTTATCCTATTAGTTTTACAGAGTACAAAATGAATAAAACTGGCCCCAAAAATCCTCAATATGAACATCAATGTATTGCATAATATTAGTAGGTCAATACACATGATACAATAATATTATTGCAAAAAATAATTAGTTCCAACAGTCAACATAAAAATAAAAATACCACAAATTGTGTTACCATTGCATTAGATTTATAAACAACAAAAAAAAAGAGATAACGAAGCGTAGGTGAATAAAGGAATGGTTCAAAAAAGGAATCACTATACCCACAAAAATTTTTAAAAATTAATAGTAGTAAACCAACTGTTTATCAAAACTTTTTGCGATTTGGTATTTCCACCTACGCTTCGTTATCTCTTTTTTGTTGCTGATAAATCTAATGCAATGGTAACAATATTTGTGGTATTTATATTATTCCAAATGTAGACTGTTGGAACGAATTATTTTTTGCAACAATATTGTTGTATCATGTGTATTGACCTACTAATATTATGCAATACATTGATGTTCATATTGAGGATCTTGGGGCAGTTTTATTCATTTTGTACCCTGTAAAACTATTAGGATAACGCAAATTGCGAGATCGAATTTTGAGATTTATCAAAAAATTAAAATCTAAAACTATCGAAAACTGATGTAGTTATTGTATAAGAAACCCAAAGTAAATTAATATCATTTTCAAAGACTCCACCTTTTTATCTTGCACGAAAAAATTATCAATGTTTGATTTCAAAACGCAATGTAACTATTTTTTTCACCAAAAAATTCCCATTAATATAAAATTTGCTGAATTAAAAAGGTATATCGGCATCACGCGAAGTTCGATTTCAATATTACAATACAACCTTGAATAAATGTGCTACTGACGGTTCTTGTTTTATCATTAAAACCACAAAACAAGTTAATTAACCATTGTTTAAAGTAAATTTGTTTTTATTAACAGTAAAACCTCTTACAGAGATAGTTTAAAATAATGTAGTTTCCAACAGAATTTTGTAGCAAGTCAAAAATTATCACGCATTTTAGTTTTTATTCAAATTTATATAATTTTATGTATATTTTATTCAAATTATATGATTTTTTGAAAATCACGGTTCAATTTCATTAACAAATCTGTTTTTTTTTTCACAAATACAGCACTTACGGCTACGTGTGGTAAGATGGTATATACATGCAACTTAAAGTTATTCGCCCCAATTTGATTAGTTAACTCAGTGCATTTGTATTAAGTTGAAAAATTTAATAAATTCTTATTGAAAAAATTTAAACAAGTGAACACTAACAGTATTAATTCTTTAAATACCCGACACATGGTTGAATACTAATGTTATTTAATTACTAGCATTAATAACATATACTAATTATACAGCCCATACAATTTAATATTTGAGTAAGATATGTATAATAATTATACAATTTATGAATTTAAGCTGAAATTGTAATAAATCTTAACAGTTTTTAAGAAAGAAAAAATTTAAGTATTTCATTTTTTCATCTATTTCTTATGGTTTAAAAGATGGGTCATGGTTTTATGGAACCCAATTGACCGATTATCATTGTCGAAAATTCCTTTAGATCTAGTCAACAAAATATCAGGTCGATATATCTTTTTTTTATTTACTTTTTCTAGATGACGTGTAGACACGTTAAACAACAACTAAGTCATTTTTATCAGAACACATGTGCTCGAACCAAAATTTGTTTATTAAAGGGTGTCTTAAGAATATTATCTTGGAAATACACATTTCTTGGGGTTCAATTACTTGAGTAAAAATGTCTAAAGTTCAAATGAGATTTGCAAGATGATTGATACTTGACTTCTTATTCGAAGAGATCGATTGGAAACTAAACTTCAACTCACCTTGAGATTTTATCACAAGCTATAAAATTTACAATTAATAAATAGTTCTTTAAATAAATTTGAATCAAATATGAAATGTAATTAAGTCAGCTGTTAACAATATAATTAACAAGTCATTTAAAACATCATTCTAATAATAAAACATTAGATGTTGTACAAATACATATAAAAACATAAATGTATGTTTATACTTTTACTGTTATTAAATTTTATAATATAAATATTTTATAAATAGCTAATTAAAGGTTATTCAAAAGCTATAATCGTCACTACGGTTATGTTTTACGACACAAAGCTGAATGTTCATACGTACTTGAATTAAGAGTGATAAACGTAGTACTACACCAGGGCCTTTATTGGCGTGCTTGTAATAAAATTTTTATTTTATTTTTGTAACAAATGTTATAATTTAATTAATTACATGATGGCCCATGCAACTTTTTTTTGTATGCTAACGTAAACACCAAATTACTGCTATAAAAAATTACCATCTATATTATATAGCCCGCAATAGCCCCAGATTTTTCTTTCATATTTTTAAATAACGATAAGACATCACAAATTAAATAGCCATTTACTATTGGTTATCAAAGAAAAAATGAATATTTTTTAGTTTATTTTTAATATTTAAATCAGGAATGTGCCGGATCGTTAAAAGGACACAGATCCCAACTTTTGAACTCAATTGATATAATTTTTTTAAATTTAAAATGTGATTGTATATTGATTGAAATGTAAATGAATTTGATCTGAGAAAGTGTATTAATTAATTAGTTTCTTATGCAAAGGTAGTCAGCTATATGAATTACCACTTAGCTCACTATAATAAGGGTTGTAATATTAAATTTTTATCAAATATGAAATTTTAAGAAATTAAAACCATTTTTAATGAGATTTAACAGTATTTTGTTGCTACCTTTACTTATAAATAAGTTTACTTTTGTTGCTACCTTTACGTAATGAAACCTAATAATGCAAGACATCTGTTTAAGATTCGCTGAAATGAAATGGATACTAGTCTTTTTTTCTTGCGCATACGTATACGGATATAGATTTGATAAATTTTTTAACTTTCCAGTTGGTAGGTCTTGTAATGGAGTTTTTATTGTAATCGTAACGTGTTTAGCGAGATGTTTGTATGTATGTGCGTTCATTATTATTTTTCATGTCGATTATTTCGTAAATAAATAATAAAAATTATTGTTTTTTATTGCCCTCAGTGGGAACTTAGACATATGAATGGCACTTGATTGATATATAGATAACAATTGGCTTTTCGTTCGAGAGATATCGTAAACGAAAAATTAAAAAAAAAAAAGTGTTTTTGAAGTATGTTACCAACGCTTTTATCATTATTTCCATCGAAACCAAAATCTTAACTTGAAATTCAAAATAAAATTTATTTATCTCTTCTCAATAGCAGTATAGCGACCTGTGAATTACATAAAATAAGCATGTGGCATCGTTCAAATAATGCCGGAACTATTCGTGGTTGTGGAAGTCCATATACGTTATATAAAGTATACAAAAACCACAGTACGAAGTACCGGGTGTCACAACCAAGTATGATATATGTACATTTGTGTGACGCGTAATTTTCAATCTACTTTCCTAAATAACAAGTGATCTAGATGCAACCCGCAAGGTCCGCGTCACGAGCTTTCCAATGACAAATTCTTCTGTATTATTTTTTTCTACACCTAATTCGATAAAAATCAGAATTGCATATAATAAGTTTATAAAATAAGTATTCACGAAATGACGGGCTTATTAAGATCACATTTTCAAGAATACAACCACTTAAATAAATAAATTTTGTGTTCTCATCATATAACAACTTTTAACTATTATTTTAGAATGTAATTTAATAAATTACTTACAGCTATTATGATGACGTTAATTAAACTGAATACTAAAAAGAATGATTAATATTGAAAGTTTAAATAGAATAAAATGAAGAAAGCATACTAGACAACAGTAATTTCCTAACCTATACAATAGACAAATTCTATAACCACATTTTCTTTGTAACAATCACAAAATTTATTATCTCTTTACAATTAACCTGCATGGTTCTTTTTTTTTAACTCTTCGATAGAAGAACAATGTCTTCAACGGCAAATTATCAATTTTGCATATTCTAGTTTTAAGAAATCAACAATATAATACTAACAATTTAAAAAAATCCATCAGGGAATCTAAGAAATTAAAAAATTGATGAATCTATACATATATAAAAAAATGTCCCGACTCCAACCGAGTATTTTATCCAGCCGATTTGTATAATTTGTTCTTAAATGAGAAGTATCAGTGTCCAGATGAAGCATCAAGCATTGGATTACATATATCTTTTTCCATTCCCAAGTTCTAATGGGGCGTTTCTTTCTTCAAGTGTTGTGACGGTTTTGTAGCCCAAAATATCCCGTTCTAATAAGATGGAGGGTTCGTCTAAGAACAGTCAGTAAGACTCGAGACCAATCATTTGAGCTATAAAACATTTAAGGATGAGTTGGAGAGTGATGAGAGTACAACATACACGCATCACCTTTTTGTGTGTGATTTGAATGATTAATAGTATCAGGTCTGTTTGGAAAATGTCACAGTTGTTTAGAATTTAAGACTCAAAATAATATAATTTACCGAGTTATTGATTAAAGTTATATTGAATATATCAAACAATATATTGAGATTATACTAAATCTCACTTCAGGCCAAGAAAGAAGTTAGTTCCACACTTAACGGATAGCACCTGGTGGAAAATTTTAGTAATAAGTCCATTAGTAATAATTGAAAATCATTTTTCTAAAAATTTAATTCTTTAATTAAAACTTACTTATCACGTTAAGTGATATTTCAAAAAAAAAAATCTTACTAATACCTTCTAATCGGGAAGTTGTAAAAAGTGGGCTAAGACCAAGCCATGCAAACACTCCATCATCGTTATCAGCAATAAATCATTCAAAGTTTCAGTGCTATGCTTTTGCAGTTTTTCAGACAAATTTATTTTCAGATTATATTGTTTTCTCTGTTGGTCTAATGTTAATATCTACGTTTTTAAAAATTCTTCAAATCGAAATTAAAACTATAAATTTTTCTTTTAGAAAGTAATTGATCTGGTATATAACGGTTATATTCACCACAACATATTATCTGTGAGTTTTCTACTCTATATTTTAAAGGATAAAAACTTTAAAGTTGATTTATAGAAAAGCTTCAAATACTTTTGAAATATTTTATTGGATAAGTTAGACATTAAAAAAACGCTGGGTTTCAAACTTCATAACAGAAAAAATATAAAAAAAAATTCACACTCTTCAGCACTTTGAAAATTGATGACCCCGTTTTCATTGGATTGGATTAGATAGTGTGTATCAACTGTTCCCTCTAAGAAAATTCTGAAAAGTGGGTCGTATTTTTTTCAGAGCCCGTAAAATTAACGGATCTATTTTTTGTTTTTTTTTTTTGTTTTTGCAAATTACAAAAGAAAATGCAAAAACCATTTCGTCCAACATGTGTCAAAACGAAATATCCATTTCTCGGCATCTTCGAAATTTTTTCAATTTACAGTTTGTCGGACAACGGACATCTGATTTTACCACGCGGCCGACAAATTGGTTTTACATTTATTATTGAATAATCTTCCTACTACAACAACAAGAAAAACGGATATCTGTAAATTTGATGCTTGTATAAAATTTGATGCTTATATCAAGCTTTTTTCTGATCATTTGAAAATATTCTCATATAATATTTAGTACCATAGCTAACAATATCATTTTATTAATTTAGGAGACGATAAAACAAACAAAAATTAATAAATTGAAAACTTAGTCTTGAATTATTAAGAGGAAATGATTACCTCTATTTTATGATGTACATATTATACAAAAAATAGTAAATAAATTTTCAATATGATAGTTTAGTTCATTTAGTCAAAGTGATAGAACTGTTTACGTCATATGATTTGAACAACATTATAATATATATGTTTTTTATTTTTTTTATTCTATAATAAATATATTTTTACAAAATGTCAACACAACACAAACGTAGATTAATAAGTTCATTTAAATTGACACAACTTCACAATTCACATATGAAGAAAGATGTATATATAAATATAGAGGCAAAGATAAAACGTTTCGGCTTGGTTTTTTCTTCTTTGTTTGTCAAACTTGATTTTTCTTTAAGGATATTTTAATTAAATATTTAATATTTAAATGATTCGGAATGCATAAAAAAGCATTAGAATTCATTTATATTGAAAAGAAATATTATGAATTTCGATAAGGAACCCATACCAAATACAGATATGAGCACAATTTTATTTTAAAGATAAAAAAGAGACATCTATAAAAAAGATACTATTTTCACGCAGAAATAAGTCAATAAATAATGACCCAGATGCAACAAAATTTGACATGCACAATCGTAACAATCCCTCCATTTTTTTTGTCTAGATTGTGCATACCAAATGTCATTGAAATTATTTTTTAACTTATTTGTGGGCGAAAAAAATTGTATTTGTTTTCTATTTTCACGCAGAAATAAATCAATAAATAATAATTCAGATGCAATAAAATTTGACATTCACAATCTTGACAATCCCTCCATTATTTTGTCTAGATTGTCCATACCAAATTTCAGTACATTTTTGCTTATTTGTGGGCGAAAATTGCAAAAACAATTTTTTTTTTTTTTAATTTCTATTCGTTTTGTATAGCCGAATTAGACACATAGATATCTCTACTATTAGTTTTTAATCTGATTTTGACAAAACATATAATAGAGATAATTCTTATCTAATTCAAATAGATCCCAAATTGAGTGTATTCGGACTATACTTTTCTTTAATTTTTTTTATTATAAAAAGTTGGGAGATCCGAAAACTTCATTGCCACAGTCATCAAATTATCATCGAGCAACATATCTCTTTGGAAACAACTAAATACTATAATTTTAGAATATTGGTTATGATTAGCTTGTTTATAATGATAATATTTATATTCGAAGCAACAGGGAGCAAAAATAAAATAAAAATCAAATTATAATATGTGCGATTTTTTTATTAAATATTGTTTCTTCTATCTATTTTATAGTGAAAAACGTGTTTTGATAAAATTCGGCCTGACGCTTTCCGTTTGGTCGCCATTTTTCCGAACTGGGGGACACTCAATTCTTTATTTTCCTTTTAATATTTCCAGATATTTTTATCCGATTTATAAAATAAAAAAGAACATGTTTGGGAAAATAATTCTCTACAACATCATGTATTTACATATGATTTACATTAAAACATTATCTCAAAAAAGTTTACTTCAATTGGAAGATTTGACGTAAACATGGCAGTGCAAAATGGCGTTAACTTTAAAATTTTTTGATGTTTTAAAGAAAATCATATATTAATGCATGTAAAGTATTTTTCCCAAACATTTTCTTTTTTTAAATAGGGTAGAAATATCCAGAGATATTAAAAGTAAACAAAAAAATGTAGCCGCGACCAAACAGAAAGCTCCAGGCCGAATTTAATTAGAACACGTTTTCCACTATTAGATAGGTATTAGAAACAATATTCTATGAAAATTTTAAATTTTATTTTTGCTGCCTGTTGCTCCGGCTAATTCTATTGTGACTGCAATACGAATTTACAAAATAAGTATAATACACAACAATTTGTCGATGCATTTTTGAGCAAATTTGAAATATATTTCAAATACCATGTTTATTCTTACAAGCAATACTTTTCAGTAGGTAATTGATATTGAAGACCTCGTCAAATTTGGGGGGATCAAATTAACAATTTCAGGAAATGGATTTTATTGTTAACAAAATGTAGTAGTCCGCATATTTGCTAAAAATTTTATTACATATACCTATGAAACCGCTTAGCCAATGAACGCAAGGCCACAATTTTGGTCGAAAATTCCTTACAAAAAGGATTATAACTCCACTTTATGCTACTACCAAAGTATCGTACCATAATTTTACACGGCATATAACCTATTTTAATATACAGGTTATACATTACAAAAAGAATTTTCGAATCTGACTATATCGAACAAGATTTTTAGTATCAAAGACGAAAAAAACAAACCTCTTCAGAATTATTAATAATATACATTCATTATTCATTAGTAACAATCCACAAATAGAAGTCTTGTAAATTGTTTGAAGTTATACTTCTTTAGACGCGTTATGAAAATAATGAGAGTGGAATTTGAAGATGCGCGCGCATCACCGTCACACAAAATTCACAGGTTGAAGCTGTTGTTATGATTTATGTTACACTTAATATAAGAAAATAAATATTTATTTATATAATTTTTCAAATTTAAACTGAGCTTTATTGACTGTATTGATTCCTTCTCCAGTCCTTTTATTATTTGATTGTAATTAATTGTCATTCAAATTTCAAAATTATTTTTTAATGATAAATTCTGACGAGCGTGCATAAATAAGTACACGCACCCATTTTTTTAAAATTGGTTAATAGTTTTAAATTGAAGTCCAAACTTCGAGTAAAAATGTATAAACAATAATTAGGATTTTTGTTTATTTATTATCAAAAAAATTGTTCGCTTTTAATTCAAAATAATTTCTGGTGATTGATTCAATTTAAATGAGCAAAGTATTTCAACAACAAAATTCTATAAAATTGAATTACTGCCAAAGTGAGTTGAATGAAAAGTTTTCGAACAGATGTGTGTCGTTTGACACATTCGTTCAATCTTCCTAGACTACACACAGTATAAATATAATATAGTTAATATTTTTATATTATATTTAACACAAAAAATAATAATAATAATAAAATATAATAAAGTATCTTTCAAAAATCACTTGAGACAAAAAATAATTCTTAATATTTTCAATATTAAGATAAATTATACTGATGAAAAAAATGAGAATATATTTTTAACGAAGACAGCAACAAAATAGAATTCGTGATAGATTTGATGTTAAATCTTTAGATGAATAGTTTGATTATATATAAATGTATGAAATATAGAAAAAAAATTAATTATAAAGAGAATCCAACATTATTTTACACCTTCTTTGTGTTTCAACTTTTGAATTAAATGCGAAATATGATTTAAACCGGGGATGTTATGTTTGTCAAATTTCGAATACGGATATGAATACTAAGCAGCGTACACAAATGCAACATTCGTTCGTAACGTAACACCGCATCGTAAATATGTATTGTTGCATTACCGATGTTTATATAAGTTCAATAGATAGCGTTCTATCTGCTTACTAAGCAAAGTGCCTTCATTTTAAATATTTGTTTAAGCTGATAAATTTCAATAAATTGTATTTTGTTCGTTCTACTTCATATCGAAATAATTGAATACAATAAAAATAAAAATGAATAATGTTTACGTCATATTTGCAAATGTTGCGTTATTGAGTCCACACTATTCGTAACCACATTTAGCAACATCTTTTGATGCGATACAAATAATGCTGGGACTTGGTCGCAATGAAAATATGTGCTTTATTACGTCAATGATTAATAGCAAATTATTTCCAACCAAAGTCTTAAATTACATAAAGTTTTATGTAATTCATTATCTTTATACATAGCTCGTAATATTATATTAAAATTATATTATTGTTTCATGTTTGACTATAAAATCGATTAACCGGATTTTCGATTATACGGAATACTCATGGTTTTATTTGATTCGGATAATCGGGATGTTATGTATTTCTTAATGACGATTCTTTGTACACAGATTAAAAAATTAGAAAAAATAGCAGTTCCTTAAAAATAAATTATCTTATAAACTTATTCGACTCCAGAAAAATAATTTATCATTATCAGGCGTCGGTAAAGAAAGTGTAGAATGGGGTATTTGTCAGGCATAAGCCTCTTCATCACTACTAACAATAACAAGTTAAAAATATTAATAAAAGAATTGAGTTTAGTATACGTCCACTCTACTGTCCAGTTATGATGCGCTAGCGAATTTAAATTACAACAAAACCCTTTTTCAAAATAATTAAATAAAGTTTCAATTGTATAGTTGCTATCAAATTTAGCTCACAGCGAAACACATTCTCAAAATAATTTAATAATCACATATATCGAATTTTAACACCTTTTATACACATACGTGTTTTTCATATCTTGAAGTCAAATATTTACATGTATACCAGGGTAGATAATTTTTGAAAACAAAAAAAATTATAGTAGGATGAAACCAATTAGAAATGCAAGATAATATGATAAAAATTAAAGGAAAAATAAATTACGGGCGATCTGAGTTCGGGAAGTAGTAGAGGGTGAGTTTTTAAGGGTAAAATTCGGTTTATCTGAATTTCCGGCAAAACTACAAGTCCTATGGAAAAAGTTAAATGGCAAAGTTGTAGGTAAGAAAAAGATCTACAACATTTGTATTTACACTTTTTTTAAATAACCTCAAAATTTATGTGAAATTTTCAATCGAAAAATTTTTAGTTTATGTGAAAAAAGTGTTACTACAAAAGTCTTTTTATTACCTACAACTTTGTCATTTAACTTTTTTCCATACGACTTTTAGTTTGGCCGGAAATCGAGATAAATCGTGTTTTATCCTTAAAAACTTATCCCCTCCTACTTCCCGAACTCAGATCGCCCGTAATTTATTTTCCTTTCATTTTTATCATATTATCTTGCGTTTCCAATGGGTTTCATCCTGTAATTTTCTTCCACTTTTTATCATTTTTTAAGGCTTCTACTCTGGTCTAATGTATTTTATTTTGTTTTTATTACTTGTGACTGATTTAAAACAAACATACATCAAAAAGAAATTTAAAAATGTCAACATAAAGAAAAATGTAATACTATTTTTTATTAGTCTTTGTAAAAATAAAATTTCAACAAACTTTCGTCTGAATCTCTTTTATAACAGAATAAGTCACTGACTGACATATCATCAACTCATATCCAAAACCGATTGTACTAGAAGGTTGAAATGTTTTGGAAATTCATTCCCTAAGGAGTGAAGAAAGTATTGATATTTTGATACATCGATGTACTATTCAAACGGCTAAAACAAAAATGTTGAAAGGCAAGGTGGTCAGGTTACAAGGTGGACAAGACCAAGAAAAATTTTTTTGAAATACAACCCTTAAATGGGTAATAAGGGTTTAAACTTTTAAAATTTGATTCGACCAAACAAGCTAAAAATGTTTAATTTGGAACAGAGAAGACTGTAGGTGAAGACTATGAAAGGAGTTTATTTCAATTCATCCCTCAAAACGGTGAAGAAGGGAATCAAAATTTCAAGTTTTGAGCAAGGTGCAGTTCATAACGCTAAGTCAGAAAGCTTGAAATTTTGAACATACTAAATTAATACTTAGTATAGTTGATACCATCTACTAAAACAAAAAATAATTTAAAAAAATTAAGATCATGTTTTTTCCTGGCAACTGAATTCTTATTCAGAGGCCAACCAATGATCATAAAATATATAACATATCGTAGCTCATTGAATTTCATTTTAATTAATATAACACTTGATTAATTTGAAGAACAGCCAATAAATTTGCCATGATGTTAGTTTGACCTTATCAATTTTTATAAAAATATTATTTTCAATAATAATTCATTATATTTTTAATACGAAGTTAAAATCTAGTTCTAAATCCAAAGAAATACACAGATTTATTGAAATTTTTGATAAACTTAAATTAGATAAAAGATGAATTTTAATCAGAATAAATAACCATGTATTGAAAGCGTAAATTAATTTAACAGAAATACAAAATCCAAAATGATTTATGCAGAATCCTTCGAAATTAATATGAACAAAAAATTATTGAAGTTTATGGAATTGGTAATTACAGATCTTGAACGATCATAAAATTAAATAACATCAAACACAGTCAGTACTTTGATGGGTGATGCCTAGAAATGCTATGTGCTGTGTGCTGTTGCGGTATATAATATATACCCACTGTAGTCACTGTGTTACCTTAGTAATTAAAAAGTGACTTAAATAAATAAAATACAATATCAGACACAACTAGTACCTGATTGGGTGACCGCCTGGGAATGCTGTATGCTGTTGCTGTACAGAAAATATACCCACTGTCAGTACTTGGATGAGTGACCACCTTGGAATGTGCAATTCCTGTATATAATATATACCCATTGTAGACACTGTATGACCTTAGTAATTAAAAAGTTACTTAAGTAAATAAAATAAAAAGTTAATATTACTGCCCGTCTTTGTTTTGATTAATATCTGTCATTAAACAGCACTTATGCTAATATCAGCGACACGGACAACCAAAAACAAAATTCAATATAAGTAATCATGTTTGTTTGTGTGTATATTACGAATGTAATCAAAATACAACAAAAAAGTGAACGCACTTGGCGTGTATCCAATAGAATCACGTAAATATTACATTATCAAAAAACAAAAATCAAATCATTATCAAATTCACTTAGCGACTACTTTTTTATTGGATTTACTTTTTATTGGATAGGCAAATCGCTAAAATATAAAATAAATTGAAAAATAAATTATTAAAAATAAGATAATATTTATTAATAAAAAATTCTTAAAATTAAAATTAAAAATTCTATATGTGATCAATGCATGTTCATTGTGATGCAGTAATAGAAGAATTTTTATCGTTCGAAATAAAACAGCTAATAATCAATTGCTTTTTTTTATTAATGAACTATTACAAAATTAAAATTTATAGTTTTTGAAATATAATCATAATCAATCACATTCTAAGCCTCCTGTAATAAAAACCAATACAATATATATCATTTAATATTTAATATGGTAAATTATTGAAAATTTGTCACTATTTATGAAAAATTACTTTTAATAAATAATAAATTATCATTTACTATACAATTTTCGAGAAAACAATTATAATTTATAATACGTATGCATTATTATGTTAATTTACATTTCTATCCGTGGCGCTTCGATAGATAAACTTGCCCATTTCATATATATGGACAAATTAATCTGTAGTCATAATCCCTGGTATCTGTATAATATTAATATTATATACAAATGTCCGAAGAAATCATATATACAAATGTCTGAAGAAATCCTAGTTTTATTTTTAATGTCTGTTTCAGCGACGAATGCACTTGTTTCCTAGCGGGCTTGTTAACAGGCAGAACTGTAGATGGAGAACTGTAAAACTGTAAACTTGAATGGAGAATTTTACATTGAAATGTTGGGAAATGTAATAGATTCTTCAATAAAAGAATCTTTGAAGAATTTTTCAAGTCGATGAAAATTTGCATTTCCAATAATATGAAGTTCTTCCACATTACGCTATACCTGTTCGAAATTAGCTGGACCATAGATTTGCTGAGAAATAGATTGGCAAGAGAGTGGCTCGCAAGATCCCCAGACTTATTGCATCTCGAGTGTTTTCTCTGGGGGTCACTTGACCACTACACTCCTCCCACCAGAATCGAAAAGCTCAGGTACAGAATGTAGACAAATCTCCCAAGAAATTCTGCCTACTCGGTTATACTCTCCTCTACTATTATTTAAGCCCCTCGAGGGAAAGTCTTTAAGAATCTTCAATGGATTTTCGATTTTTGATTTTACTTATACGTAACCTTCGACCGTTAAGGAAAGGGATTTAAAATTTTATTTCGTTAGAAAGTTCATTCAACCATATTTTCAGATTGAAATTGTGGTTAAATGAACAAGCAAGCTAATAGATATTGGGATAATATCTAGGTCAAATTTCATGACAATATCTCAAAGCGGACCAAGGTTTAAAGATGGTAAAAAAAAGTATATCGTGTAAAATACACACTGTGTGCAGTCGGCTGTAAATTGACTTAACGTACTTCAGGCGCCAGCTAGATAAATATTGATGCTTGGTAAATAATCTTCAATATAATTAAATCCAACATTCCCGATCTATGCTTATCATGTAGATGGCAAGACACGGAATCTATATGGATATGGATTTTGTTTCCAATGAGTATTAAAATTTGATAGTGAATAGAATCAGTTTAAAATTATTATATTCGTCAGTTTATCTAACATGATCAAAATGATAATTTCAAGTCTTAAGTGTGTTCCAATAATGCTGAATATATTGAAATTATGGTAGTAAGAGTTATTATAGATAATCAAACAGTAACAGTTCAATATTCTAATTATATTTTATTACATTAAAAAATCAGAACCATAAAATTTCAACCACTCCACACATATTGCTATATTATGGCTTTAAATAAAAATTGCAAATAAACTTTTCTATCTTTGGAAAACATAATGGGTGAACAGTTTTCTTTTCGTACTAATGCTTGTTTCATATATTGTTTCTATTTCATCTTCCATTTCACTATATCTAGTAAAAGTAATGTAATATACTTATCGTGTACTGATTTATTTAATTTTATGTTTTTTGAAGGAGTCAATGTTGTAAAAGAATATAATCTTCTATTGTTTTATATTGAATGAAAGAGAAACGAATTATATTTATCACAAAAATAATCATCTTTCTCACTTTGTACAAAGTATGATTGAATTTTTTATCCTTTTCATCACTCACAATATAGTGACGATATACAGTTGATATTGGTAACAATGATGAACAATGTGGTTCGTTTAAATAGAGACAATCTAATCTCTAATAGATACTTTCGTCAAGCTAGCTAAGCAAAGTATTCCAAATTGAATTTAAATATGCTTTAAATTAGGTGATTTTTAAGTGCTAAACAATTACATTAGGTGCGAAAATTTTTAATTCAAAAAATTTTGTCATTATGATACACTGGTCGGGAAATCATACAGGCTGAGCAATATGAAAAAAAAATACCAGAACTACGTTTTTTTTTTTGGTGTGCATTAAATAAATAAATTTTATTAAAACTACAATTGAAATTACTATACTGATTCAATAACTAAAAATCACTGCTAAGAAAATTATAGTGACATCTTGAAATGACAGAAAAAAATGACCCAAAAATATAATGTAATTGAAAGTTTTGAACCACTTTGTTTGTATACAGTCAATGTTCACATTCAGATGGGTTTTCATGATATGGAATTGAATTCGAGATATTTTTATATTATGCTATAATACGAGTAATACACTACTAGTCAAAAGTTTATTGAAATTTTCTCCAATTTATTTATGTCGGATGAGAAAACTTTACATATCGGGAGACAACTGTGTAAATGAGAAGAAGCAATTCCTTAGAAATTGATATAAAAAGAGATTTTTACTCACGATCGATTCATAATAACATAGATTTTTTTTTATTGTAATATTTTCAGATTAACAAAATCGACGACTACAAAAATGAATTACTTCTATTCGAAATAGGAATTATTTAATATTCATTATTATTTAAAAAAAAAAAAAAATCAAAATCGATTATTTTAATCTACTTTTTTAAATCATGTCTCTGGTTCCTATTTAGGATTTTTTTTATTAATTAATTTTTTTTATTTTTAATTTCTGGCTTTCAGCTATATAGCCATTAACCAAAGGGGATTATTATTATTATTATTTTTATAGAACAACAGTACACAAGTACTGCTAGGTGGTCACCCATCTAAATACAGATTACTGCTGTTGCTTAACTTTATTGATTGGTCTAAGCCTGTCATTACGTTACGTCAGTCCGGGGTCATGTATTTAGGATTTGACCCTTGCAATTGGATGCAGGTAACATTTTTAACAATAATAAAAGGTTCTCAATATTTCTATCAAGTGGAGCCATCTTTTGTCCTGAAGTAAAATTAACCACTTCAAGAATTAATTATACGTATATATTTGTACGCAAAAATTGAAAAATTCTGAAAACGTGGTTTTTTTGTTGAAAAATTAATTAATTTTTCCTCTCTCAAATAAGTCGACAAGTATTGATTTTCAGTCAAAACTTTATGGAACAAAATTTGCTAAGAATTAGTTTATTTATACCCATACCATATTTATAAAAAAAAAAATTGCATCCTCTTGAAGGGGTGGCGCCCCCCACCGGAGTAAAAGCAACCCTCGGCACATGGGCAACTTGAAGTAGAGAGGAAATAGAACCTACAGCCAAATTTTGATGCTCACCGGTGCTGTCAAATTGCTATGAAAATCGTAAATTGACTAGGCTTAACAATATCATTAAAAATTGTATTTATTATCATCATTCCATTAAACACGCCAACGACCTCCATAAACAAAACAGAGTATAATCTCTATGTTTGTGTATTGATAGAAAAAATTTTAAAAAAATCACTCATGTGAAATAAAATATTCTATAGTTGAACGAGTTTATATTTAAAATCCACTTATTTCATGTATTTTCTCTGAATGTTTTAATTAGGTTCTTATCTCTAATAAGTATTATCTATCTTCCTTTAGTAATTACATTCTCAAGTAAACCAATTGATAACATTATACAAATCTGCAACAAATATAGAAGCCATTTTATCTTATAGGTGAATTAGATTATGTTATTATGGATAGAAGATAAAGTATAAGACGCGATTTAAAGATTCCCTGATTAAGAAAATACCATATTCTGACATTGAACTGTTTGGATAGATAGATTTGTGTTTGTGTATGTCCAAAATACCTCGATCATTTTAGGATATCTAAAATTAAACAAAACGTACTTTCACACCAAATTTGGCATTGAAGCTAAAGATGCAAATTTTCCGCTTTTTAAAAAATTTCCCAAAATGTACAACTAATCTAGTTTTTAATGCATACCTTGTTTTATTCAAATTTAACTTATTTTTTGTTTGGTTTTATAACTTGTCTTTAATATGATTAACATTGACTGAATAATGATTCTTTTTCTATTAAAAGTACTGACGTATACTTAATATACCACGAGGAGGTTTTGTGTCCATTATTGGCAATGTATTAATGATAGATTGTTCACTCTATTATGAAATAAAAAACAAATAGACTAAGTCATCTATTTATATTAAGTTACTTATAGGGATGGCTTATTCATCCGCATAGATTGAGTTCTCTCAATGGTTTTTATTTAAAATTTTCCATTTATCAAACGATGTATCCAAAATTGTAATCTCGATGTTACTAGTATATAAGATGATGTAATAAAGATAAAGCTTAGGCTAGGTGCTATAGTTTGTAAGCCGACGTTTGTATTTATATGCTAATAAAGAATTATCAAACTTTAAAAAAAAACTTTTAAAGCACCTATCATGATATGCTTGTTTAGTATAATATATGTATGTAATATATTATTATATAGTTTACTAGCTAGTGACGTTACCAGAGCTGTCACCAATCACATGCCGTTTCCGTGACAGATAAAATTTGAAAAATTATTACATTTTATTTCGTGTAATTTGCAAATAGTAAACATAATTTAGTTTAAATAAAGTGGAATATGTTTTTAGGCTATTATCATCTTTTAGGATGGCCATATTTTGTAGTATATTTTTAATAGCCTATTGGCAAAAACATTCGGTTATTTAAAAAACTTGTGCGGGTCAATTTCTGATCTCTGATTCTAGAATCATAAGTTCGCACCTTCTGATTTTAGTTTTAGACTTATTAGAGTGTGAAAACTACTAAATGTTCTGGCTTAGTTTTTTTAGTAATAGCCAAAAATAAAAGAAAAAAATCTTTATTTTATAAAATTTTATGTTCGTCAATTTTTATTTTTTTAACTCTTACCGTTTGACTCAAGTTTTAACTCAAACTCTTTTCAAATGTATACAACCTAATGGCGTGCGTGTCTGATTCCTGCCAGCATGTGATTTCCTTACTTCGTATACTATAATTCAATACTGGAAATTACTGCCTAACAGCAAGACAATCAAATCTCTACAAGCTCCCAGTGCAATGAAATTAAACAAGTTGCCACATAAAATTATAGCAACAAAAGAGGTTTTACAAAAAAATACCTTGGAGATTTACTGTCAATTAGACTACTACAATAACGGAGCGAAATGTGTACATGAAGTCAATAGAGAAAAAGGCACATCATTACGAATTTTAGATTGTACTGGTTTATATGGGAAAATGCTACGGTGAACAGGGAAAGGCGGTGTGTTTTTTAATAATTTTCAGTTTTACACCTAAACAGTGACTTGTTCATGAGTGAGAATCATTATCGGATAATTTTGAGATCAAGAACTCATTAATAGTTATTACGAATATTTAAAAAATTAAATATATGTTTTGAAAATCCAGAAAAAAATTCAAAATTCCCTAACTATTTACTTTATTTGCCATTTTTCCTCACTAATCAATGACTTTTTCAGCAAATTCGAAATTTACTGACTATTCCCGGTTTTCCATATTTTCCCTGACCAGTAGTCACCCTGATTTTACTGTTTATCATGAGCAAACGACTCGCGACTCGATGTATGGTTCGTAAATCATGGATTCGCAACTACTACTCTGTATGGAGAGTCATTTTGACCCATTATTATGAAGGTAACAACTAAACAGTTCCACTGTTTATTATAAACAAACATTATTTAGAAATTTGGTTTTTTTCGACAGCACTGTAGTCCACTGATAGTAAAACAACCACTATGGAGCACCTAAATATAAATAAATTCGTTAGATTGAGTCATCGTAAATTTACACTGAGAATAAGTAGCAGACTATAAAATATTGTGTGAAAAGGGTTTTTTAAGGACAAAAAGGATCAGTTACAAGTATTAGTTTTTGTGCTTACTTATGTGAAATAAGTTCTATTTTTATGATAAGAAGAAAAGAAAGATATGATTTTTATGATTATTTTTTATTCCGTTTTTTTTTTTCATACCGATCGCTTTTATGTGCAATTTTAGTAAGAAATAATTTAACTTATATACGTTTCAGTATAACAGATATTTAGTTCAATACTGTTAGCGACCTACCTTAGTTTTGGTTTCAATTAGTATCGATTTGGCCAAAAATTTATCAAAAATTAGAGTTCATGAATTTTTGTACTTTCGATTGGATGAGTTCCTATCTCTTGCTTATTCACATTAAAATGAATATTACATAAATAAATAGCGAATCCCTAATCCATTTTCGCTTGTCTACCTGCTGCCTGTCGGTCTATATCTGTGCGTTAGCTACATAATAATCAAATAAACAAAAAACGCGACAACCTAAATATTTCACGCTTACTGAAAACTATAAATTACACTAATATTATGGTGTATTTTGTAAATTTTTCAGTTTAAAATGAATGGATTAGATAGATAAACAAAATTAATTATGATAAACAACTCAACACAAAAAAATGGGGTGTAATATATTTAAATATGTATATTTTTAATACCTGAAAATGTGGAAGAAAATTTAAAATACCAAAAAATCATTGTTTTTTAAAAACAAACAGCTTTTTACTTAATTGGTTAGATTCATCAGGATTCCAACTCAAATTCAGTTAGTTAGTTAACATATGTTGGATTTTTAAACAATTAACACTGTCTTAGCTTCCCAAGGAGCTTTTTATTTTTATAAATTTTACGTGGTTTTTGTGACTCAGTGATAACCTTGAAAATCTGCAAAAAGTACAAAAAAAAATGTATTGCAGCATTTAAGTTTTCTGGTTAATTTTCAAGATACCGATTTATATTTATCCGAAATATTGACCTCTGGCGTGAATCTCTTAGGAGTAGAATTTCGGAAAGTCATTTCTTATCAGATTGCGGGTATATATATGGACTTCCAGAACCAAGAATGGTCCCGGTGATAATTAAACTATGCGATATGCACATTATATATACAAATACTTTATTTTAGATTTCAATTTTTTATTTCAAGATTTTGGTTTCGATGCAAATGATGCTAATACGATTTGTAACATACTTCAAGTGAGAAAAATGGCCCCCGTTTTTCATCCCCTTAGGAGTAGAATTCCACACTGAATGAAAAAAAAAAACTATATCTCCCTATCATGCCTAGAATATATTTTCTTACCATATATTAAATCATAAAATATTTTTCCACATAAAATTCCCATAAGACAAAACTTTTGCCGATTTCTCCCCGGTTCATGGTTTTTATAAAAAGGGATCTAAAACTTTACCCGTCTTTTAAGTTGAAACAAATCACACATTTTGAAAAATTTTATTAAAATTTTTTTAGGAGTTCATACCGGGCAAAAATATGACACGTAATTTTAATTTATATAAGGATAAACTATGCATGTCGAAGTCACCTTTGGTTATCCTTGAACTTTCCTTGTCTACTGTTTGAAAACTAAATACCGATATTACAAAGTCCAAATAACAACAACTATAAACACTCATTATTTTCGAATGCATATACATAGTAACTAAGGCAGTTACATCTAATTGACTGCGACTGACCTAGTGTCTAAAATACATTAAATTAATACACTATTATGTATTTATAGAATCAGTAAAGATAGCCCCAGCAAAATAATTACTCGATCACTAAAATTTAGTTAAATGGGAATTGGTCAAATAAAATTAAACCCATATAATAACCATCTCCAATATACATTGAATTTTTAACTTCCCGCTAAGAAAATTAAAAATTTTCGGAAATCGGGAAGTTATTGGTTTTACCCCGTTTTGCAAAAATCGTGTTTTGATCAGATCTTGACGTTTTAAGGTCCTAGAAAACTATTTTGACGGTTTCTGTGAGGGAATCACCCTGTCTGTATGTATGTGTGTATGTATGTAAGTATGTGACCCGCTTATAACTTTTAAACGGCTTGACCGATATGAACCAAACAAGTGGCGTTATAAAAGAATCACGAAACTTAGATTTACTGAATTTGAACCGATTCGAACCAGTAGATTCCAAGAAATCTCAAAAAACCTACGTAAAAGTTTTTTTTCAAAAGTGGTTTTTTTGGAATAACTTAAACGGCTGTATCGATGAACTCCAAAAACTAATCGGATCTTAACCTTGATAAACCACGTCGATCACCAACAATCCGGTTAAAATCGGTTGATTCGTTCGAGAGATATCGTAAATTAAAAATTTTATATAAAAGTGTTTTTTATGCATAACTTCGAAATAAGAATTAACCAAGAACATAAAAATCGGTTGATTGGTTCGAGAGATATCGTTAACGCAATATACGGTAACAAGTGTTTTTTTAACATCAAAGCTCAAAAACCAAATTTTTAGCTCAAAAACATTGTAATATGTTAAATTTGAAGTGCTTAGGTATGAAATTAGCGAGAAGTTGCAGGGATGGCCTTTAGGATCAACCGTTTTCCAAATTTTTTTTCTATTTTCGCACACAATTAATTTTAAAAATTGAGGGTGTGTCAAAATTTTGCAAGAAAAACTCATTTTTAAATATAAAATAAAATTTATATTTTTATTTCAGAAATTTTTCTCGGGAAAAACTCTCAACATATTCTCTAGTTTTAATGTCAATATTGTGCATAAAAAATTTTGTAGCATTTGGATAATTATTTTTTTAGTTATCTGTGCGCGAAATTGAAAAAAAAATTCAATGTACATTAGGTTATATAAGAGATAGTCTTATATAACATGTACCAATTTCTCTTAAAATAAACTTGTAAACATTTTTTTTCTATGTTACTTGCAAATGATTGCTCATAATTCGACTCTTGCTATATTTTCCAAACAATTTTATGAGAACACTCATTCTACATGTATGTGTCGCTTTAACTTGAAGGTAAATTTTTTATTTAGCCCAGTACATTTTGGGCTATTCTCTACTTCCGAATGCCATTTGCGCAATCGAGGTAAATTGTTGAGGTACTTTCCCAGATCTTATTACCTCATAACATACTAGAAAGTGTAAAACCTCAATGTGTTTATGGAAGCATCATCGCGTGATTTTCAATTCTATTAAATTCTGATAATATCTCTTAAATCGACAGGTCCACGTTGAAATTTTGATTCGATGTCAGTATTCCCCATTTAACGGTTTCGTTGCTTGATATTGAAACTCAAGAAATTCTTAGATTTTTTAGAAGACAGAATTTTTGTTTTGAAGCAATAACTTTAATGGAGTATGAGGTTTCCACATAAAACGTAAGCACTCATTGCTAGCTTAATTGACATGGTAAATTAGTTAATAGAAAAGAATTTATTATGTTTGAAGCTAATAAACACTTCAATAAAAAGGTAAAAATATCACACAATGTTTGAAAATTAATTCACACAAAGTTCATTTTAGAACATTATCTGGACGTACTTGAGTATGCAAAATAGATTATCAAAGGAAATATATTTAAAATAGCTCCAAATATTAATTATCCACATATTGTTGTGCTAATTTTTCGTCAAATTTTTTTACGACCTTCTCTTCCTTTTTCGATGAACTATAAGGTAAGAACATTTTAATCAATATTTTAGTTAAAATAGACAAAAATAATCACTTTTTTATTTTTATCGATAGATGTCAAAAGTCTATGAGAAGGAGAAAAATTCGTGAGAGAATGGCAGGCATATTGAAAAAGTGAAGATAATAATTAATTATTAATTGTTAAGATACTTGAAATATGAATTACGCAAATATGGTTATTGTTAGAACAATTTTTAATCATAAAATTCATAAATACATTTATAATAATTAATATGTATTCTAATTATATATGTATTAATTAGGTAAATTTGATCAAAAATGATGGCGAATCCAAACATTTTACGAATAAATGTTTCAAACAAAAGTATTTTTGGAAAACACACAGTTTTTATGGTTTAAAAGTTGAGTCATGTTTCCATTGGACACAAAGGACCGATTTTGATCATCAACGAACTAAATCTTAATTTTTAGGTTTAGATTGCACAATCACTTTTTATGTCTGAAATACGTCTCCGAAATTTCAACCTGCTATCTCTTTTTTTTGAGTTATCTTAGTGATGGACCGACTGACGAATGAACATACGGAAATGGGTTCATTAGGTGATTCATTGAATATGAAAAAATTTTGGTTGGGGCTTTTAAATATTTTTTAGCGTTACAAAAATTTGACTAAAATTAATATACATATTGAATATATGTCGAGCTATAATGATTTATAGCTTGAAAACGGAGCACTTTTCGGCAAAGCCACAAGAATTCGGGAGTATTCATTTTGTCTATTTTATAATATCTCCAAATTGAATAGTCCATCAAAATGGGGAAAAAAGATCGCAAAAAAAAAAATTGCACAAAATATTGGACGGCAACATCTTTAATATTTGAGCTATTCTAAACACAATTTCATGAACAGAATGCAGTGTGCGGATTTTACATACTCAAGTGCCTCCAATTCTTGCTTTATTTACAAATTTTATGTTATGGTCCATGACTTCACATGGATTATAATAATATAACACATTTTGTACAAAAATAACACATACGAGTGTCTGGCACACATGTTGATTTATTATTATAGTAATAATAATAATAATATTATTAATAATAATAATAATAGTATTTTGTATTTATAATATATAATTTTTTTCACTTTTACTCTTTTTTATTTACAAACACTAAACTTAATTAATTACAATTAGAACTACTAACCTCGTGAAACAAGTTAAGACTAGGTCAATAATGTGAATTATGGAATAAATTAAAATATATAAATATAATGGATGCACTAGGGCTACAACCCGTAGGCCAAAATGTTTAATCAAGGCGATGTTAAGTAACCAATAAACATTTAATCTATGGCCACAAATTTTAAACAATTATATTCCCGGACTTTTAAAATTTTTTCAGGGAAATAATAGAGAAACGTTCGGGTTTTTTAGGGTAATTAAGCTGTATTTATGGACGAATTATCTCTAAGCATTCCGCATACAATAATTTTAACCGATATCTCATGAACTGTACATCCAACATAATATATAATAAATTTAGTCAAAATGACTGATAACAGAAGTTTTATCGAATTCTTACAAAAAAAATTTTTCCCCCGGATTTTCTTGATTTTTTCAATTTCAATTTCGAAAAGTCTAGAAAATTTTTTTGTCCTCAAATTCTCGATGAAACACATCAACCAGACTTTACAACGTTTCATCTTAGTTCCCTTTTCATGAGAGAAAAATTTTAGTGATTGTAAATGTCTAATCAACGAAAATGTACAGAACGAGATGTTTGGAAAACAATTTTCCAAAGTCTCCACCCGTAGCCTTTGAGCCGGGAAAGGAGATTTCAAGGTCTCATTTTTCGGTTTGTTGTTTGAAATCTCATAAACTATTCGTTCTATCAAAATGATCACGTGATGCAAAATAAAAACTGATTAAATCCGCTGTTGAAAGTCTGTAATTTTGGAAAAAAACATTTTTATCTTTCATTTTTGCTTTTTTTGACCGGATAACAGTTCAACTAAAATAAATGCCGACCACAAAATTATAGAACATTAAATTGTCTTCAATAATGATAATTCAAATACATCCTTTCTATTTTATCTATTTCCCTTCAAATGTATAAAAAATATTTAAAAATTCAAAAATATAAAAAAAATATTTAAACATGATGATTTTTGTGTTCAAAAATAATTTTATATAGCAATACAGCCTTGAAAGAATGATACAAATTTCAAACCTCTACATCGATTTTGCAAGTTTAAAATCAAACTTATTAAATGACGAGGCTCATACTTGGCTTTAAGAGTGTTCATCTCCTTACTTGGTCAAACAAAGTAACGAAGTCAAAAATTGTATTCCAAGCATTTTTCTCAATGCATTTATTTGAGAATTCGTTGCCTGAACTAAAGAAAAAAATTGATTTCTTTAATTTTTCAGGATTTTCAGATATTTTACAGACCCATTTTTTAAACGAGCCTTAATAAGTATTAGCTATTAAAAAAAGCAAATATGTTTAAATAAAAATGACTTTTAGTACACGACAAACGAGCAAATTGGCTTAAATGAAAATAAAAATTACAAAAAAATAAAATGTATCAGCAAGTAAAAAGGAATTTAATTATAAAATTTCGCTTAAGACAGTTTAAGACATTCTTTCAGCAATCTTTCAAACTTGCTCGAAGAACTTATCCTTAAAATTCTTTTTAAAAAATTATATTTCTGTAAGAGTTCTTCGAGCAAATTTGAAAGAATGTCTTAAACTGTCTAAAGAGAAATTTTGTAATTAAATTCCTTTTCATTTGCTGATACATTTGACTTTATAAAAGTTACGAAAATAAAAATATTTAGCACGATTACTAGAGCAATAAAATAGTTAAATGAAATTTAAAATTATTATGTATGTTTAGCTAGTTGTTTTATCGTGCAATAAAGAAAAAAAAAATTAGATATTATTAAAATATCATTTAAGCAAATTATATTATTCAACAAACATACAGCCGTTTATTTAATACGGTTTTAGAAATTATAAGAATGATTTGAATGTCAAAAAACATTACCTAGATTGAAATGCTGACATTGTTTAGTATAAAAATATAAAATACAAATTAGTGTTGGTTGGTGTAATCACTACGTCAATCTTATACTGCATTTAAATAGGGATGTTACATCGAAAAGGAACAATAACTAAATATCACGGATTAAAAGGTCACCAAAATTGGATATTCGATTTTTGTACCTTTCAAATTATTCTATAAATTAAGAAATTTGTCAAGTATAAAATTATCTATTCCAGTCGGAGACTATAAAAAAAAAGACGATTTTCAGAATATTTTTTCGTTTACATTTTAACATAATAAAATCAATATTTTTAGTTTCCAATCTTGAGTGTTTCAAGAGTTACATTTCGATGTATTCGAACCTTGCATAGTGTATGCAAGGTGCAATGTATTCAATCGAGGAGCCACAAGTAATTGAAATTTCTAGTACAATTGAACGTCTTTAAGTCGAGGCATTCGATACATATACCTAGATACAAATTGTCATCCATAACTCAAAAAAAATAAATTTGACTTTTATATTTCGAATAAAGCAACGTTTAAATTTCGATTTTGCCCCAATTTCCTAGATGAAAATATTTTTTATTTTATAAATACGTATTTCGATTTCAAAATATTCATCATCTGTTGGAATTAGAAACTCATATTAATTCTCCGAGGAGATGTTACTCGTAGCTAATTTAGTGACGGTTTGCACAATTTGAACCCAATTAGCAACGAGTAACATCTCCTCGGAGAATCAATACGACTAGCTAATTTATACTGATGACTACTTTGTAGTCGAAATACGTATTTATAATAGACAGAACATTTTGATCTAGGAAATTGGGTTAAAAAATCGAAATTTATTCGAAAAATCCTAGAGCAATTATCTCTATTAAGTAGTGGGAACTTTTTAAGAATAATGAAAGAATTATTTCTGATGTTAATATGCAGTTTCTATTTCACTATTTATTCACATAAATGAAGAATATAAGTTTCTTCATTTATGTGTATAAATAGTGCAAAATTTCATTGTAAAATAATGTACCATCCATAAACTCATAACATTTGATTAAGTAGTAATTGGTAACCATAATAACAATTTGAATCTTAGTATGAATGTAAAACTTCAATTTTACTGCCTTAAAAGCATTAAAAACGAAAACTAATAATATAATCTTTTTCGAACTGAAATTCAACAGTATACAGTATTTCAATTTTATTTCATTTAATCCATCCTTTAGGGTGTGTAAAAATTAAAATTAAAATCTTAGTAACCACAGGTCTCGGCCTTACCGACGAAGTCGATGCATATTTATGTAATTTAAGATTTTTAGCCGACTTCAAAAAAAAAAAGAAGAGGTTATTAATTCGTATGTTTATATTTTTCTTTTATATATTTGTTCGCTCATAACTTCTTTCTTTATGGATTACCACCAATTTCCAATGTATTCTGTGTACCCTTAAGGTATTCCCATACTAATTTGAAGTAAAAATTTCAGCCCTATGGGGAGAAAGGGACAAACAATTTTTAATGAAAATATAAGTAAAAACTTCCATAAATAATTGTGACCAGTTACCTTTCGACGCCAATAAATTCGGCGCTAATCATACACTTAACTAAAAAATTGACTTCGATAAGTTGTAGTAATTATTCACGAAATTCCATTTTTTTTAATTTTTATTTTAAAAGTATTTATATTGATCTATTTCAAAATTTCATAATAAAAATTTATCAAATTTCTTTTTCCATGCGTATAAATCGCATACACTAAACAGAGAATCTCAACAAATAATCTCTAGACAGGCATAGACATATTACATTCAAAACATTTCAAATCAACATCTCAAAATATATATTGTGGATAATTTACACCTTTAAAAAGAAATTTTTGTGAATATTCACAAAAAATAAATGAATGTTGTTTTTTTCACACTTAAGGTGTATTTTCCTCCAACTCTTGAGGGACATACTCAAATGTCACGCAACATTAATACAACTTTTTTACTTCATGTAAACAACATTTTATAAAGGATTCTTCTTTTTAATGTGAAAATATCTCATTAATTTGACATGTTTTTACAAATTTTAATTAAATAATACAATTTTATTGTATTTTACAGAAGATTTTATTTAATTAGAATATTGTTTTTAAATAAAGGTAAATAATATATTTCATGAAATTTTGGTGTAGAAATTGTATTTGATAAATTTATTGATATTCGATTTTCATCCGTATTCACACTTTTAAATTTCTTTCCCTTCAATATAAATATTAGAGGAGGAGTTGGACGTACTTGAATATGCAGAAATTAAAAACTGCATTTTTTCAATGAATTTATGTTAAGAAGAGTTCAAATATTAAGGATTCGGATGTTTCCGGCTTAATGACTCCCCCCCTCTCTTCCATTTTAATAAAGTATGTATAACGTTATAATTGTTTTATGTAAAAAAATGACCAAGAAATGTGGGTGGAACCATATTTCATTGAACTGATTAAAATTATGATCTAATTGACGTCTACAGTACAATATAGTTCATTGAAATTTGAAGCTCGCTTCAATATAGTTCATAAAGTTCATTGGAATGTGAAATTCGCATCGACTTAATAATATATTTGACTTAGTGCGTATGTCTATGACTAGTGGTTTAATTCCAACTTTTTTTTAATCGAATTCAAAAAATAGGAGATTCTCAATTCGACTGTATTTATTTATTTTTTCTTTTATGTTTATTACTTCAGAACTTTCAATTGGGTGAACTGATTATGATGATTCTTTTTTTATTTGAAGGCTGATGCTTTATTATTATTATTTATTAATGTTGGTCCAGATCTGATGTCCCAAAAGTAAAAATTAAAAAATTTTTACACCAAAAAAATGAACTAAAAATTAAACAAATTTTCCTTGTGACCAATTTTCTTTCGAAGTCGGTGCCAATCATATTTTTGGCTAAAAAATGGATTGGTTGATGTCGACAGAGACAGGTAATTGGTCACAAAGAATTAAAATTTTTTTATTTACTTTTTAGTTTATTTTTACTAAGTACTTAATTGGTATAAAAGAAAGTATATATTGTAATCCTGTAAAAATTTCGATATCGAGGTTTTTACGAAAATAATTCAAAGTTATTGACTGTGTTGACAATCCTTTTCCAGTCCTTTTATTATTTTATGGTACTTGTTTGCATGCAATTAAAAATTGGTATTTTATGTCACGCGCCCATTTTTAGTTTAGTTTTCCTTTTTTGTATTTACGCAAAAAAAAAAAAATTAAAATTAAATATTTCTAAAAGTGTATAATAGTAAAAGAAAGTCCTGTGGCTCGTTGCAGTAAATATTTTTCTGTTGTCTTCTACCAATTTTTATAACAAATTTTTAAAATATCAAATTATAATTAAAAAAATTCTTAATTATTTAAATTTTTTATATATAAAAGTATGTTTTTTCAATTTATTTTACCTATGTAAGAAGCTACGATAATATTGTGTTCAAGTAAATATATTTATACTTTCATGATAAAGCATAAATTTTATGTATTTCTTCAAGTGCCAAGCATATCTACCTATCCCATTTTACCTTTTATATTACAGTACTCTTTGGGCTTCAAGAAAAATGACCAGAATAATTTAACTTATATGTTAGAGAAATGTATGTTTGTAAGGATCAAATCTTGAAGCCGAATTGGAACTACTTCTTTTTCTCCTATGAAGTTAAAATTTAAAATTCTGGTTCAGTTCCAATTACAATGTATTTGAATGGCAAAAATGATCTAATTTTGGAATAAAACTGCAAAAATTTTAAACTATACAAGCTAGAAAGATGCTAATTTTTGCAAACAATGTAAAATGATTAGGGAACGTCAGCACTAAAATGAATTTTAATTTCATCCCTTTGGAGAATGATCCAAACATAATAGTGGGGAAATAATTAGGAGAAACATAATAGTTAGGAGAAATTAATATAAAAAAAATGTTTTTTGTTTCACTCAATCCCAAGAACTCATAAAATAACTGAATGTTTTACACTACTTTCCTGTTGTTTATGAAATAACTTTTTCTGATGATGGTTTAATAATAGAAGAACTGGTAGATAACTTTCAGGAGATACATATTTATATGGTACCATGAAAATTTATGTTAATCTGCTTTGAAGCGCATTCTCACGAATCAACTTTAGCTATTGATTCAATTGAGTCAAATTTTTTTCAAAAAAATATTGATTGCGAATCGAACAATACATTTGTCGGCCAGGACACATTTGCTTACTTCAATAGTCATTCATAATTGGCAATTTGGTTATCGATCGCTATTTTGCTTAGAAGCGCTTTTTTACCAAACATAGTCTTTGATCACTGAAATTACAGTCTTATAGACAGACCCTTAATAAAAGTGCTTGCGGGCTCAAACAATAAGTCTACCAGTCTAAAAATTGTCTACCAGCTCTTAGGCTATAACAGTTTTAAAAGATTGATTTGAATGACTTGAAAACCTTGAGAACATAAATTTAAATACAAGTACCAAAAATTTTATGTACTCTGAGGTCTTAACAGTCTACTTTATCATAAATAAATCAAAAAATTATCTGTATACTTTATTAAATTCCGAACTTAATGGAATCAACATCATCCAGCAACTGCTCAGTCATTGAAAGATGTTTCGAATTTGTTACAAATTTTAACACAAATCAGATAAATAAATCCTATTTTTTTAAATGAACGTGAAAAGCAAGATAGGCGCCCGAATCAAAGATCTTGATCTATATTTTTGGGCTACATACCGGTCTATAAGCAAACTTTTATTATTTCGATTACCGGAGTATCTTCAATTGTATAAATATGTGTTTAGTCGCGTATAGTTACTATTCCTTAGTTCCATAGCTCTTGTTTAAATTATGATATTTATTTTTGTTGTATAACCTATAATCAAAACAAGATTTCTATACACAAACTTTTAATAATTTTTTTTAAATTGTACTTAATCTTAAGTTTAATTTAATCTCATATATAACATTTATCTAGTATCCTCCTTATTTGAACAAAAAAGATACTCGTCATGCTTACATAAAAATTAAAACATTAATTCCACACTACCTCTTAAAAAAATCTTACACCTAAAAAGATATAATTTTACCTGCCGACCAGATGAACAGAAACTCTTAAAATCTTCGCATATCTCTCCACAAAAAATTAAAAAAACAAAATGTAAACAAATCACATTTACAAATCGTATTCAATTAAATAAAAAACTATGGCAAAAAAATACACTTAATTAATGACCACATTAAATAAAATTAAAAACATTATCCAAAAACTATTTATTTATTTATTTTTCTTAATTACAAATGATAATAATTCACATTAGACTTGTTTTATAACCAAAGAATACACTTTTTTTAATTTTATTAAATTTAATTCACCTTAATTAATTATAGGATGTTGTAAAAATTGCGGTTGGCATAAAACTATGATTATAATTTTAAAAATTTGTATAATAAACAAACATTTTTTTATTGTATGCACCACGAACAAATAAAAACATTAAGTTCCACTAATCATAAACAATTTTGCTACATCCAAACACTAGCATGCGTCTTTTAAAACTGAATTCTGTTTGTCAATCTTCGTATATTTCCGTCAGTGTATGGAGTATGATAGTTTAATGTTAATTTAAATGTCCGATCGATATGTTGAATATACTGAATGTATATGTTACGTACGATACCCACACTTAACCGAATATATGTTGTTTTTTGCGGTAAATTTAAAATTGTATTTTTCCTTGTTAATTTATTTTTTTATCATGGAACTAATATTAAACTATTTGTTCATTATTAATTATGTTCAAGGCTATTGAATGATTCTTATAGAATACATATTGTAATAATATTAATCTCAACTTATATATGAATATTATTATTATTATGCGGTTTTCAATGTTAAAATGGTAGAACCGCTTTGAAAATAATATTTAGGCTCTCATAAAACGAAGACTGAAACAACAACCTAAATTTTAATAGCTTATTAATCGATAATAAATTACTTCATAATTAAATTTTAAACACTAAATATTTCCCTTGTTCAAATAGGTAATCTCGTTTAAAAAAAAAATAAAATACCTTTCCTGCGGCATCCAGTTTATAGCACATATTTAATGACAAGTGCTATGGGTGCTAATTTTAAATGCTTAAACCAATAACAGATCCAAAATCATGGATTGTATTCGATAAATTTTATGGTGTTTTAAATATTCCACATACACTTAATTAATTAGCAATATCCATGATTTGTACTGATTATAATTATAAAAATTGTTAAATTATACAAAATGCCTAGGAAAAGGTTACTCTTATTATTATCTACTTTTGAAAACTTTATAAATGGATCAATTTTATGTTACTATAAAGGAAAAAAATCAGGGGCAAATTTATAAAGAAGTAAACAGTTGAAAATGTTTCGACTCGACATAGGTACCCTTAACCGAAATTCAGACCAACTACTTATTATCATTTAACGGAAATACCACTTGCTTGTATCTAAAAATTAGTCGAATTCAGAATTTCTACATTACTTCAGCAATTTTTCAAAATGATTTCTTGAAAAGAATAAATTTTTTATTCAGAAAAACTACATTAACATGACCTTCGTTTTTATGTTTAGACTGTGGCAATTGATTACATTTGAATGATTATATTTTTTGAGTTTTTTTAATTTTTTTGTATCTTAATTTGCATTAATTTGAATTAAAGATGATGTAACAATTAATAAAGACTATAATATTATTTACAAATTTCACCAAAATTGCTTATTATATTTTTTTTATTGTTCGCGAAAATAGTCTCTTATTATATATAGATATCTATGTATATGATTACCTATTCGACATACTCTTCGGCAAGCACTAGGTTTTCATGTCTATATTGCGCATACCAAATTTTATAACATTTGGATAAGTATCTTTTGAGATATTTGTGCAGGAAAATTGAAAGAAATACAATGTATATTATATGTTATTTTAGTCAACAGTTGTTAAGAAGCAGACTCCTTTAGGCCAGGGCAACAGTTGTTTATAAACAGCCTAAAGAAATGCTGTAGAAAGATTATACATTATTTTTATGCAAAATCTGAAAATCCTCTAAATAATAAACTATTATAGATAACTTTAATTAGATTTCAATGCTACATTTAAAAAGAAACCCAAAATTACAAAAAAAAAACTTGTTTGATAAAAATAAATATTCTGTTTGCATAATTATTTTATTTTCAGGCAGGCTCTATCTTGCATTGAGCACACAAAAGAATATAATCACTCTTTTACTTCCAAGTAGTCATTAAACGTTCAAATAGAATTATACAAAAGATACGGTTAGAAATTGTAGCACTTTAAATGAAAGTCGTTTTGAAATTTTCATCCTTCTTTGGTGAAATACAAAAAATCTTCGTGAAATCGGTTAAAATTTTGTACAAGTTTAAATAAATTCATAAATAAATGATTTCAATTGTAAACAAATATTTCTGCGAATTTAAATAAAATAATTGTCAATTTTATTTTATTATGTAGCTCGTCAGAATATTTCAGTTTAATTCATAAAAATTATTTTAAAATTTTGAAAAACGATTTCATTTATTTAGAAATTGAAATTTATCGTTGCAATTGCAATAACCTAGAGGATTTATTAAGTTTGTGAAAACCAAAAAGCTTGAATCGAATATCG
Source organism: Chrysopa pallens (assembly GCA_020423425.1). NCBI lineage: Eukaryota > Metazoa > Arthropoda > Insecta > Neuroptera > Chrysopidae > Chrysopa > Chrysopa pallens. Next base: position 45,796,385 of record CM035592.1, on the reverse strand, counting down.
AAAGTGTAAAGAAAAAATATCAATTCCTCATAGCATTAGAAAAAATCAAATCACACATAATGAAAATAGTTCTCAAAACTGTTAATATAAAGAGTAAATTCCTCGAGCGATAATGTTGAATAAATCCTAAATGATATAAAAAAAATCAGTGACAAAATTTTAGGAATATTAGCAACGAAAGACAGATTTCGGGTAACCTTTTTTCGCATGCGTGGAAGAAGTAGTTTGAGTGAAATAAATAAATATATATAAATATATATAAATTTATAAATTTAAATTTTAAGTAATCCTAAAAACAGCTTAATGGTAGTTGTAAGCCCAGTGCCGAGTAGTTTACCCATGAAAAATAAATTTAAATATTATGATATTATTATCTAATTTATAAGTACATAGTTTTTGCAAGTTATAAATAATCAACCATAGATATAAATAATAACATTTTTTTACGGCTGCAGTGAAAAAAGTACTTTTACAGCCCAATCAGACTTTTTTTACTGTTTCCTTTTTTTTTACTGGTTCGGTTTTTTTACTGTTTACATTTTAATTGTTTCTGTTTTTTTATTACTAAGTATATATTTGATAAGAGTGTCTACATTATAAACAAAAAAAACAATTTGCAAAAAATGACCAGTAAAAAAACAGACTGGGAAAACAATATGTAAAGAAAAATATAAACGATAATTTTTTTATATTTCTTATACAATACTGAATAATATCTTAGCGAAAATTAAAAACATTTCATATTTTTACTTTTTCTTTTTAAGTTATTTAAATAAGTCATTCAATAACTTATTTATAAATTATAAATGTTTACATACTACAGGTTTTATCCGAATGTGGAAACTAAAAAACTCTTTTCACTATGAAATTCAAAAATAAAGCACAAAAAATTAATTACCTAAATATGTTTTCAAGAATATTTGATTTTTGATGACATGCATACCTCAAAAACTGGATATTATAAGACTTTGATTTTAGATCAATTTGATACTTTTGCGTAAAATTAAACAACATATAGAAAGGGGTGGAATATCTAAAGAATTTGGGGGTAGTTTTATATCTTTTGTAGAACACTCTTACATCTACTGAGTGATATTTGTACTATCAACTAATGTAGTAGACTAGTATGGTTGGTTACTTAGCTAAGCATTAATATTTAAGCGATGTAGGTAATAGCAAGACCTAAGAATTGAGATAATTTAGTGTCTCATTTCTCTGTCGAGGGTGTATTTTTTATCTATGCACCCTATGTTCTGTATATAATGTAGAAGTTTTTTTGAATAAACTAAAAATTTTCTGTATCGTGGTGTTATGCCGATTTGAAAAAATCGAGTTTTCATCAGATCTCGACGTTTTGAGGTTACAGGAAGCTTCCCTGACTACCCCTACGAGGTTGTCACTATGTCTGTATATATGTGTGTGTGTAAAAGTATGTTAACGCTTATAACTCTTGAACGGCTCGACCGATTTCATCGCGGTTGGTGCCATTCGAAAGGACTTGACCAAACTTAGATTTTTAATCGATTCGAACTGGTAGATTTTGAGAAATCTGAAAAAAGCTAAGAATTTTTTTTTTAATGGGGTTTTTTGGAATTGACCCCGGACTGACGTAACGTAATGACAGGCTTAGACCAATCTATAAAGTTAAGCAACAGCAGTCACAATCTGTATTTGGATGGGTGACCACCTAGCAGTACTGTGTACTGTTGTTGTATAAATAATAATAATAATAATAATAATAATCCCCTTTGGTTAATGGCTATATAGCTGAAAGTAGTTAAAGCCAGAAATTAAAAAAAAAAAAAAAATTTAAACGCCTCTATCGGTCAACTCCATCGTCTTTTAACGTTGATAAATCACGTCGATCACCGCTATAATCCGGGAAAATCGGTTGATTCTTTCGAGAGATATCGTAAACGAAAAATTAAAAAAAAATTTTTTTTTTACATAACTTCGACATTTCTTTTCTGACCGTTTTTGATGGAAGAAAATAATTATTAAAGCTCTAAAAACCACGTCAATCGCTGACAAGAACGTGAAAATCGGTTGATTGGTTCGAAAGATATCGTTAACGAAATATTTGGGAACAAGTGTTTTTTTAACATCCAAGCTCAAAAACAAAATTTTAAGCTCAAAAACATTGTAATATGTTAAATTTTAAGTGCTCTTAGGTATGGAATTAGCGGGAAATTGCAGGGATGGCCTTTAGGGTAAACCGTTTTCCAAATTTTTGTTTAGGTAATTGAAAATACTTTAACCTTCATAGTTTTAAAAATGAAACTCTAGTCGAGGAGGTGGGTGCCACCCTTTAAAGAGAAAAAATTTCAACGTATAAATTAACCATAGAAAAATCAAAAGGTCAATACTTTTTGAGTTATCCGTGATTGCTGTTGACCTTTTATTGAATTGACCTTTCGAAAAAACTTTAAAGTACACTTTTTGTTTAAAATTTGCTGTTTTTCGAATTTTTCTGTGGTTAATTTATACGTTGAAATTTTTTCTCTTAAAAGGGGTGGCACCCACCTCCTCGACTAGAGTTTCATTTTTAAAACTATGAAGGTTAAAGTATTTTCAATTACCTAAACAAAAATTTGGAAAACGGCTAAAGGCCATCCCTGCAATTTCCCACTAATTCCATACCTTCATTCGTTTGTTTTTCGTTTGAAAAATAAATGTTTTTAATCAAAATTTTCATAAATATCTCGAAAACCTCAAACTTTAAGAAACAATTTTAGCAACAAAAATGAAGTTTATAGAAAAACAAGGAGAAATATTTGTTTATTTCTATAGACATATGAACTGAATTATAAATCGTTAAAGGTGCCGATTCGTCGAAGAATATTTTAATAGTGCCATTTAGCGTTGAATATTGAATATAAAAATTAACTATAAACTATTATAAACATTTTGTCTAATTTTTTTAATTAGATTGTTTGAAATTTTATAAAAATTCTATATTGTAAAGTTTATTAAGCAGTTTATTTGATAAGACAATTTTATTTTTTGTTTGAATACAGTTTGAATACACCTGATTGAAAGAGTTAATTAGGTAAAAATTAAAGTCAAATTTTTTATAGCCAAAAATATTTATTTGTATATTATTTACAAAAAAACTTCTTTCGATTTATCGAATTAAACCATGCAAAATTCGTTCTTGTAAGTAAAAATCCAGAGACGAGCACCATTTTTAAGGTTTACTCTTATTTTTTACAGATACGGAATTTTGCATCTGAAAAATTAAATTTTATTTCATAAATAATTGGTAAAAATTAAATCTAAATTAACTATAAAATTATCAAAAATAATTGAACAGAACGACTAGCTAAGGTCTTTCTCAAGTAAAAGTTAATCAAGCATAAACTTTTTAACTGAATTTACTACGTAGTTAGGGGATTGATGTTAATTCCGGTACGGTAATGTTTTCTTCATTTTTGAAATCTGTATTGTTGTTTAAAACATTTAAATATATATAAAATAAAATAGTCCAGCGGAACTAGTTAATTAATCGGCATATGAAGGAAATTTCTACTGCAGCAAAGCAACCCAGTGGGAAAGGTAGTCTTTGTAATTCTAAATCAAAGTCACACTTCGCACAAAAATACAAAAATGATAAATTTTTCATCGCCTTTTTTGCGGTAAAGAAGTGCTGTACGTTATGTTAGCAAAAAGCATGCCTTGTAGATAGAGATGTCATATTCTAAAGTTATATAACAACAAAATACAAGGAATTTGAAACTTTTATTAGCTCGGATCTTTTTCTGAACAAATAAAATTTAAATTTAATCTTTCTTCTTTGTGAATTGTACATTTTATAGTTCTAATTTTGATTGACTATAGGCACTTACATATTAAATGATTTTTTATACTTACGTGGAAAGAATTTTTATTGATTATTCTGATAATAATTAATGGTAAGATTGGTGATGATGGATGTATTTAAAAAATCGTTTATTTTTTATTTTCTTTACTTGTATAGGTTTTGCAAATAAAAACATATAAAGCAAAGTCGCTATTAATGAGCCGAATATTGGTCCTATCCAATATACCTAGAATTAAAATAGAATTCTTAAAAGTACAAATTTCATTTTTAAAACCTGTTTGTTTGCGTATGCAACTTGTGAGTCAGAGAGGGAGAGAGACAGTGATAATTAAAAGTAACTGACGAATAATGTGTTTTAAATAATTAAAAAACATATATAAAAATGAATTTATTTTGATTATGGCTTATGGATATTATGGAGTATTAAGAATGTTTAAATAATGTCTTTAATTTGTTATTCAATTTCTTTATATATTTTTAATTGGTCAAAGGACATTTTTCGGTTCGTATTTTATCGGCGAATATAAAAAAAATTTGTCCCGAATAAGAGAATAAGAATTCTTAACTATATGGCACCAAGTTGACCCCTGACAACATGCATTTATATCTATTATGTATGGCAAATTAAAGAGAATCGGGTAGAAAATACTGAATAGTTTTTGGCAATTATGTCTAATAGACTAGCTCTGTTAAATATAATATATTTGAGTCAGGGATGATCTAGTTTCTAATTCAATTTGTTATGTTTGATTCTAGTTTAAAATTAATGAGATTAAAAAAATAATACAATTTTAAGGTAGTAATAGAAAAAAATTAATGATATAAAAATAATTTTGTAAAGGATACTCCGAGCATCGAGCCCTTGTACTATTGTTTGCTATAAAAGCATGAAAACTACTATACCATTAGGTCATTATTTAATAAACTCAAATATTGAGTATTATATTTACAAGAATTGATCAATTGTTTTTTCTGAAATTTGATTCAAATTGTTGTAGCCGATCTCAAAATAACAGTGAGATCTCTAAATTGGTTTGTTCTGAAACCGGCGATTTCAGAACATATTGACACTATAAATAAATTAAGTGATTTATTTTATTTTTAAATAAACTAGGTGATTTACGATTTCATTTTTGTGGTGATTTGCTAAGAGTTTTTCCACATTGTTTGAAACGTGTTCTATATATAATAAAATTAAAAACTCATGCATCAACACATGCGTCAATAATCATACTTCAGATAAGCACTTGTTTATCTAAGTGTGAGTTCAATGTTTTTAAAATTCAATTTTTCAATTCAATTGTAAGACTTATGTTGTCCCTTAAGGTACCCCATCATACCCGAGGTAGGGGCAAGATGGAGACATATGACTTTTTCTACTTTTTGAGAATTTTATAATTAATTACGTAACATATGTTCCTAATTATAATATATTGAATCATGAATGACTGATTACCAAAGATGTTCAATTGTAATAGACATGAATATTTGAGTTTTATGGAGCTTCAAACTTTAAGTACCCCATCTATCCTCTCTTTTCCCTACTATCCCAAAAACGATTTCATCCTAATAGTTGGGGCCGATTTTAAGATAGTTAAGCATAAATGAACAAGTATTGTTCGTTTAAATATATTAAGGAGAAAATTTCCCATTTAAAAATAGATGCTGAAAAGTAAGATTTATAATACTCTTTATTTCTATTGTTGCATAATTCACAGTGCGTGCTTGACTTGAAATAATATGAGCTTACCCAATGATTTTCCCACATATTGTTGAATATTGCTGCTGCAAATGACCTTGCAGGATTCATACCAGATCCTGTTAGAGGCCCCTATAAAACATTAATAAATATTACTGTTTATTTAACTGTAAGATTTGCTGTTTGTTATATTTACATTAACAATATATTGTTGCACATATGCAAATCCAATTTTAAGTGCACTGGAATCAAAATTGCCGGCACTTCGATGATCCCATACGCCGCAATATACCCAAACTATGATTATAGAGCATGCAAATTCTAAAAAAAATGCCTAAAAATGAAAATGTATGTATGTTTACAATCAATACTAATGTTATAGGTTGTACATATGTAAAAAAGAGATGAGTATATTGAGTATAAAATAGGAAAAAAATCTAACTTTGGATCTTGGTATAATACAGTTTGAAATACGTAAATTAACTTTAGATTAAGTACGTAAATTGGCTGAAATTTTGTGCACCTTAAGTAGTTAATTTGCTAATTAACGAAGTTAATAATCTGATTATCGGATTAACTTTTAACTCAACCTATACAAATTATAACGCTTGTTAACTTTCAAAAAACTTTATGAAAGGCTTGCATTTAACTTTTAAAGAAAGAAAAATTTAGAGATGAGGTTTTAACGTACACCATAATGAGAAGGTAGTCTTAGATAGTTCTTTAAGAATAAATTCCAAGTCTATTTATTTATTTTCCCGTCATATGAATATTTTATTAAAAACAATCTGAAATTCAATTAAGCATAAATAATTATTAAAATATTACCATTTTCAGGCGTATTTAATAAATTGTTTGTTTTAAAAATGCCGTTTTGATGCTTTATTTATTGAAAAAAACAGTGGTTTGAATTTAAAAAATTAAAAACACTACTAAAATGTTACCTTTTAAAAAAACTATTTAATTAAGAACGTATGATCGCGTATACAAATAGAAGTTTTAATTTGAAACGAAGAATTTTTCAAATTTTTCGTACTGATAATTGATTTATTTATATGTTTCATTATATGACTTTTTCTTTTTATATTTATAATCCATGTTTGTTTTGTTTAATAAAAGAAGAAGAAGAATGTTACCTGAGTTATTGACAAATCATCATCTCCTGTTCTGGTAACACACACTCCGTCATAGAAATACTTGTCTGGTATGACACACTAGGGAACAAAAATTTTAGTTCGATATAGCAAACTACATTTTAACACTTAAAAAGGCAGAAACAATCTATATATTTAAAAAAATTATAAAAATTTGAATATCCTCATCTAGCTATCCTCTATCAAATCTGATTTGAGTGTTTAGTAGCTCAAATGAAAGGTCTTTAGTAACTGAGTGGTCTCAGACGAAAAAGAACTTTCTATATTCATTAGATGAGGAGATATCTTTGAATGGAGAAAATCCCATAAAGAGTTTAATGTCCGCTATCTTTATTATAATTGTAGATATTTAGATACAAATCTATCACAACAATTGGAGAAAGAAACGCGTAACATTTGAGCTATCAAACTCTCAAATTGGCTGAATTGGTTGAGAGGATTATCAGATTGCTTGGCAAATATCACAGCCTCTTGAAAATTAAAATTAATATAATCTGGGGATACAAATTATGATTTCGTTAAACGAAATCCTTCTTTTTCACTTGTTAATAATTGGGAAATTTATCGATTAATTTAATGTGATGTTACAAAATGAAATTTAATATGATGTTACCATTAGTATGAAATATCCAAATAGTCCTCCAAGAAATTGTGATACAATATACATAGGTACCATTTTGATTGGCAAAACACCATAAATGGCAGCCCAAATGGATACGATAGGATTAAAATGTCCACCAGAAACATGTCCAAATATCTGAAGAAAGTAAATATTTAGTTTGTTTTCTATTATCATTTTCAATAGGTTTGCCAATCGAAAATACATGATGTTTGGACTATGGTATCCAAAAAACTTATAAGTTTATTCTTATGGAATGTTGATATCGGTTTGGTTACTCATGAATAAACGTCCATGCACTTATTTAATTACTTTTTTTGTAATTAGGTAGTAGGTCGTAAATAGGTAGTTTGATAAACTTAGGTTGTTAAGAGATACCTTGATCTAAACATACGGTTGAAGAGTATTTAAAGAAATTATTGATCGAACTAACTGTTATTTTCGAACGTTTTGTTCGATTTTATAAAAACATTTCTAAATATAGATCATTTAAAACCTATGTGAAATTTTGGAGTAATTTAGGGAAACTACAATTTCTTTTAACCACACCATATTTTGAAAAATGTTTTAAAATACCAACTTTTTCTATGCAAGCTTGAAAGGTGGGGTTTTTTGAAATGGATGTGAAATGAAATGATGATCCTACTTTGCACAATAAAGAAAGATGTATTTTATTGTTTATTTTTGAAATAGGTCTACAGCCAACAGAGCTATTAGTTATCCATATCGTATTCATCTAACAGAGGCATGTATTGTCCAAATTAATTGATACGTTAATTCCGTAACACAGAAACTTTAGGTAAATTTCTACATTTTAAGGCGCAACTTGCGTTTTAGTCTACTACAAAAACGAATAATTTAAGTGTTTAACAAAATCGCGCCATTCTGATTCACGAGTATGTATTTTTGAATGGTATTTAGAATCTTTCATAGAAGTTAAATATTCTTACAACAAGCAGAAACATTACGACCATTCCATAACCAATTGCATCATAATATATGTCATGCTCTGAAGAATTTATCAATCCCATACAACCAAAAATTGTTAACGCTCCAGTGGAAAGAAATTCTGCTGTACACATTTTAATCATCTTGTAAAATGATGGTGTTTCTAAATTAAGTGTACGTCCACCTGTTACGTTAGAAAAAATTACATTCATTTAATATTCAGAAGATATAAACAATAAAGAGTGCGTATCTTAACACTTTTGAATTTATTTATCGTTGATATAAAATTCTTTAACTAATTCAAAATGTCTGGGTAATAATTTTTTATCTTTCCTTTTCATCCAGATTTCAAATATACAAGTGTTCGTAATTTCTTTGCCCAAAAATTTAACTCACTCGAATTTCATACATTTTTTTTAACTACCACCTTGTAGTTTGTATGAGGATTAATCATGCTAAATTTCTTCCTCTGTCGTCATCTTTGGATACCTTTAATTGGATACTTTAACAGTTATTTTTTTTAATTTTTTGTTAGACAAAATAGCTTTGTTTGATGGACAAAACGCATTTATTATCTTCCTATTATAATAACAAACAAGTGGTCTAGTAGCGACCCGCAAGGTCCACACGACGAACTTCCCAATGAGGATATAAAAAATAATAATTTATTTATTACAAATAAGGGTATTTTTTGCATTTTTTTAGTTTTCATTATCCTCACATAAAAGCTGTTGGGTAGATTACTCGTCTAATGAAACCGGGCGATATCATTATTTTTTCCCAAGATAATCGAGTTGAAAAAGTATTACGAACGCGCAAACGGTCATATACTCACACACACAGACATATCTTCAAAAATGTTGGATTGGGGTTCTATTAATCTTGAATCTTATAAAGATATGTAAAATTCAGGATTCTTAAAATTGGTCCCATTACAAAAACAGTCATACTGAGAAGTTGAAATTAAATATCCGTTTATTTTACCCATATTATAGCTCCCCCATATCATCATACGCACGGGGGGAAATTTGTTAAAATAAGTATAATTAAGCCACATGAAATTAGTTTTTATTAAGGACTTGATATGCTCATGGTACGTATACTACTATAGGTTAACAAGTCAATTTGTGATTTACGAAATATTCTTAAAAATCTTTTTTTATTAGTTAAGAGAAATGAACTTTGAAATCTTTTGACCCTAAATTTAAAAACGAACTTTCTTCGTCTATAAAATAACTGTTTCATTTTTGTCGCATATTAAACGGCGTTATTGTAATTTTTTAAAAACTTACTTAATCTATCCATTATTTTTTTTTATATAGATACTAATTTATTAAATTACTTGAATTTTTTTGAGAATAATTATTTATCATAATTAAAAAAAGATGTTTGTAAACGAAATGTCACATGTCGCATAAAATCATATCATTAACAGAATATTTTCAGAAATGGATCGTAGTTGTAAGTTTTTAAATCAAATATTTTATGATCTATTCTATATTTGAAGATTTAATATCTAATTTCGTCAATTAAATATTACTTAAGTTCTATGAAATCTTGTTCAAATTTCGTTTCACAATTACTATAACCCATTTTTCTTAGTTAAACGTAAATTAAGTCACCAAAATGAGACTTAAAAATGGACTTACATATTCAGGTATTTAAATCAGTATATTTTCATATTAGCCATTAAGTATGTCATCTCATGTGATGAATTGGGAAAATTGAATTTATATTTGCATAAATTGATTCCTTAACATGTTTATAGAAAGCTGTTAAAGAATTTTATAATATTCGATGTTGTTGGGAATTTACGAATGTTAACAGTGTATTTATAACTTTCCAAATAAAACATTGGAATGAACAGAAAATGCATGGAATTGAATGGGAAATTTAATTTCCTATTCAATTCTATTCAATAATATTCAAAATTTTGAATTGGTTATAATAGAATTGAATAGGAAATTATTTCCTATTGAATCCTATTCAGTTCCTATTTTTTAATTTATTTATGCACGAAAATTGAAAGATATCACACCAAATGAATATGCTTCACAATATGAACACCTGTGGATGATCCCTCTTAAATAATAAATGCGATTTGTAAGTGAATTTTCGAGAACTTGAACCTTATTGAACCTTAAGGCACTTTTTTCCTAGTGATTGTAAAAATTATTCAAAGTTTTATAACACTTGTTTCAGCTACAATTGAATACTTAAAGATTAAAATAAACTCCTTTAAGTTTTATTTTATAACTTTTTATTTGAATAAATTTATCTAGTTAATGTTTTATATAGTTCGTCTTCATGGGGTATTCCATAAATTCATTGCTTTTGATTTGAGTCAAATAGAAGTCTCGTCCATCTCATAAGTATCTTCTGATTTATCTTGAACGTGTTTTTTCCGATAAATAAATCGGGTCGGGTTGGTTCTTGGCCAGAACGTTCAACCTGTGATTAAACTACCCATGGATTTGTGGGGTGTAGTTTGCACGGTTCGGGTTGGTTTTTGGCCTCTACGATCAACCTGTGATTATACTACCCATAGATAACTTGAAAAATAGACGAAAACTCGAAAATTAGTATTCTTTATTTTCGTCTTATTTTGGCTTGTTTTGCCAAAATTCAACAGAAAATCGAGACATCACGGATATCGTAATCTGCCCAATTTGAAATTTGTTGCTTAATCTTTTCTTTATACGAATGTCGTGGATGCGAAGTTGATTCTGGTTCTAGTTGAATTTTATTTTTATCCTCTCTCGCATCATCCTCTGCATATCTTCAGAAATTTGTCTAATTTTTTCTTTATATAATAGCTTATCAATTACCCTAGACTTAGAGACATTTTTTCTAATTTTATTTGATATACTTATTCACTGTTAGTAAGACAATTTGATAAAATTTATAAATGAGCATTTGTTGATAAAATTTCATTTTCTTTTTCATATGTGTTTTGTTTCAAGTTTTGTCAAATTTTACTTTGTTTTATTTGACAGATTGTCACATTTATCTACATTTTTTATTTGTTTAATTAATCTATTCTTTGATATAATAGTCATGGTAATTTGACTATTCCTAGTGAAGAAATTGTATGAGTTGGCTATGTGTATGAAAATAAATTTAGTATGTTCTGGTTTAAACATTGAATAAAAAATTAAAAGTAATTTAGTTTCATGATGTGTTTATATATGTCTATGTAAAATTTTACCTCGAGGTTATTGTTTTAGAAAAAAGTTATTTTTCCCAAAGGGGGAATGAAAGTTTTCTGTGCAGTGAATTTTCTTAGTGTGATCACTGTGCCTACCGAATTTTGTCAAAATCGAACGAGACGTTCGCAAGTTAAAGCGGAACAAACATAGATAAATAGGCACAGGCAAACGAAATTCAAAGTCGTCTAGTTATACCTACCATCTCTTCACTTCGTTAGGTCAATAAAATTCGTTAGGTCAAAAACAACTCGAAATTTAAAATGAAAAGGTCTATTTGAACGGATTATATTTAATTGATATTCAATACAAGTAATTATATATTTTCCAAAAATTGTTTATTTTCGAGAAATAAATTTTCTATCATAAGAAAATTTAAATACATTATGTCAGTGAATGTAAACAACAAAAGAAATAACATATATTAATAAAGTATGAAGTAATTGATTGGAATAAATATGAAAACTAATAAAATGATTTTTTAACCATTTACATTTTTTAACCAATTTCAAATTTGATTTCAGCGTAAAAATTATTTAAAATGAGGTATTGTAATGTATCGGATGTATTTGAAATTTTCAAGTTCCAGTGTATCTGGGCCTTTCTGTAAGTTTACAAAAAAAGGTTCACGATTTTAAACAATTGTGAAAAAGATTAAATTCGTATTTTCTCTTTTGTTCATAAAGTGATCGGTTAACGAGATATATAGCCGTGCTTGTTAAAACGGACACTCTGTATATAATGTGTGGGTTGTATAGTATATATATTTAATTTTTTTTTAAATTATTTAATTGCTCAACGAACTATATGTATATTTTTTTATATGATTACCAGTTTTTGAGTCTCCTAATTTTTAAGGAAAACTATAAGATATAAAGAAATAATTAGTGAAAAAATCCCTCTCTAAATTTGCAGTTTAATCAAACTATACAGAAATTTGAAATTTTAAACTGATTTCTTGGAACAGTCATTCATAAAACAAGACATAGTACTGGAGGTTTATTTCAATACATGCAACTGGCATTACATGAATGTTGTATTTCTCACATAAGCCTTTTGAATATATGTCCATAAAATTTTAATTACCCAGCGAAGAGGATTATTAATGGCAAATTTTTTGATTTTATTACTTATTTAGATATTATTATACCCTCACAAAAAAAATTTAGTTCTTTTATTCAAATTTTGTGTCACGTTTGCTAGTTTGTAAAAAGAAATGATGAAACATGTATAGTGATTATAACCAATATTTATCATTTTATTTTATACCGGATTGTTTGTGAAGGGTTAAAAGTAAAATGAATTGAATTTATTATTAAAAGGGCCGAGTACAAATAAATTTCAATGCGACAAAAAATCTTAATTGTTTTTAAAATTACAACAAAAATTTAAATGTGAACTGTTTCAAAAATAGATCCACTAATATAAAATAAAACACATGATTAAAACGGGGTTCAAAAAATAGTCATGAAATAGCTATTAGCAGGCCGTTAAGTTGTAATATTAAAATACTTTATTTTTTGATTGATTGAATATTTTTCGAAATAAAAAAAAAATTATAATGCTTCAAAGAAAAATAATTATTGTGAACATTTAAATAAAATACTCAACACATAACTTAAATTTTCTCATCATATATTATTTTGAAATTTCAATTCAGTTTTGTCAATTTTTAGTTTTGTATGTAATAAATGTTAGAATAAATTAATTTTCGACTTGTGTCTAGTATCTGTTTCATTTTTTTATACAATGTTTTGTCCACTTAGGTTATTCATCATCAGGTTTCAAAGGCCTCCCCTTTGCTTGTGGTATTATATCATCTATGTAAAATTTGCCAACATTTGATTCAGTTTCCTGCTTTAGCGTTAATTCTTCTTGTTGCTTTGGTAAAGGTTGACTAAGAAGTATTCTATAAAAGACTGTAGCTGTAATTGAACCAAGTATTGGTGCTATCCAGAATATCTAAAATTAGAGCATTAAAATTTTTTCATAATTCAGAGGAATAAAATAATACTGCAGTCTACTATTAATTACGACTAGAAAATAAATTGATTTGCTGTAATTGTAACATTATGAATCTCTAATTTTATCAATTGATATAGCAGCTTGCAGATAATTTGCTATTTATTTTCGGAGATTTTGTTTCAAACTGGCAACAGTTTATTATGAACAAGTTAGTTAATTATTCTGAAATAACTTATACACAAATTTTGATCAACACTTACTTACCCAATGATCCTGCCACTTGCCATTGTATATTGCTGCCGCAAAAGATCTCGCTGGATTCATACCACATTGTGTTGTAAGTCCCTGTTGAAAAAAAAAACCATTTAGAAATTTTCAATATAAATAAAAATGGAAAAAAATCTTTAAGCTTTCAGCTTTTACGGAGAAACTGTACCTAGAACCAGGGTTGTCAGATTGTGTTGTTTTTCTCGAATTCGACATTATTAATGTGCTTGACTTCCTTATTTAACTCTGTTGTGCTACAAATTTAGGTATCTATATAATATAAAATGATTTTTGGTTTAAAAAATTAGGCCGCTTTATTTCATTAGGAGTATAACAATAGGCTCTTTTTAATCAGAGATGGGGCTACTTGAAAAATTTTCTGACAACCCTGACTAGAGCAAAGATTCACGAGAATTTCTCTTGAATAATGAAAATCATAAACCAAATATTTACCGTTACCATTATCAGTAGTAAATAAGTGAATCCTATTTTTAATGGACTCGAATCAAAGACAGTTTCACATCGATGATCCCAAACACCACAGTAAACAAACGCTAAAATTGCGGTTGTAAGAAATTCTATAAAAAAACCCTAAGAATCAAAATAAATATCAAAAATAATGCTAACAACAAAATATAGGGTGTTCGTGAAGTACCGCACGTTATTTTTGGATCAGATAATGAATACATTTCTCAGACAGGAATTCTTGTTGAATCTTGATCTGATCGATAGCTAATTAAAAAATTAAAAATATTTCATTATATACTTTTGTCAAATTTTTAATAACTATTAAAATCTTGTTCACGTCCAGATAATTAATAAATAACTAAATTGGTCACAGGGATTCAGGACAATAAATTACAAACTATGTCTTGATTTTAGTTGAACGTTTCGTCCTTTTGTTAGGACTTCCTCAGCAACTTAATCGTACTAGTTTACAGCTTAAAATAAATTATGTGAAAATTAGTAGAATATTTAAATTGTTAATTTTTATTAGATTTCATAGTATGCAATTACACCAAATTCAACAACAATTTATTTTAAACTGTAAACTAGTACGATTAAGTTGCTAAGGAACTCCTAACAAAAGGACGAAACGTTCAACCAATATCAAGACATAGTTTGTAATTTATTGTCCTGAATCCCTGTGACAAATTTAGTTATTTTTTAATAATTGTTCGATTTATTTGAAAATTGAATATAACAACACCTCAAGCCTGGATATCCGTTTAATAATTGGTATTTCTTTTACAATTGTTTAATTAAATACATTCATTATAAGGAGTTTCTCTGACTCAAAATAATTAATTGTTAATTTTCATAATAAAATTTTATAATTAATTTGTTCATAAAATAAAAAAAATAATAATAACAATGATAGCAATACTTAAAATAATGACTTCATTATTTAGTAAAGACATGTTAAATGTTGTCAAATCAAGGTGGAGTGGAATTACTCGTATTTTTATAACAATAATTATTAATAATTTTCATAATAATCATAAAATTATTTAGTATTCAGTCCGGTTCTAAAATCTTTAATGTTCATTAATTAAGAGAGTCAAATGGTTTTAATTTTTAGTTACAATGAAAAAATTTTTAAAAATAAATTTTTTAATTACCTATGGGTTAGATCAAGAATAGACAAATATTTCTTGTCTCAGAAATTTACTCTCTATTTGATCCAAAAATAACATGAGGCACTTCACTGACACCGTGTATAATCCTGAAATTATTTTTATTTTTTTAAATTTAATGTTCAAAGCACTGTCGAAGAACTTTTTGCGAAAAATACTTCTAAATAAGAAATAAAATTTTATTTTTAGTTCAGATTTAGTTTTTCGGAAAAACTTTTCAACACACCCTTTTATAATGTGTATCAACAGTATAGTGCATTAAATATTGTCTTTTTTGTAGATGCCACTCTACGTTTTATGAAGCATTGATGTTTAAGCTTTTAGCATATGAGTATCAAAAACTATTCTACCTCAATGTTTTTTACGCGATTATCCTTAAATTTTTTAACTGGTGATATGTGCTGATCCAACCGGTGCCATATTGTTTAAGCAGAAACTGCTTAGACAATTGCAAGAAATATTTATTTTGATATGAGAAATTTTTTTTATATTTCTTTATAAAATACGGATTAAAAATTTATTATAACTTTTTACGATATAATTAATATTTTTGGGAACCGTAATTTTTAAGGTTTGAAAAATCCCGAATTCCGATACTTTTGACCGATTTAAAATATACAAAGAAAATGAATAAAATATAAAAAAATATTTTTTATATGCTTGTTTCAATACTTAAAAACATTCTTAAATGAGAATTAAACAAATTTCATATTTATACCTGTTTAAATATTTGTTATTAGTATGTAACGCTTGACACAGAGAGAGATAGTGGTACATAAAACTAAGTGACGGATAATGTGTATTAAATGATGAAAAACAGGTGTAAAAAATGATTTTTTTTTTAAATTCTCTTCAGGATATTAATAAGTATTGTATAAAGAATGTAAATAAAACCATATCTTTTATTCTTTTTCTTTATAAATGTTTAATGGGTTAAAATTATCTGAATTCGGAATTTTTCTTTAAAACTTTAAAAATATTAATTTATTGTAAAAATTCATAGGACTTTTAACTTGTATTTCATCAAAGAATATACCAAAAGTTTTACCAATTGCTTGTTTCAACAATATGGTACTGCCTTCAGTAGCACAATTTGAAGAGAATTGGGACAAAAAATGAGATGAAATAGGTTTTGGTCTCCATGCGCCTATTACTACCGGACTATATGGTAAGATATTGATATATTACCTGAGTCGTAGATACTCGTACATCTACAAAGTTAACACAAATTTCGTTATGAAATTTTGATTCTGGTAACATAAGCTAAAAAATTTCAAAAACATGTTTAAAAAATAGTCATTGTACCATCCATAAGAATCCTCTTCCATTTCGAAATTTTTGAAAAAGTGAGGTATTCTGTTTCTTGAAAATTGTTAATTGCGCTTATAAATTTAAAGTAGTTTTTCATAAATAAGTCTTGTAACGATAAACATTCGATATAGGCATTCGACACATAACGAGTAGTTATAAAGGAGGCGCTAAGGGTGAGGAGTTAAAGAAATCGTGTGAATAAATAGAAAAAAAGGGATAAAAGCCAAGGTTAGTAGTTTATATTCATAATAATTCAATAGAATTTTATACGTTTTTCCATGAACGATATTAAAAAAAATTTGTAATTTTGATGCAGCTAGTAAAAGAGGATGTGCATTATAGATAAGGCTTAGGATAGTATTAAGATACTATCTATTAAATATTTTGTAAAATTGACGTATAATAAATATTTATAAATTTGATATGACTAGTTTTTTGTAAGATATAGTATAAATTAATTGAATTTTTTCTACAAGATTACAAGAAGATTTAGTTACTTTTAAAATATTTAAACAGTTAAATCAATTATACTATTTTGCTCCCTGACGACGTAGCACTCCCGACCACTTACGAATATTAACTATAAAAGTATCGTTATAAAATTTTAACCTTTAAACAGCCATATCCAACTATTGCTCCCACAAACTGTGCTAGGAGATAAATTGGTGCTAGTAATACTGGCATTGTACCATAAATTACTGCCCAAGCAGTTATAGCGGGATTCATAAGCGCACCAGAAACTTGTATAAATGCCTGAAAAAAAAAATATTTTGAAGAAGATAACAGTTTTTTATATTTATTATCTCCTGATTCTAAATATAGATATCCTAAAAATTCGTTTTCGAAAACTTGTGCTTTTTATCTTACCGTAGTTAGAAACATAGCTATTGATCCGTAACAAAAACCAGCGTATAACCAATTAGGTTTTATTGTGTCATCTTTGGGTGTTGCGTTCATAAATGCCACACAACCAAAAATTATTAATAAACAAGTACCCAAAAATTCTGCAACAAATATCCCAAGGATATCACGCCATGTTGATGGTAGTGTCGACTTCTTGAAATTCCTATCTGAAAAAGAATTTATCGTGAACAGGTCTTAAACTTTTCGATGAATTAATCAGACATTTTTTACATTTATAATGTCTATGTCCTCCAATGATTTATTTCGAAAAATAAAATTTTATCGCTTTAAACGTTAAATTGTTAATATTTATTAAACCAATTTAATAAGTTTGGCCAATCGCTTCAGTATCATCTAAATCTGCGAAAATTGGACTTCAATAAAATAGCTGAAATATTTACTAGGTAAAAAATCGTAATTATTCAGATTTCTAAAGAAAATTTTGAAATATTAATAATTATTTCAAACAGCAATATCTAAATTGCATTATTATCACTAAATATTACGCGGGAATCACCAAATATTACCTACAAAGACATCTTGTACCTGTGGTATTACCTATATAATAATTAAAGTAACTTACAACTGTATCTGGTAAATGAATCCATTTGCCAATGACGGGCCATAGTTATTTTAAGATAAAATTGATTTATAAATTCAAAATATTATTAAAAATTTAAAAAAATTATTTGCAAATTATATTTCACATGCCACATTAAAAATTTTTAGCAATTAGATCTTAGTTGGTGATGTTTTTTCTAATTAAAATGGACTTGTAAATGATTCCACAAACACTTTCAATCTCAATTTGTACGTTTTGAAATAAATTATTTACTTGCTTTTTCATTTATACGATTTAGTGCCTGCTTATGTTTAGCTTTTACCCCAAGTGTTTATGTCTAAAGTTCATTTTTTTATGAAAATTTTTGATTGTGTCTTTATTATTATCAAATCGCTCTTATCAAAATCAAATCGTTAGTTGGAAATTTATTTATAAATATTTAAAAAAAATAAAGTATTAACTCCCACATGTTTTTACAAGTTGCTTAGATTACAATATTATAGTAATATAAATTTTTTACAAAAATGAGAATTGAAAAGCTGAGCAAAATAATTTATCAATTTATAAATAAGAAATTTTAACACAAAATATAGTTTGCATAAAAGTTATTCAAATATCATAAAAATTAAGAACAAAAATATTTTTTTAAATTTGAAATACAAGTAACAGTTAACTAGAAATTTGACTATAGTCTCTGTTGAGATTAAACATGTAGCGCCAGTATTTATTTACTTTGCCTATCACAATGATTTTTACCGTTTAATGAATTGAACTGAAAATAAAAAATAATATTTAAATGCAATCTCAAAAGAGTTAACCAGGTAATCTTTCTGAATAATTTCCTGGTATCCGAAGCCTGGCTTCAGTCTCTATGCTCGCTTTGCTTGTATGGGAAGAGAGGAAGGCCAAAATCTTCCTTCGTGGAATTTAAAGAAGACTTTTGTCCATGTTTGGCACGCAAGAAAGTCCTTTGTCGTATTGTTTAAGGCGAACAACCTGGATTCCGCAAGCTGCCTTAGTGCTCACTTGGTTTGCATTGAAGATTTGAAAGGTATCCACTTAAAGCTCGCTTCATTCACAAGTAAAATAAATGTATTACATCTACAATATCGAGATGATCTTAATTCCAGAATACAACCTCAAATTGTATCCGATTATACGAAAAAATGTTTTGCACAAAAGTTGTTTGTAGAATAAATATTTTTTGTAAATATATTTTGTCTATATCTCACCGTTAAGAAGTTGAATTTTATAATGCGGAACACGTGATCATCGATGCGCAATTAAAAAATTTTATAGGCTCTTTTCTACGTAATTTACAGGCAATAAGTTAGCAGAGTTTTGTCGCAATAGTATGGACCGTACGCTATAGCTTAAAATGCGAACAACCTTGCAAATATTGATAATTGATTTATATATTATATTGATATCGTAATGTACAATTGAAAATATATTCTTTAACTGTTAATTAAATCATATTTACATACAAATCTAGGGACAATGTGGAATCAAAAATCGTAAATTGGTACAATTAATAAAAAATTTTATTATACAAATAATTTTACACCGCACGGCTACACCCATATTTTTAGCAATTTTATAATAAATTTTTATTTTCGAATTATTTTTATAACTTGAACGATGACTGTTATTTTAAACTATTTTTCCTGCTTTATTTTTTCAGCCGGGGAGTTCCACAACACACCATGTACAATAGCGTATTAAAAAAACCAGCTATATTTGGAGCAACCCAATATATCTAAAATTAAAATATAAAATAAGCCAATAAACATTATGGTTTGTAAATAATTTACAGAAAACTTCTACATTACTATTCGCCTGGTAAAATTAATAGCAAGGTAACATTGTTTGGAGACCACCTAAACAATAGATATGGATATATACTTCTGTCGGGACTCAAATGCGGTCCTATCATAATTAAAAACACTATTTTACTTTTCAGTTTCAAAAACTTTGAAGTGAAAGTATTTTTTTTTTTATTCATTTGAATATATTTGTAGCATTTTTAACATGTGATATTCTCAAAAAGTAATTTTTTTATATGTAGAACTTGGATGTTTCAATATAATCGGTAGCCTTACAAAGTGAGTTGAAATGCATTTTTATAGACATTTATAAATAAAAAATTGTAATTTAGGAATAAAATTGTCTAATATTTATATTTTTTTACCCAATGATGATTTCCCCAACCACCAGTAAGTAGAGCTGGCCCCAAAGTTCTCGCTGGATTCATACTACATCCTGTGAAAGATCCCTTGAGAAGAATAAATAAATAAAAAAATTAACAATCAATAACCCTGTATAAAATTAATAAGGCTTAATTCTAAAATTAAAAGGGAATGTGGGATTAAGAGAGCAACTAAAATATAAAACCCATGGTTCAAATTAAGGACATTTTTTAAAGTGTTTTTAAGTGTAAATAAATTTACCAAAATTAAAAAGATTAGTCAGAATTAATCATGGTATTAATCAATTAATATGTAAATTTCTAATTTTAAATTTTTGTTTAATTTACCACCAGTGTAGAAAGTGCTGTAATACCGAATCCAAATTTCAATGATATTGAACCTCCACGAGTAGATTGGCGTGGATCCCAAACACCACAACAAACAAAAATTAAAACTGATGTAGCAAAATACTCAACCAAGAAACCCTAAAAAAATAAATGAATTCAATTGTCGTTAGTAAATCAGTATATAATTTTTAGGTAAATTTTGACCACGTTTTAGATTAAAATCATTTATATAATGCGTTTCCAGACCTATTGGTTTCAAAGAAAACATTTTGAAAGTCTGATAATGATAGGCAATTATATATATATATGGGATTCGTAATTACTTCACATTCTTTGGTCAATTTGAAAGAAAAATTTTAGGAAAGTTTAAATTTGGGCAGAATAGAATTTGTATGTGAAACAAAGAAAAAAAGATTGGAAATTTAGTCGCACTTTATACCTACCAGATGTTTCGGAAAGTGTGACATGAGTGTTAGAGAGTAAGAGGCAATATCCTTCAGTCATATCTTCAATTTTGTACATAGACTTTGAAAAATTTAACCCCTTAAAGATCTACAGAAATTTATAGTTTCGGCAGTTTTTATCGACATCTTTAGTAGCTTGAAATCATACATTAATATACTTCAAAAAATAATTTTTTTGTTTTTATTTGCCAAACCAATATACAAATATTATACATGGCATTTAAAAAAAAAAAAAAAAATAAATTAAAATATAAAATTAGTTATATATACAAAAGTTGCAAAATTGGTCAAATATTAAAAAAATATTATAAAATGTAGCCATAAATGTTTGTAATTCTGCAATATAAATATTAATAGGTACTACAATTATAAAATACATAAATATCTTAAGGAGTAGTTAATTGAGAAAAATACTAATAATAATTAATCTTTTATGGTCTGTAAGAGTATTAACAATAAAAACAAATTGTTAAAAATACGGTTAAATAAACAAATAAAAAACAGTAAAAAATTTTTGGCAATATTTATCAAAATGAATGTTAAAAACCCGAACAAATTAGGAGAGTTTTATGTCTGTATCTATTTTGTGTTTAATTGTAGATAATTGTTATTTTTAAATATATTAAGATATGATTTTAAGCTATTGAAAATATCGGCAAAAAAGGTTGAAACCGGTATATCAAAATAGTAATCAACTTATTTTGAACATTTTGAAAATGAAAATATATGTATGTTTGGATTTTTATATGTAATCCTACTTAAAATAATAAAGAAGCGCCACAGAGGATGATTTCAAATAAATAGATAGAATGTTTTGTGAGATAATGTGTAGTAGGTTGTTTTCTTAAAATTAGTTGAAATAATTTATTAATTAAAATATTACCTGCCACCAATTAAAATCTGCATGTACAACAGTAACGCACATATTTTTATGGTATTTTGTGGGTACCATTAGCTAAACAAATGAATAATGTCAGTGAGAATTACTACAATTATAACTATGAATAAATTTCGATTTGTTCCCCAATTTCCTAGATCAAATTATTTTGTATTTTATAAATACGTGTTTCGACTACAAAGTAGTCATCATCAGTATGAATTAGCTAGTAGTAATGATTCTCTGAGGAGATGTTACTCGTTGCACGACGGAGTGCAAACCGTCACCAAATTAGCAACGAGTAACATTAAGCTACATTAACTCAACCCAACTTAGTTGACTTGGTTTATGGTAGCTTGTGGATAAATGCATTATAATCTGATTGAAGAAATTATTATACGGCTATGACAAATTCACTTTAGTAAACACGAAAGTTTTGCGTATTAATGAAAAACTAAATAAAAAATTTATCTGTAAATGACGGCAAAAACCGAAAAATTATATTTGGGCTAAGAGTTTGTGGGATGTTTGAATAAGGTTCTTTCTGTAATGCGGTAATTTTTATGAGTGATTAATAGTAGTATGGAAAATACGGAAATCACGTTCTGGAATAGTCCTGCAAGAGTTACAAATAAAAGTTGTAGAGCATAAAATTTTACATACAAACGGTCTTTGTCTTTTTTATATTACGAAAAATAAGAGAGTTAGAACGCCCAGAATGTATCATGTATATCAAGTGTATGTGAACAATATATATGTATATGGGAATACTTGAAGTGAAAACTCTTAGGCGTTCTGGCTCCGTTAATTTATAAGAACCAAAAAAGACCACAAAATCATTTTTTTAGTTAAATTTTTTGATCTACAACTTGTATTTTTCAAACAGTTATCGTTTTGACCCAACTTAATTCTCACCCCTTCAAAAGCTTAAAAGCTGATGACGAGCAGGCCCTGATAATAAAAGTCCTATTCACTCCTTTAGAAATTGAATAGGAATGAATAGGAAATCAATAGGATTGAATAGGAAATTTCATTGAAAAAATGATTTCAAATTTTTAATAGAATTAAATAAGAAATGATTTCCTATTCAATGTAATTTTCTATTCAATCCTATTGATTTCCTATTAATTCTTATTCAATTTATGTAGGATTGAGAGAGCTGATTACTACCATAACGTGGTATCTGTATTTCCCATACTACTATTCATCACTGAAAAAACTTACAGCCTTAGAGAAAAAACTTCCCACAAGGTCTAAGACTGATTTATTTCTTAAGCAAATCTTAACATTGAAACTTGGAAGTCACAAACAGTCTGCCTCGCAAGGCATTTAAAACTACAGTGCTTTCTATAGTATATCCGATCTTTAATTAGGAAAATTGCAAGTCGAAATCTGATACGCTTACTATTTTCATACAACCCTATAACAGCTGATACATGTGTACATGCGAGTACCATTTTCAGTGAAAAAAATACAACCAGTTATATTTCAAAAAATTCACAAATAACTTAAGAACGGCTAATGATTAAGAAAAAAGGTAATTCTTAAAAATTTTTACATATCCTATTACTATTCCTATCATAGCCCGTTTTATTAAAAATTAACAATACAAAATCGTTTATAAAAAACCTGTTATTTGACAAGCTCTGTAGTAAACATTGACTTTAACCGGCGAAAATTTTTACCTTTCCAAACCAAAATCCAACTATAGCTCCAATACATTGGCTAACCACATAAAATGGTGCCATTAATATGGGTAATCCACCAAGAAGGCAAGCACAAATAGTTACAGCAGGGTTCAAATGTGCTTGAGAAATTTGTCCAAATATCTGAAAAAAGTTTATTTAAATCAGGGATTCATGATTTTAATTTTCTATCAAATATAAAATTTTTTTGTAATATGCATGATTCAACAGAAACTTTTTTCGATGGGATTACTGTAAATAATATTTGAGTGGAATATTTTTTACTCACGGTAATTATCAACATTACTGCCATTCCAAAACCAGTAGACCCAAGAAGATCCGGTATACTACTCTTTGGCGCAGTTAAAGTTGCCAAACATCCAAATATACATAAAATTCCAGTACCAAAAAATTCTCCCAAACACATTTGAAATATTTGTAACTTTGATGGCATGTCCGCTAGCATATTTTTCCAAACTGTAAGAGTAACCGAATCAAATTAGTGTAAGTTTCATAATGAAAGCTTTCATAGGTTTCAAATGAAACGACATTGATCGCTTTGAATTATTCTGCACTCTTTTATACTCACAACTTTTATTTAAAATGGGACATCAATGCTAACAATTAAGTTTTCTGGTATAAACTATTGAAAGAAGTAAGTAATGATTATCCAATAATGATTTCGAATGCGCGCTTTTAACAAGAAAAGTCTAGTGCAAAATTTTTACCCCAAAAGATATTCTAAAAAGGATATCATAAATTAATGTTATTTTATTTTATTTTTTCTGGAAAGCCTATTTGTCATAACAATGGTTATTCTCTAATCAAAAAGTAAGAGGAAAGTCGAAGCCGAAGAATTCCAGTTGAAGAATTTTCCGCCGAAAGATATTCTAAACATTTAATAATTAATAAATTATTCTTGAAAAACTGTCAGGATTATGGTTTTTATTAGCTAGTGAAAAGGCATTTCATTCACTCAAGACAGTTCGGAAATTATTACGTGGATTTCCTCCATTGATACAAAAATCAATGACGAAAATATTAAATATGTCTAATTAAAATGTATTTTTCTGAAATTTTCAGATCGTACACTCCAAGCAGTTAAACGAAGTGGGAAGTAAGCATCATGCAAGCTTGAAAAATATAGCTATGAGTCGTTTTACCAGAACGATTTTATTGTGAAGGTCATCTATAGACAGGGGCGTAGGAACGAAATTTTTGCTGGGTGGGCAGGTTCGAAATTTTTACTATTAAAATTATCCTACACGAAATTGTAATAGAGCAATAAATTTTTTAATCTCTTCAACAAAGGGGCATGGCCCACCCAGGGAAATTCCTGGGTGGGCAGCTGCCCACCCTGCCCATACGGCTCCTACGCCCCTGTCTATAGATGATGTTATCCATATATTACGTACCTAAAAGTTTATTTACTCATTTTTTACATTTCTTTTGCTGATGTTTTCTGCGATATTACAACATATTGAACTTTCTCGACCCACCTCAATAATTATATAATTACAAAATATTGACTCATAAAAATTAATAACCCCCACATTCATACTGGCATATTGACATACGTGGGAAATGTCTTGGAAAAACTGTGGTGCATTAATGGACATTAATCAGGGTTATAAAAGTGGTCTTAACAACTAAATTAATTCTGATTATTTTTATTATATGAAAAATGTCAAACTCACTCCATCGTTCCAATGCTAACGTTTCCTTAAGTTCTTCCATTAGCTCAATATTAATTTATGAAATAAAAAAAAGGTGTTAAATGAATTTCATGTTATAAGATCGACAGTTATGTCATTAAAATTATTTTTCTGGTTAATCATAGCTATCTTTATGATAAGTATTGTTGTTCAATGGTGGTCATGGTGCCATATCAAACTTGTGCTTACAGCTTGTGCCTAATTGGGTCATCAGGAGTTTCGTAATAGAAAATGAAATTCATTTAGCATATAAACCCAGATATCAATTTTTTTCGGTATTGATTTATTAATTTCTCTAACGATATAACAAATTTGTAAATATCCATGTAATTAGCTTATAAAATCATATATTATAGGTAAAGCATAGGCTAGAAACTAATACTTTTAGAAGGAATGTGAAACTTCTTGAATAGGTTTATTGTTGTAAAACTGACTTATTTTATTTATAAACCAATTATATTTAAATTTTAAATATAATAATATAGCTTAGGTATTATAATCTGCGAAATAAATCAATTATGTTTTAAATAAAAATATTTTATATTTTATCTCAGTGGGAAAAAGTGAAGTGATTTTCATTGGCTAGCAGACTTCGACGCTTACTACAAATAAATTATTATTTTAATTTATATGAATGAATTGGTAATGTTAATTAATTTCAGCAAATTGTCTTAGGCACATCGCACACGACGCGATTTGCGTGAAATCGACGATATCATACATATGATTTGCTTATGGAAACCAATGTATAGTCGCACACGACGTGATTTTCGTGATTTGAAATCATACATGTGATAAAAAAATCGTTGTTAAAATCCTTCGTTCTTAAAATCATATGGGCAACTTTTTTTTATTCTTGTTTATACAGTCATATAAATCAATGTTTATGACAAAGATAGAGAGTTAAATAATGTTATTTTTAATATTTAAAAATAAAAACTTGTCAATGCTTGTTTATATACAAAAAAAAAGGTTAGATAAACCATATAGAACATGCTTAATAGGTGCCTCTCATAAAGCAGATCATACATTTTTTAAATATATACATATGCTTTAAAGAAAAGGAACGAAGAGTAGCGAGTATTAAGTAAATGCTTATAATATTACTCCATTGAAAAGTTACATTTTGGGTTGCGTTTTTTAGAGGACGCAATTTTATTTTTTTGATGTGCAGGGGGGATCAGTGTAAAGCTAAAACCAAGTTTGTGGGGTCGCCACCCTTGTCCCATGGCCGCCATCTTGAAAATAGGGGTTGAAATGGTATTTACGATATATCTCTTAAACTATTTAATTTATAAAAAAAATTTGTTGCAAATTAAGTTGTTTTTTGTTGCAAATTAAATTCTCTACAACTTTGCTCTAGTAACTTTTTGTCGTAGAACTATAAATAAAAAAGTTATAAGCGAAAATCTAAATATAAATTTTTTTCTCAAATTTCCGAAGATTTTCGCTTATAACTTTTTTATTTATAGTTCTACGACAAAAAGTTACTGGAGCAAAGTTGTAGAGAATTTAATTTGCAACAAAAAATGTTAACAAATTAATTTTAGAAAATAAATAGCTTAAGAGATATATCGTAACAACCATTTCAACCCCTATTTTCAAGATGGCGGCCATGAGACAAGGGTGGCGACCCCACAAACTTGGTTTTAGCTTTACACTGACCCCCCCTACACATCAAAAAAATAAAATTGCGTCCTCTAAAAAACGCAAGGTAAGGCCTAAAAAATGTTACATTTCAATGGACTATATATCCTGCAATATTTATATCTTTGAATACATGCTATACTTTTATCACATATATGGTATTGTTGCAACTGTTGTGTCGTATACGGATATAGATTACTTTCCATAAGAAAATTACATGTACGAAATCGCATTGTGTAAGATATGCATAATCAAATACTGAAATCGTAAGAATTCCATGATGCGACAACAATCGTATGTAATTTTACATTCGTAAGCAACGTTGTCAAATACATAAGAGCTTTCACCTATAGTATTACTCAGTTAAATGCTCAACCTAAAAAATTTCTAGACATATTTATTATTTGTGGATAGCAAAAGGGAAAAACCTCTTTCTCTAGGTATACTTCTCCTAATTGTTGTAGCAACGTTGCAATAGATACAACATTCCTTCATTATGGCAGTAATGACGTTCTGCAAGGGTTTTTAAATTTATTTTCTTATAACACTTTTCAAGCGTAAGTATTAATTTCATTCATTTCAATGACAAGGTAAATAATCAGAAATGAACTTTAGACTTATTTTATAAAATTAAACCAATACATCTTATACTATTAAATACTAATTCTTATTATTATTTTATGTTTACAAAATGAACTGTAGA
The DNA here is from genome assembly GCA_020423425.1 of Chrysopa pallens. Classification (NCBI taxonomy): domain Eukaryota; kingdom Metazoa; phylum Arthropoda; class Insecta; order Neuroptera; family Chrysopidae; genus Chrysopa; species Chrysopa pallens. Next base: position 45,768,667 of record CM035592.1, on the reverse strand, counting down.
AATATGGTAATTGTACAGTGGCTATAATCTGTATCTATTCTAATCACATTAAACAAATAAAACAAGTTAAGGTAACTAATAACAGAGTTAATTTTTTAGATATTCGATATAAGATTGAGCATCAATGTTTGAACTACTTTAATCATTAGCATTCATAAAACACTCTAATATATATATATATATATATATATATATTTATATATATATATATATATATATATATATATATATATATATATATATATATATATATATATATATATATATATATATATATATATATATATATATATATATATATAGTTTAGTCATAGTATATTAGTATTAACCCATCTCACTCTCCCGTTCGTCATCAAGATAACTGAAAAACGACAAGAGACAGGTAGTTGAACTTTTGGTGTCATATTCTGGATCTTAAAAGTGTGTCTAAGTTCGTAAATGAGCAAAATCGGTATAATGGGATAATTAGATCCATGACCCAACTTAACCATTAAAAAAGATTATACATTATACAAGTTGCAACAGTTAGAGCGGACGCACACTATCAGATTTTCTGATAAGAAAATATGAAGATCAACGCACACTATCAGACAGTCCTATAAGAATAATAATCTTAAGCAGGTGCGCGCATATATACCATCGGATATTATCGGATTTGTGTCAGTCCGATCTATGTTCTTGTAGCGCATTCAATGAACTTTGATTGCATATTTATTTTATACTTTTTGCGGGAATATAAAAATGGATGATGATGACTTATTGTTAATCTCATTATTCATTTACTAAATGTTATATGTATTCCATTATATATTTTTTTTTACAAATAGTCACAATGACGTTCGTAATATACATGACTGTTAATAACGGTTACTTTAAATTAATTAATTACTTTAATGGCTAACAGACCTACTTTAGAAAATCTTATGATGTTGTCTGATGTAACATCAGATTTTTTGATCAGAAATTCAGAAGCTACTTCAGACAGCATTATATGTACACGCAGACCATAAGATTTTCTGATCAGAAAATCTTAGCTTGTGCGGAGTCTATATAAAATACATGTTATTTAGTTACATCAGATTTTTTGATCAGAAAATCTGTTGGTGTGCGCCCGCTCTTATGGGTTATGTTTCGAAAGATAGTGGTGTTACTGGGCAGTAAGGAATGATGTCATACGTTTGAAAAGTCCTAAAACTTCACGATACTTACTACACAAGCACTGAAAACACATATTTTTTTAACAAGAACAGCCATAACATTATACATTAATTCCATCACTTAAACCAGCACAATATGGTGGCGATTAATGACCTCATTCCTTACTGCCCAGTAACACCATCATACTTTCGAAACATACTGTCTTGTTATCCATATCCTTATAAAGCTGCAGGGTAATTAGAATCAGTTAATTTTTACGGATGACAAAAGTACAATCAGATTTTTCAGATATTAATTTGAACTTTCACGTAATTTTTTTAAAGGCAAATTATTTTAGTTTTATATTTAAGTTTAAAACAATTATCCACACATTCTAAATTCCTGAAATACAAACTGAAGTTCTTTGGAATTTTTTCGAAGAATATTTAAAGTATAATAAAAAAATTTCTTTTTTTTAATATATATATATTCGATACTTTATTTGTTACTTTTGATCAATCTATTTTCTTAGTACTTATTCTATTCGATATTTCACTTATACTTTTTCTGAAAACGTGCGGAGGTTTTTGTTGTAATTTAAAGTAAATATTTCGCAATAATAATGATTTATTAAAATATAATTGAACCAACAATTAATACAATACAATAAGAGTAAATTGACATTATCGCGTAACAATATTTTAACGATTAACTTATCAAAGAAAGAAAATTTACATTAGAAGTGATTTTATTTATACAAAATAAAAAAGCTAAGTCAGTTAATTCTCATAAGAATAAAATAAAATATTTTTGATAAATCTGAAATTTAATTCTATGGGAACAGCTGCATCATTTTTCATTTTCCTTATATATATATATATATATATATATATATATATATATATATATATATATATATATATATATATATATATATATATATATATATATATATATATATATATATATATATATATATACATATATATGTATATACTTTTAGCCAGGGAAAAAACCCACTTGAAATGAAAACAAAATTTGTAGTAATAATTTAATGACATGACTATTCCATAAAGTTTTATAAAAATTTAAAATTTCGTAAGTATATCATGGTTTTTTTCCCTAAGTAAAAATCTCAGTTTACTAAATTAATCACTGTATGATTCTGCTGTAAAAAAATGAAAATTTTAGGAAATAGAATTCTATAAAATTATTGCATAATTTATTATTTCAATTGAGCTTTTTTAAAAGAAATTCATTTATTTAATGAATTTTAAAACTTTTTAATATATGATATAGAGAACGTGCGAAAAACTTCAAAAATTTACTGTTATTTAATAAAAACGCGGCCTTTCTCGAAATAATGCCGTCAATCTGTTTCGTAAAGGGTAAATATTTAAAATCATCCACGAGTATCCATAAAATTAAATAATTACTTTCTTCTAGTAATTCTTGAGTCAAAAAATTAAACATCCACAATTTCAGCTGTTTGCTTGATTTTAGCCTAAAGAAAACATAAAAAATACTTTGTTAGTAATTTTTGTATCTGTTTCCACACCACCTTTCGAGGTAAGATACATCAGTGCGTTTTTTTAATTTTTAAATCGTGGTTTCCCCAGTAGGCCTAATCCACGATTGTTTCCTTATTTTTTCTCCACTCTTAAAACACAATATACATTTAAGTTATCATATTAAAAAATGGAGCTAAAATAACATTGAATTAAAGAAATGTCCAACCTAAGGCTATCCTTGAAGAACTCCCTTTCCTACATTTAATGTAGAATTATGATTTTGTTGGTAAATGTGTCGAGGATTGAACAGTAACCAATCTGTTGGGCTTTGAACCCAATGATCTTTCGATGAATGTGTAGTGTAATGAAACATTAAGTACGTAGTATACTTTGGGAATAGAAACCAATGAATTGATTATACATTCCAACAATCAAAATAAACTATTTTGCATCAATTTAATTTTTTAGTTCATAAAAAAATCCTTTGATCTTTTGAGAAATTTCCGAAGTTTGAAATGAAAATGTATTAATAAGGAATAGTGATTTATAGAACAGAACTATCGAATTGCAGATAAAGAATTAAAATAAAAAAATTAACATTCTAAAAATAAAAAATCGTATTCCATTGAATGAAGTTTTAAATGTATTTATGTAAATTCGGTTTCTTTTCTTTCGAAATATTATTTATTTTGAATAAATTGAGCTAGGTGAATCCACCATTTTGATTTTCATTAATCCATTTATACACATCGAAGCATTATACTTAACGGCAACTTTATACTTAAAATTTATGATGATTTCTAATATAAATTATTATCATCAGCGTATATTGTATTATAATCTCCATAAATTTTCAAATAAAATTGCGTATAACAAATCAAATTTGTTAGAATAGATCATTATTAAAATGGAAACCACTTTACATAGAATTTATACCAAAGAAATATATTTTCTATTAAAAAATGAACTAGATTTTTAATAAAATTCATTTTAATAACTTACAAAAAACAAAATTTCATTTTTTGTGTAAAGTAATTTGAAATTTTTTAATTTAATTGCGACATCAATTATTAAATATTAAGATTTATTCTAAATAAAAACACCAATATCTATTTTCAGACGAATAACGAAACACTAAAAATAAAATTTTCATTGGGAATTGGACCCATTAATTAAAGAGTGACCTCACTTAAAAAATACCATTCATTTACGAATGTATTGAAACACTCTGTATAATTACATACCTGATACATTAGTTAAATTAAAATAATAAATAAAAATTATAAAATGTTTAGATTTTTGGAATTGAATTGCCTTGAAGTTTCCATTAATTTTTGAATGAACTGAAACTCCGAATAGCACAAATGTTGGGAATAAAACCCATTGGAATTTCGATGAACTTATGGGTGTATTGACTGAAATACTCACAGTCGTATTACTTTTGGAGAAGCTCAAGAAATGGACCATAAACTAATAAGCATCAAAACCTATAAATTATATTAAAAATCCTGAAAAAAATTATTTCCTAAAATTCTGGATTCGTAAAAATTATAGTCATACATCCTTAAGAAATCATTCTAATGAATTTTCTATGTATTTATGAGTGTAATGTATAACACTCAATAGCACAAATAAAGGGAATTATCGGAATCCATTGAACTTTCGATAATTACGTACGGACGGAAATCAGTGAATTATTTGTGAATGTATACCATTATTTACGGGTGTATTGACTGAAACACACTTCCTTAACCTTTTAGAAAAGCTCATGATATGGATCATATATGAACTTATTAGTATCAAAACCAGTAAATTATTTATAAAAAAAACCTGTAAAAAATTTATTTACTAAGATATTGGAACTTTATAAAATTATAGCAACACGAAATATGGCATTCATCCTAAATAATTTTCGATGTATCCATGAGTGTACAGAAACACGCAATAGCACAACTATTGAGTATTCGAAAAATTGTACTTTCGATGAATATACGGACGTACCAAAACTATTTGTGATTCTTTTGGGAATGTAACCCAACGCACTTACACCATCAGTTTACGGGTGTAATGACTGAAATACTCACTAAAGTTGTATTTTTGGAAAAGCCTATGAAATGAACCATAAGCTAATGAGCATCAAAGCCTATAATTTTAAAAAAAACCTGAAAAAAAAATTGATTTCTTAAAATATTGCATCTCTAAAAATTATAGTAACACGTATTTTGACATTAATCTTAATGAATTTTCGATGTATTAATGAGTATCCTGTAACACACAATATAAAAATTGTTTGGAATTAACAAATTGCACTTTCGATGAATTTACGGATGTACCATAACTATCAGTGAATCTATATGAAAATGTAACTCAATGCATTTACACCATAATATTTCGGGTGTATTGACTGAAATACTAATAGTCGAATTACTTTAGAAAAGATCATGAAATGTACCATAACTTTACACTTAAGCATCAAAACCCTTAAATAATTTTGAGAATCCTGAAAAAAATCATTTCCTAAATATTGGATTCGTAAAAATTATAATTACACGTCCTTCGAATTTGATCGTACTGAATTTTCGATGTATTTATAAGTGTACTGAAACACCCAATAGCACAAATATTGGAAATTAAACCCATTGAGCTTTGATGTATTTATGGACGAAACAAAACTATAAGAGAATCTATTTAAGAATGTTACTCAATGCATTAAATTCACCCCATAAGATTTCGGGTGTATTGACTGAAAAACTCACAGTCGAATTACTTTTGGAAAAGCTCATAAAAAAAGCTGAAAAAAAATATTTCCTAAATATTGGATCCGTAAAAATTATAATTACACGTCTTTTGAAATGGATCCTTATAAATTATCGATTATGTATTCCTAGTGTACTGAAACACCCAATTGCACAAATATTAGGAATTAAACCCATTGAATTGTCGATGTATTTACGGACGTTCCAAAACTATCAGTGAATCTATTTGAGAATGCAATTCAATGCATTTACACCATAAGTTTTCGGATGTATTGACTGAAATACTCATAGTCGAATTACTTTTGAAAAGCTCATGAAATGTGTGCCATGACCTAATAAGCATCAAAACCTGTAAATTATGTTGAAAATCCTGAAAAAAATCATTTCCTAAATATTGGATCCGTAAAAATAATAATTATACGACCTTTGAAATTGATCCTTATAAATTATCAATTATGTATTCCGAGTGTATTGAAACACCCAATAGCACAAATATTGGAAATTAAACTCAATGAGCTTTCGATGTATTTACGGACGTTCCAAAACTATCAGTGAATCTATTTGAGAATGTAACTCAATGCATTTACACCATAAGATTTCGGGTGTATTGACTGAAATACTCACAGTAGAATTACATTTGGAAAAGATCATGAAATGTGCCATAACCTTATAAGCATCAAAACCTGTAACTTATTTTGAAAATCCTGAAAACAATTATTTCCTGAATATTGGATCCGTAAAAATTATAAGTACACGTCCTTTGAATTTGATCGTACTGAATTTTCGATGTATTTATAAGTTTACTGAAACACCCAATAGCACAAATATTGGAAATTAAACCCATTGAGCTTTCGGTAAATTTACGGACGTACCAAAACTATCAAGTAATCTATTTGAGAATATTGCTCAATGCATTTACACAATAAGATTTTGGGAGTATTGACTGAAAAACTCACAGTCGAATTATTTTGGAAAAGCTCATGAAATGTGCCATAAGCTTATAAGCATGAAAACCTGTAAATTATTTTGAAAATGCTGAAAAAAAGTATTTCCTAAATATTGGACCCGTGAAAATTATAATTACACGTCCTTTGAAATTGATCCTATTGAATTTTCGATGAATTTATAAGTGTACTGAAACACCCAATAGCACAAATATTAGGAATTAAACCTATTGAATTGTCGATGTATTGACGGACGTACCAAATCTATCGGTAAATCTTTCGGAAATGTAACACAACGTATGTAGAACATAAGTTTTCGGGTGTATTGACTGAAATACTCACAGTCGAATTACTATTGGAAAAACTCATGAAATGTGCCATAAGCTTATAAGCATGAAAACCTGTAAATTATTTTGAAAATTCTGAATAAAAATATTTCCTAAATATTGGATCCGTAAAAATTATAATTACACGTCCTTTGGACTTGATCCTACTGAATTGAGGATGTATTTATAAGTGTACTGAAACACCCAATAGCACAAATATTAGGAATTAAAACCATTGAATTGTCGATGTATTTACGGACGTATCAAATCTATCGGTAAATCTTTCGGAAATGTAACACAACGTATTTAGAACATAAGTTTTCGGGTGTATTGACTGAAACTCTCATAGTCGAATTACTTTTGGAAAAGCTCATGAAATGTGCCAAAAGCATATGAAAATTAAAACCTGTAAATTATTTTGAAAATCCTGAAAAAAATCATTTCCTAAATATTGGATTCGTAAAAATTATAATTACACGTCCTTTGAAATTAATCGTACTGAATTTTCGATGTATTTATAAGTTTACTGAAATATCCAATAGCACAAATTTTAGGAATTAAACCCATTGAAGTGTTGATGTATTTACGGACGTACCAAAACTATCAAGTAATCTATTTGAGAATGTAATGCATTGGAATTACACCATAAGATTTCGGGTGTATTGACTGAAAAACTCACAGTCGAATTATTTTGGAAAAGCTCATGAAATGTGCCATAAGCATATAAACATTAAAACCAGTAAATTATTTTGAAAATCCTGAAAAAAATCATTTCCTTAATATTGGATTCGTAAAAATTATAATTATTCGACCATTCAAATTGATCCTTATAAATTATCAATTATGTATTCCGAGTGTATTAAACACCCAATAGCACAAATATTAAACTCAATGAGCTTTCGGTGTATTTACGGACGTACCAAAACTATCAATGAGTCTATTTGAGAATGTAACTCAATGGAATTACACCATAAGATTTCGGGTGTATTGACTGAAAAACTCACAGTCGAATTATTTTGGAAAAGCCCATGAAATGTGCCATAAGCTTATAAGCATGAAAACCTGTAAATTAATTTGAAAATGCTGAAAAAAAATATTTCCTATATATTGGATCCGTAAAAATTATAATTACACTTCCTTTGAAATTGATCCTTATGAATTATCAATTATGTTTTCCGAGTGTATTGAAACACCCAATAGCACAAATAATAGAAATTAAACTCAATGAGCTTTCGATGTATTTACGGACGTACCAAAACTATCAGTAAATCTATTTGAGAATGTAACTTAATGCAATAACACCATAAGATTTCGGGTGTATTGATTGAAATACTCACAGTCGAATTAATTTTGAAAAAGCTCATGAAATCTGCCATAAGCTTATAAGCATGAAAACCTGTAAATTATTTTGAAAATGCTAAAAAAAAATATTTTCTAAATATTGGATCCGTATAAATTATAATTACACATCTTTTGAAATTGATCCTACTGAATTTTCGATGTATTTATAAGTTTACTGAAATATCCAATAGCACAAATTTTAGGAATTAAACCCATTGAAGAGTTGATGTATTTACGAACGTCCCAAAACTATCAGTGAATCTAAGTGAGAATGTTGCTCAATGCATTTACTTTATAAGATTTCGAGTGTATTGACTGAAAAACTTACAGTCGACTTATTTTGGAAAAGCTCATGAAATGTGCCATAAGCTTATAAGCATGGAAACCTGAAAATTATTTTGAAAATGCTGAAAAAAATTATTTCCTAAATATTGGATCCGTATAAATTATAATTACACATCTTTTGAAATTGATCCTACTGAATTTTCGATGTATTTATAAGTTTACTGAAATATCCAATAGCACAAATTTTAGGAATTAAACCCATTGAAGTGTTAATGTATTTACGGACGTACCAAAACTATCAGTGAATCTAAGTGAGAATGTTGCTCAATGCATTTACTTCATAAGATTTCGGGTGTATTGACTGAAAAACTCACAGTCGAATTATTTTGGAAAAGCTCATGAAATGTGCCATAAGCTTATAAGCATGAAAACCTGTAAATTATTTTAAAAATGATGAAAAAAATTATTTCCTAAATATTGGATCCGTATAAATTATAATTACACATCTTTTGAAATTGATCCTACTGAATTTTCGATGTATTTATAAGTTTACTGAAATATCCAATAGCACAAATTTTAGGAATTAAACCCATTGAAGTGTTAATGTATTTACGGACGTCCCAAAACTATCAGTGAATCTAAGTGTGAATGTTGCTCAATGCATTTACTTTATAAGATTTCGAGTGTATTGACTGAAAAACTCACAGTCGACTTATTTTGGAAAAGCTCATGAAATGTGCCATAAGCTTATAAGCATGGAAACCTGAAAATTATTTTGAAAATTCTGAAAAAAATTATTTCCTAAATATTGGATCCGTATAAATTATAATAACACATCTTTTGAAATTGATCCTACTGAATTGTCGATGTATTTATAAGTTTACAGAAATATCCAATAGCACAAATTTTAGGAATTAAACCCATTGAAGTGTTGATGTATTTACGGACGTACCAAAACTATCAAGTAATCTATTTGAGAATATAATGCATTGGAATTACACCATAAGATTTCGGGTGTATTGACTTAAAAACTCACAGTCGAATTATTTTGGAAAAGCTCATGAAATGTGCCATAAGCATATAAACATTAAAACCAGAAAATTATTTTGAAAATTCTGAAAAAAATCATTTCCTTAATATTGGATTCGTAAAAATTATAATTATACGACCTTTGAAATTGATCCTTATAAATTATCAATTATGTATTCCGAGTGTATTAACACCCAATAGCACAAATATTAAAAATTAAACTCAATGAGCTTTCGGTGTATTTACGGACGTACCAAAACTACCAATGAATCTATTTGAGAATATAATTCAATGGAATTACACCATAAGATTTCGGGTGTATTGACTGAAAAACTCACAGTCGAATTATTTTGGAAAAGCCCATGAAATGTGCCATAAGCTTATAAGTATGAAAACCTGTAAATTAATTTGAAAATGCTGAAAAAAAATATTTCATATATATTGGATCCGTAAAAATTATAATTTCACTTTTTTTGAAATTGATCCTTATGAATTATCAATTATGTTTTCCGAGTGTATTGAAACACCCAATAGCACAAATAATAGAAATTAAACTCAATGAGCTTTCGATGTATTTACGGACGTACCAAAACTATCAGTAAATCTATTTGAGAATGTAACTCAATGCAATAACACCATAAGATTTCGGGTGTATTGATTGAAATACTCACAGTCGAATTAATTTTGAAAAAGCTCATGAAATCTGCCATAAGCTTATAAGCATGGAAACAAATTATTTTGAAAATCCTGAAAAAAAATATTTTCTAAATATTGGATCCGTATAAATTATAATTACACATCTTTTGAAATTGATCCTACTGAATTTTCGATGTATTTATAAGTTTACTGAAATATCCAATAGCACAAATTTTAGGAATTAAACCCATTGAAGTGTTGATGTATTTACGGACGTACTAAAACTATCAGTGAATCTAAGTGAGAATGTTGCTCAATGCATTTTCTTCATAAGATTTCGGGTGTATTGACTGAAAAACTCTCAGCTCATGAAATGTGCCATAAGCTTATAAGCATGAAAACCTGTAAATTTTTTTGAAAATGCTGAAAAAAATTATTTCCTAAATATTGGATCCGTATAAATTATAATTACACTTCCTTTGAAATTGATCCATTGAATTATAAATTATGTTTTCCGAGTGTATTGAAACACCCAATAGCACAAATAATAGAAATTAAACTCAATGAGCTTTCGATGTATTTACGGACGTACCAAAACTATCAGTAAATCTATTTGAGAATGTAACTTAATGCAATAACACCATAAGATTTCGGGTGTATTGACTGAAATACTCACAGTCGAATTATTTTGGAAAAGCTCATGAAATGTGCCATAAGCTTATAAGCATGAAAACCTGTAAATTATTTTGAAAATGCTGAAAAAAATTATTTCCTAAATATTGGATCCGTATAAATTATAATTACACATCTTTTGAAATTGATCCTACTGAATTTTCGATGTATTTATAAGTTTACTGAAATATCCAATAGCACAAATTTTAGGAATTAAACCCATTGAAGTGTTGATGTGTTTACGGACGTACCAAAACTATCAGTGAATCTAAGTGAGAATGTTGCTCAATTCATTTACTTCATAAGATTTCGGGTGTATTGACTGAAAAACTCACAGTCGAATTATTTTGGAAAAGCTCATGAAATGTGCCATAAGCTTATAATAAGCATGAAAACCTGTAAATTATTTTGAAAATGCTGAAAAAAATTATTTCCTAAATATTGGATCCGTAATAATTATAATTACACATCTTTTGAAATTGATCCTACTGAATTTTCGATGTATTTATAAGTTTACAGAAATATCCAATAGCACAAATTTTAGGAATTAAACCCATTGAAGTGTTGATGTATTTACGGACGTACCAAAACTATCAGTGAATCTAAGTGAGAATGTTGCTCAATGCATTTTCTTCATAAGATTTCGGGTGTATTGACTGACATACTCACAGTCGAATTACTTTTGGAAAAGCTCATGAAATGTGCCATAAGCTTATAAGCATGAAAACCTGTAAATTATTTTGAAAATGCTGAAAAAAATTATTTCCTAAATATTGGATCCGTATAAATTATAATTACACATCTTTTGAAATTGATCCTACTGAATTTTCGATGTATTTATAAGTTTACTGAAATATCCAATAGCACAAATTTTAGGAATTAAACCCATTGAAGTGTTGATGTATTTACGGACGTACCAAAACTATCAAATAATCTATTTGAGAATGTAATGCATTGGAATTAAACCATAAGATTTCGGGTGTATTGATTGAATCACACCATAAGATTTCGGGTGTATTGACTGAAAAACTCAGGGTCGAATTATTTTGGAAAAGCTCATGAAATGTGCCATAAGCTTATAAGCATGAAAACCTGTAAATTAATTTGAAAATGCTGAAAAAAAATATTTCCTAAATATTGGATCCGTAAAAATTATAATTACACGTCCTTTGAAATTGATCCTACTGAATTTTCGATGTATTTATAAGTGTACTGAAACACCCAATAGCACAAATATTGGAAATTAAACCCATTGAGCTTTCGATGTATTTACGGACATTCCAAAACTATCAGTGAATCTATTTGAGAATATAATTCAATGCATTTACACCATAAGATTTCGGGTGTATTGACTGAAATACTCACAGTCGAATTACTTTTGGAAAAGATCATGAAATGTGCCATAAGCTTATTAGCATCAAAACCTGTAAATTATTTTGAAAATCCTGAAAAAAAATATTTCCTAAATATTGGATCCGTAAAAATTATATGTACACGTCCTTTGAATTTGATAATACTGAATTTTCGATGTATTTATAAGTGTACTGAAACACCCAATGGCACAAATATAAGGAATTAAATCATTTTAATTGTCGATGTATTTACGGACATTCCAAAACTATCAGTGAATCTATTTGAGAATATATTTCAATGCATTTACACCATAAGATTTCGGGTGTATTGACTGAAATACTCACAGTCGAATTACTTTTGGAAAAGCTCATGAAATGTGCCATAAGCTTATAAGCATCAAAACCTGTAAATTATTTTGAAAATGCTGAAAAAAAATATTTCCTAAATATTGGATCCGTAAAAATTATAAGTACACGTCCTTTGAAATTGATCCTACTGAATTTTCGATGTATTTATAAGTGTAGGTACTGAAACACCCAATAGCACAAATATTGGAAATAAAACCCATTGGGCTTTCGAAGTATTGACGGACGTACCAAAACTATCAGTGAATCTATTTGAGAATGCAACTCAATGCATTTACACCATAAGATTTCGGGTGTATTGACTGAAATACTCACAGTCGAATTACTTTTGGAAAACCTCATGAAATCTGTCATAAGCTTATAAGCATCAAAACCTGTAAATTATTTTGAAAATCCTGAAAAAAATTATTTCCTAAATATTGGATCCGTAAAAATTATAAGTACACGTCCTTTGAAATTGATCCTACTGAATTTTCGATGTATTTATAAGTGTACTGAAACACCCAATAGCACAAATATTGGAAATTAAACCCATTGAGTGTTCGATGTATTTACGGACGTACCAAAACTATCAGTGAATCTATTTGAGAATGCAACTCAATGCATTTACACCATAAGATTTCGGGTGTATTGACTGAAATAATCACAGTCGAATTACTTTTGGAAAAGATCACGAAATGTGCCATAAGCTTATAAGCATCAAAACCTGTAAATTATTTTGAAAATCCTGAAAAAAAATATTTCCTAAATATTGGATCCGTAAAAATTATAAGTACACGTCCTTTGAAATTGATCCTACTGAATTTTCGATGTATTTATAAGTGTACTGAAACACCCAATAGCACAAATATTGGAAATAAAACCCATTGGGCTTTCGAAGTATTGACGGACGTACCAAAACTATCAGTGAATCTATTTGAGAATGCAACTCAATGCATTTACACCATAAGTTTTCGGGTGTATTGACTGAAATAATCATAGTCGAATTACTTTTGGAAAAGATCACGAAATGTGCCATAAGCTAATAAGCATCAAAACCTGTAAATTATTTTGAAAATCCTGAAAAAAATTATTTCCTAAATATGGGATCCGTAAAAATTATAAGTACATGTCCTTTGAAATTGATCCTACTGAATTTTCGATGTATTTATAAGTGTACTGAAACACCCAATAGCACAAATATTGGAAATAAAACCCATTGGGCTTTCGAAGTATTTACGGACGTACCAAAACTATCAGTGAATCTATTTGAGAATGTAACTCAATGGATTTACACCATAAGTTTTCGGGTGTATTGCCTGAAATAATCACAGTCGAATTACTTTTGGAAAAGATCATGAAATGTGCCATAAGCTTAAAAGCATTAAAACCTGTAAATTATTTTGAAAATGCTGAAAAAAAATATTTCCTAAATATTGGATCAGTAAAAATTATAATTACACGTCTTTTGAAATTGATCCTTATAAATTATCGATTATGTATCCCTAGTGTACTGAAACACCCAATGGCACAAATATTAGGAATTAAATCCTTTGAATTGTCGATGTATTTACGGACATTCCAAAACTATCAGTGAATCTATTTGAGAATGCAACTCAATGCATTTACACCATAAGTTTTCGGGTGTATTGACTGAAATACTCACAGTCGAATTACTTTAGAAAAGATCATGAAATGTGCCATAAGCTTATAAGCATCAAAACCTGTAAATTATTTTGAAAATCCTGAAAAAAATTATTTCCTAAATATTGGATCCGTAAAAATTATAAGTACACGTCCTTTGAATTTGATCGTACTGAATTTTCGATGTATTGATAAGTGTACTGAAACACCCAATAGCACAAATATTGGAAATTAAACCCATTGAGCTTTCGGTGTATTTACGGACGTACCAAAACTATCAGTGAATCTATTTAAGAATGTAACTCAATGCATTTACACCATAAGATTTCGGGTGTATTGACTGAAAACTCACAGTCGAATTACTGTTGGAAAAGCTCATGAAATGTGCCATAAGCTTATAAGCATGAAAACCTGTAAATTATTTTGGAAATGCTGAAAAAAAATATTTCCTAAATATTGGACCCGTAAAAATTATAATTCCACGTCCTTTGAAATTGATCCTATTGAATTTTCGATGTATTTATAAGTGTACTGAAACACCCAATAGCACAAATATTAGGAATTAAACCCATTGAAGTGTTGATGTATTTACGGACGTACCAAAACTATTAGTAAATCTATTTGAGAATGTAACACAACGTATGTAGAACATAAGTTTTCGGGTGTATTGACTGAAATACTCACGGTAGAATTACTATTGGAAAAACTCATGAAATGTGCCATAAGCTTATAAGCATGAAAACCTGTAAATTATTTTGAAAATGCTGAAAAAAAATATTTCCTAAATATTGGATCCGTAAAAATTATAATTACACGTCCTTTGAAATTGATCCTACTGAATTTTCGATGTATTTATAAGTGTACTGAAACACCCAATAGCACAAATATTAGGAATTAAAACCATTGAATTGGCGATGTATTTACGGACGTACCAAAACTATCAGTAAATCTATTTGAGAATGTAACTCAATGCATTTACACCATAAGATTTCGGGTGTATTGACTGAAATACTCACAGTCGAATTACTTTTGGAAAAGCTCATGAAATGTGCCATAAGCTTATAAGCATGAAAACCTGTAAATTATTTTGAAAATGCTGAAAAAAAATATTTCCTAAATATTGGATCCGTAAAAATTATAATTACACGTCCTTTGAAATTGATCCTACTGAATTTTCGATGTATTTATAAGTTTACTGAAATATCCAATAGCACAAATTTTAGGAATTAAACCCATTGAAGTGTTGATGTATTTACGGACGTACCAAAACTATCAAGTAATCTATTTGAGAATGTAATGCATTGGAATTACACCATAAGATTTCGGGTGTATTGACTGAAAAACTCACAGTCGAATTATTTTGGAAAAGCTCATGAAATGTGCCATAAGCATATAAACATTAAAACCAGTAAATTATTTTGAAAATCCTGAAAAAAATCATTTCCTAAATATTGGAACCGTAAAAATTATAATTACACATCCTTTGAAATTGATCCTACTGAATTATCAATGTATGTATTCCGAGTGTATTGTAACACCCAATAGCACAAATATTAGAAATTAAACTCAATGAGCTTTCGATGTATTTACGGACGTACCAAAACTATCAGTAAATCTATTTGAGAATGTAACTCAATGCAATTACAACATAAGATTTCGGGTGTATTGACTGTAATACTCACAGTCGAATTACTTTTGGAAAAGCTCATGAAATGTGCCATAAGCTTATAAGCATGAAAACCTGTAAATTAATTTGAAAATGCTGAAAAAAAATATTTCCTATATATTGGATCCGTAAAAATTATAATTACACGTCCTTTGAAATTGATCTTTATGAATTATCAATTATGTTTTCCGAGTGAATTGAAACACCCAATAGCACAAATATTAGAAATTAAACTCAATGAGCTTTCGATGTATTTACGGACGTACCAAAACTATCAGTAAATCTATTTGAGAATGTAACTCAATGCAATTACACCATAAGATTTCGGGTGTATTGACTGAAATACTCACAGTCGAATTACTTTTGGAAAAGCTCATGAAATGTGCCATAAGCTTATAAGCATGAAAACCTGTAAATTATTTTGAAAATCCTGAAAAAAAAATATTTCCTAAATATTGGATCCGTATAAATTATAATTACACATCTTTTGAAATTGATCCTACTGAATTTTCGATGTATTTATAAGTTTACTGAAATATCCAATAGCACAAATTTTAGGAATTAAACCCATTGAAGTGTTGATGTATTTACGGACGTACCAAAACTATCAGTGAATCTAAGTGAGAATATTGCTCAATGCATTTACACAATAAGATTTCGGGTGTATTGACTGAAAAACTCACAGTCGAATTACTTTTGGAAAAGCTCATGAAATGTGCCATAAGCTTATAAGCATGAAAACCTGTAAATTATTTTGAAAATGCTGAAAAAAATTATTTCCTAAATATTGGATCCGTAATAATTATAATTACACATCTTTTGAAATTGATCCTACTGAATTTTCGATGTATTTATAAGTGTACTGAAACACCCAATAGCACAAATATTAGGAATTAAACCCATTGAATTTTCGATGTATTTACGGACGTACCAAAACTATCAGTGAATCTAAGTGAGAATGTTGCTCAATGCATCTACTTCATAAGATTTCGGGTGTATTGACTGAAAAACTCACAGTCGAATTACTTTTGGAAAAGCTCATGAAATGTGCCATAAGCTTATAATAAGCATGAAAACCTGTAAATTATTTTGAAAATGCTGAAAAAAATTATTTCCTAAATATTGGATCCGTATAAATTATAATTACACATCTTTTGAAATTGATCCTACTGAATTTTCGATGTATTTATAAGTGTACTGAAACACCCAATAGCACAAATATTAGGAATTAAACCCATTGAGCTTTCGATGTATTTACGGACGTACCAAAACTATCAGTGAATCTATTTGAGAATGCAACTCAATGCATTTACACCATAAGATTTCGGGTGTATTGACTGAAAAACTCACAGTCGAATTACTTTTGGAGAAGAGCACGAAATGTGCCATAAGCTTATAAGCATCAAAACCTGTAAATTATTTTGAAAATTCTGAAAAAAATTATTTCCTAAATATTGGATCCGTAATAATTATAATTACACATCTTTTGAAATTGATCCTACTGACTTTTCGATGTATTTATAAGTGTACTGAAACACCCAATAGCACAAATATTAGGAATTAAACCCATTGAAGTGTCGATGTATTTACGGACGTACCAAAACTATCAGTGAATCTATTTGAGAATGTAATGCAATGGAATTACACCATAAGATTTCGGGTGTATTGACTGAAAAACTCACAGTCGAATTATTTTGGAAAAGCTCATGAAATGTGCCATAAGCATATAAACATTAAAACCAGTAAATTATTTTGAAAATCCTGAAAAAAATCATTTCCTAAATATTGGATCCGTAAAAATTATAATTAAACGTCCTTTGAAATTGATCCTACTGAATTTTCGATGTATTTATAAGTGTACTAAAACACCCAATAGCACAAATATTAGAAATTAAACTCAATGAGCTTTCGATGTATTTACGGACGTACCAAAACTATCAGTAAATCTATTTGAGAATGTAACTCAATGGAATTACACCATAAGATTTCGGGTGTATTGACTGAAAAACTCACAGTCGAATTATTTTGGAAAAGCCCATGAAATGTGAAATAAGCTTATAAGCATGAAAACCTGTAAATTATTTTGAAATTGCTGAAAAAAATATTTCCTAAATATTGGATCCGTAAAAATTATAATTACACGTCCTTTGAAATTGATCCTTATGAATTATCAATTATGTTTTCCGAGTGTATTGAAACACCCAATAGCACAAATAATAGAAATTAAACTCAATGAGCTTTCGATGTATTTACGGACGTACCAAAACTATCAGTAAATCTATTTGAGAATGTAACTCAATGCAATAACACCATAAGATTTCGGGTGTATTGACTGAAATACTCACAGTCGAATTACTTTTGGAAAAGCTCATGAAATCTGTCATAAGCTCATAAGCATGGAAACAAATTATTTTGAAAATCCTGAAAAAAAATATTTCCTAAATATTGGATCCGTATAAATTATAATTACACATCTTTTGAAATTGATCCTACTGAATTTTATATGTATTTATAAGTTTACTGAAATATCCAATAGCACAAATATTGGAAATAAAACCCATTGGGCTTTCGAAGTATTTACGGACGTACCAAAACTATCAGTGAATCTATTTGAGAATGTAACTCAATGCATTTACACCATAAGATTTCGGGTGTATTGACTGTAATACTCACAGTCGAATTACTTTTGGAAAAGCTCATGAAATGTGCCATAAGCTTATAAGCATGAAAACCTGTAAATTATTTTAAAAATGCTGAAAAAAATTATTTCCTAAATATTGGATCCGTAAAAATTATAATTACACGTCCTTTGAAATTGATCCTACTGAATTTTCGATGTATTTATAAGTGTACTGAAACACCCAATAGCACAAATATTAGGAATTAAATCCATTGAATTGTCGATGTATTTACGGACTTTCCAAAACTATCAGTGAATCTATTTGAGAATGTAACTCAATGCATTTACACCATAAGATTTCGGGTGTATTGACTGAAATACTCACAGTCGAATTACTTTTGGAAAAGCTCATGAAATGTTCCATAAGCTTATAAGCATCAAAACCTGTAAATTATTTTGAAAATCCTGAAAAAAATTATTTCCTAAATATTGGATCCGTAATAATTATAAGTACAACTCCTTTGAAATTGATCCTACTGAATTTTTGATGTATTTATAAGTGTACTTAAACACCCAATAGCACAAATATTGGAAATTAAACCCATTGAGCTTTCGATGTATTTACGGACGTACCAAAACTATCAGTGAATCTATTTGAGAATGTAACTCAATGCATTTACACCATAAGATTTCGGGTGTATTGACTGAAATACTCACAGTCGAATTACTTTTGGAAAAGCTCATGAAATGTACCATAAGCTTATAAGCATGAAAACCTGTAAATTATTTTGAAAATGCTGAAAAAAAATTTTTCCTAAATATTGGATCTGTAAAAATTATAATTACACGTCCTTTGAAATTGATCTTTATGAATGATCAATTATGTTTTCCGAGTGTATTGAAACACCCAATAGCACAAATAATAAAAAAAATATTTCCTAAATATTGGATCCGTATAAATTATAATTACACATCTTTTGAAATTGATCCTACTGAATTTTCGATGTATTTATAAGTTTACTGAAATATCCAATAGCACAAATTTTAGGAATTAAACCCATTGAAGTGTTGATGTATTTACGGACGTACCAAAACTATCAAGTAATCTATTTGAGAATGTAATGCATTGGAATTACACCATAAGATTTCGGGTGTATTGACTGAAAAACTCACAGTCGAATTATTTTGGAAAAGCTCATGAAATGTGCCATAAGCTTATAAGCATGAAAACCTGTAAATTATTTTGAAAATGCTGAAAAAAAATATTTCCTAAATATTGGATCTGTAAAAATTATAATTACACGTCCTTTGAAATTGATCCTTATGAATTATCGATGTATTTATTCCGAGTGTATTGAAACACCCAATAGCACAAATATTAGAAATTAAACTCAATGAGCTTTCCATGTATTAACGGACGTACCAAAACTATCAAAAAATCTATTTGAGAATGTAACTCAATGCAATTACACCATAAGATTTCGGGTGTATTGACTGAAATACTCACAGTCGAATTACTTTTGGAAAAGCTTATGAAATGTGCCATAATCTTATAAGCATGGAAACCTGTAAATAATTTGAAAATGCTGAAAAAAAATATTTCCTATATATTGGATCCGTAAAAATTATAAGTACACATCTTTTGAAATTGATCCTACTGAATTTTCAATGTATTTATAAGTTTACTGAAATATCCAATAGCACAAATTTTAGGAATTAAACCCATTGAAGTGTTGATGTATTTACGGACGTACCAAAACTATCAGTGAATCTATTTAAGAATGTAACTCAATGCATTTACACCATAAGATTTCGGGTGTATTGACTGAAAAACTCACAGTCGAATTATTTTGGAAAAGCTCATGAAATGTGCCATAAGCTTATAAGCATGAAAACCTGTAAATTAATTTGAAAATGCTGAAAAAAAATATTTCCTAAATATTGGATCCGTAAAAATTATAATTCCACGTCCTTTGAAATTGATCATATTGAATTTTCGATGTATGTTTTCCGAGTGTACTGAAACACCCAATAGCACAAATATTAGAAATTAAACTCAATGAGCTTTCGATGTATTTACGGACGTACCAAAACTATCAGTAAATCTATTTGAGAATGTAACTCAATGCAATTACACCATAAGATTTCGGGTGTATTGACTGAAATACTCACAGTCGAATTACTTTTGGAAAAGCTCATGAAATGTGCCATAAGCTTATAAGCATGAAAACCTGTAAATTATTTTGAAAATCCTGAAAAAAAATATTTCCTTAATATTGGATCCGTATAAATTATCATTACACATCTTTTGAAATTGATCCTACTGAATTTTCGAATGTATTTATAAGTTTACTGAAATATCCAATAATACAAATTTTAGGAATTAAACCCATTGAAGTGTTGATGTATTTACGGACGTACCAAAACTATCAAGTAATCTATTTGAGAATGTAATGCATTGGAATTACACCATAAGATTTCGGGTGTATTGATTGAATCACACCATAAGATTTCGGGTGTATTGACTGAAAAACTCAGGGTCGAATTATTTTGGAAAAGCTCATGAAATGTGCCATAAGCTTATAAGCATGAAAACCTGTAAATTAATTTGAAAATGCTGAAAAAAAATATTTCCTAAATATTGGATCCGTAAAAATTATAAGTACACGTCCTTTGAATTTGATCATACTGAATTTTCGATGTATTTATAAGTGTACTGAAACACCCAATAGCACAAATATTGGAAATAAAACCCATTGGGCTTTCGAAGTATTTACGGACGTACCAAAACTATCAGTGAATCTATTTGAGAATGCAACTCAATGCATTTACACCATAAGTTTTCGGGTGTATTGACTGAAATAATCACAGTCGAATTACTTTTGGAAAAGATCACGAAATGTGCCATAAGCTTATAAGCATCAAAACCTGTAAATTATTTTGAAAATTCTGAAAAAAAATATTTCCTAAATATTGGATCCGTAAAAATTATAATTACACGTCTTTGGAAATTGATCCTTATAAATTATCGATTATGTATCCCTAGTGTACTGAAACACCCAATGGCACAAATATTAGGAATTAAATCCTTTGAATTGTCGATGTATTTACGGACATTCCAAAACTATCAGTGAATCTATTTGAGAATGCAACTCAATGCATTTACACCATAAGTTTTCGGGTGTATTGACTGAAATAATCACAGTCGAATTACTTTTGGAAAAGATCACGAAATGTGCCATAAGCTTATAAGCATCAAAACCTGTAAATTATTTTGAAAATCCTGAAAAAAAATATTTCCTAAATATTGGATCCGTAAAAATTATAAGTACACGTCCTTTGAATTTGATCATACTGAATTTTCGATGTATTTATAAGTGTACTGAAACACCCAATAGCACAAATATTAGGAATTAAACTCAATGAGCTTTCGATGTATTTACGGACGTACCAAAACTATCAGTGAATCTATTTGAGAATGTAACTCAATGCATTTACACCATAAGATTTCGGGTGTATTGACTGAAATACTCACAGTCGAATTACTTTTGGAAAAGGTCATGAAATGTGCCATAAGCTTATAAGCATCAAAACCTGTAAATTATTTTGAAAATCCTGAAAAAAAATTATTTCCTAAATATTGGATCCGTAAAAATTATAAGTACACGTCCTTTGAAATTGATCCTACTGAATTTTCGATGTATTTATAAGTGTACTTAAACACCCAATAGCACAAATATTAGAAATTAAACTCCATGAGCTTTCGATGTATTTACGGACGTACCAAAACTATTAGTAAATCTATTTGAGAATGTAACTCAATGCAATTACACCATAAGTTTTCGAGTGTATTGACTGAAATAATCACAGTCGAATTACTTTTGGAAAAGATCACGAAATGTGCCATAAGCTTATAAGCATCAAAACCTGTAAATTATTTTGAAAATCCTGAAAAAAAATATTTCCTAAATATTGGATCCGTAAAAATTATAAGTACACGTCCTTTGAATTTGATCGTACTGAATTTTCGATGTATTTATAAGTGTACTGAAACACCCAATAGCACAAATATTGGAAATTAAACCCATTGAGCTTTCGAAGTATTTACGGACGTACCAAAACTATCAGTGAATCTATTTGAGAATGCAACTCAATGCATTTACACCATAAGTTTTCGGGTGTATTGACTGAAATAATCACAGTCGAATTACTTTTGGAAAAGATCATGAAATGTGCCATAAGCTTATAAGCATCAAAACCTGTAAATTATTTTGAAAATCCTGAAAAAAATTATTTCCTAAATATTGGATCCGTAAAAATTATAATTACACGTCCTTTGAAATTGATCCTACTGAATTTTCGATGTATGTATAAGTGTACTGAAACTCCCAATAGCACAAATATTAGAAATTAAACCCATTGAATTATCGATGTATTTACGGACTTACCAAAACTATCAGTGAATCTATTTGAGAATGCAACTCAATGCATTTACACCATAAGTTTTCGGGTGTATTGACTGAAATAATCACAGTCGAATTACTTTTGGAAAAGATCACGAAATGTGCCATAAGCTTATAAGCATCAAAACCTGTAAATTATTTTGAAAATCCTGAAAAAAAATATTTCCTAAATATTGGATCCGTAAAAATTATAAGTACACGTCCTTTGAATTTGATCGTACTGAATTTTCGATGTATTTATAAGTGTACTGAAACACCCAATAGCACAAATATTGGAAATTAAACACATTGAGCTTTCGAAGTATTTACGGACGTACCAAAACTATCAGTGAATCTATTTGAGAATGCAACTCAATGCATTTACACCATAAGATTTCGAGTGTATTGACTGAAATAATCACAGTCGAATTACTTTTGGAAAAGATCACGAAATGTGCCATAAGCTTATAAGCATCAAAACCTGTAAATTATTTTGAAAATCCTGAAAAAAAATATTTCCTAAATATTGGATCCGTAAAAATTATAAGTACACGTCCTTTGAATTTGATCGTACTGAATTTTCGATGTATTTATAAGTGTACTGAAACACCCAATAGCACAAATATTGGAAATTAAACCCATTGAGCTTTCGAAGTATTTACGGACGTACCAAAACTATCAGTGAATCTATTTGAGAATGCAACTCAATGCATTTACACCATAAGATTTCGGGTGTATTGACTGAAATAATCACAGTCGAATTACTTTTGGAAAAGATCACGAAATGTGCCATAAGCTTATAAGCATCAAAACCTGTAAATTATTTTGAAAATCCTGAAAAAAAATATTTCCTAAATATTGGATCAGTAAAAATTATAATTACACGTCCTTTGAAATTGATCCTACTGAATTTTCGATGTATTTATAAGTGTACTGAAACACCCAATAGCACAAATATTGGAAATTAAACCCATTGAGCTTTCGAAGTATTTACGGACGTACCAAAACTATCAGTGAATCTATTTGAGAATGTAACTCAATGCATTTACACCATAAGTTTTCGGGTGTATTGACTGAAATAATCACAGTCGAATTACTTTTGGAAAAGATCATGAAATGTGCCATAAGCTTATAAGCATCAAAACCTGTAAATTATTTTGAAAATCCTGAAAAAAATTATTTCCTAAATATTGGATCCGTAAAAATTATAAGTACACGTCCTTTGAAATTGATCCTACTGAATTTTCGATGTATTTATAAGTGTACTGAAACACCCAATGGCACAAATATAAGGAATTAAATCCTTTGAATTGTCGATGTATTTACGGACATTCCAAAACTATCAGTGAATCTATTTGAAAATGCAACTCAATGCATTTACACCATAAGTTTTCGGGTGTATTGACTGAAATACTCACAGTCGAATTACTTTAGAAAAGATCATGAAATGTGCCATAACCTTATAAGCATCAAAACCTGTAAATTATTTTGAAAATCCTGAAAAAAATTATTTCCTAAATATAGGATCCGTAAAAATTATAAGTACACGTCCTTTGAATTTGATCGTATTGAATTTTCGATGTATTGATAAGTGTACTGAAACACCCAATAGCACAAATATTGGAAATTAAACCCATTGAGCTTTCGGTGTATTTACGGACGTACCAAAACTATCAGTGAATCTATTTAAGAATGTAACTCAATGCATTTACACCATAAGATTTCGGGTGTATTGACTGAAAACTCACAGTCGAATTACTGTTGGAAAAGCTCATGAAATGTGCCATAAGCTTATAAGCATGAAAACCTGTAAATTATTTTGGAAATGCTGAAAAAAAATATTTCCTAAATATTGGACCCGTAAAAATTATAATTCCACGTCCTTTGAAATTGATCCTATTGAATTTTCGATGTATTTATAAGTGTACTAAAACACCCAATAGCACAAATATTAGGAATTAAACCTATTGTATTGTCGATGTATTTACGGACGTATTAAATCTATCAGTAAATCTTTCGGAAATGTAACACAACGTATGTAGAACATAAGTTTTCGGGTGTATTGAATGAAATACTCACAGTCGAATTTTTTTTGGAAAAGCTCATGAAATGTGCCATAAGCATATAAACATTAAAACCTGTAAATAATTTCCTAATTATTGGATCCGTAAAAATTATAATTACACGTCCTTTGAAATTGATCCTACTGAATTTTCGATGTATTTATAAGTGTACTAAAACACCCAATAGCACAAATATTAGAAATTAAACTCAATGAGCTTTCGATGTATTTACGGACGTACCAAAACTATCAGTAAATCTATTTGAGAATGTAACTCAATGCAATTACACCATAAGATTTCGGGTGTATTGACTGAAATACTCACAGTCGAATTACTTTTGGAAAAGCTCATGAAATCTGCCATAAGCTTATAAGCATGGAAACAAATTATTTTGAAAATCCTGAAAAAAAATATTTCCTAAATATTGGATCCGTATAAATTATAATTACACATCTTTTGAAATTGATCCTACTGAATTTTCGATGTATTTATAAGTTTACTGAAATATCCAATAGCACAAATTTTAGGAATTAAACCCATTGAAGTGTTGATGTATTTACGGACGTACCAAAACTATCAAGTAATCTATTTGAGAATGTAATGCATTGGAATTACACCATAAGATTTCGGGTGTATTGACTGAAAAACTCACAGTCGAATTATTTTGGAAAAGCTCATGAAATGTGCCATAAGCATATAAACATTAAAACCAGTAAATTATTTTGAAAATCCTGAAAAAAATCATTTCCTAAATATTGGATCCGTAAAAATGATAATTATACGTACTTTGAAATTGATCCTTATAAATTATCAATTATGTATTCCGAGTGTATTAAACACCCAATAGCACAAATATTAAAAATTAAACTCAATGAGACCCAATAGCACTAATATTGTTTATTTAATCTTTTGAAATTTTGATGACTCCATGACTGAATGGACACACCCAATAGCACATCTATAAGTAATTGAACCTTTTGAACTATAGATGACTCCATGAGTGTATTGAAACACTTAATAGCACAAATATTGGAAATCCAACCCTTTGAACTTTCGATGACTCCATGGATGACTAAAACACACAATAGCACATCTTCTCGTAATTGAAACATTGAAACTTTTAATGACCTTCTTACCTCTGAAAAATAAAGCCGATCCAGAGATTCCAAAGGCACTGGCACACAACACTTTCCTCTGGAAAACGAGGCCGATCCAGAGCTTGCCAAAGGCTAAGGGCTCTCGCGCACAACACTTAACACAAACACTTACCTCTGGAAAACGAGGCCGATCCAGAGCTTGCCAAAGGCTAAGGGCTCTCGCGCACAACACTTAACACAAACACTTACCTCTGGAAAACGAGGCCGATCCAGAGCTTGCCAAAGGCTAAAGGCTCTCGCGAAAACACTTAACACAAAACATACCTCTGGAAAACGAGGCCGATCCAGAGCTTGCCAAAGGCTAAGGGCTCTCGCGCACAACACTTAACACAAACAGTAACCTCTGGAAAACGAGGCCATTGATCCTTTTGAATAATCGATTATGAATTCCTAGTATACTGAAACATTCAATAGCAAAAATATTAGAAATTAAACCCATTGAATTGTCGATGTATTTACGGACATTCCAAAACTATCAGTGAATCTATTTGAGAATGTAACTCAATGCATTTACACCATAAGATTTCGGGTGTATTGACTGAAATACTCGCAGTCGAATTACTTTAGAAAAGATCATGAAATGTTCCATAACCTAATACGCATCAAAAGCTGTAAATTATTTAGAAAATCCTGAAAAAAATTATTTCCTAAATATTGGATCCGTAAAAATTATAAGTACACGTCCTTTGAATTTGATCGTACTGAATTTTCGATGTATTTATAAGTGTACAGAAACACCCAATAGCACAAATATTGGAAATTAAACCCATTGAGCTTTCGGTGTATTTACGGACGTACCAAAACTATCAGTGAATCTATTTAAGAATGTAACTCAATGCATTTACACCATAAGATTTCGGGTGTATTGACTGAAAACTCACAGTCGAATTACTATTGGAAAAGCTAATGAAATGTGCCATAAGCTTATAAGCATGAAAACCTGTAAATTATTTTGAAAATGCTGAAAAAAAATATTTCCTTAATATTGGACCCGTAAAAATTATAATTACACGTCCTTTGAAATTGATCATATTGAATTTTCGATGTATTTATAGGTGTACTGAAACACCCAATAGAACAAATATTAGGAATTAAACCTATTGAATTGTCGATGTATTTACGGACATATTAAATCTATCGGTAAATCTTTCGGAAATGTAACACAACGTATGTAGAACATAAGTTTTCGGGTGTATTGAATGAAATACTCACAATCAAATTTTTTTTGGAAAAGCTCATGAAATGTGCTATAAGCATATAAACATTAAAACTTGTAAATAATTTCCTAAATATTGGATCCGTAAAAATTATAATTACACGTCCTTTGAAATTGATCCTACTGAATTTTCGATGTATTTATAAGTGTACTAAAACACCCAATATCACAAATATTAGAAATTAAACTCAATGAGCTTTCGATGTATTTACGGACGTACCAAAACTATCAGTAAATCTATTTGAGAATGCAACTCAATGCATTTACACCATAAGATTTCGGGTGTATTGATTGAAATAATCACAGTCGAATTACGTTTGGAAAAGATCACTAAATGTGCCATAAGCTAATAAGCATCAAAACCTGTAAATTATTTTGAAAATCCTGAAAAAAAATGTTTCCTAAATATTGGATCCGTAAAAATTATAAGTACACGTCCTTTGAATTTGATCGTACTGAATTTTCGATGTATTGATAAGTGTACTGAAATATCCAATAGCACAAATTTTAGGAATTATTTCCTAAATATTGGATCCGTAAAAATTATAAGTACACGTCCTTTGAATTTGATCGTACTGAATTTTCGATGTATTGATAAGTGTACTGAAACACCCAATAGCACAAATATTGGAAATTAAACCCATTGAGCTTTCGAAGTATTTACGGACGTACCAAAACTATCAGTGAATCTATTTGAGAATGCAACTCAATGCATTTACACCATAAGTTTTCGGGTGTGTTGCCTGAAATAATCACAGTCGAATTACTTTTGGAAAAGATCACGAAATGTGCCATAAGCTTAGTAGTATCAAAACCTGTAAATTATTTTTAAAATCCTGAAAAAAAATATTTCCTAAATATTGGATCAGTAAAAATTATAATTACACGTCTTTTGAAATTGATTCTACTAAATTTTCGATGTATTTATAAGTGTACTGAAACACCCAATAGCACAAATATTGGAAATTAAACCCATTGAGCTTTAGGTGTATTTACGGACGTACCAAAACTATCAGTGAATCTATTTAAGAATGTAACTCAATGCATTTACACCATAAGTTTTCGGGTGTATTGACTGAAATAATCACAGTCGAATTACTTTTGGAAAAGATCACGAAATGTGCCATAAGCTTATAAGCATCAAAACCTGTAAATTATTTTGAAAATCCTGAAAAAAAATATTTCCTAAATATTGGATCCGTAAAAATTATAAGTACACGTCCTTTGAAATTGATCCTTATAAATTATCGATTATGTATCCCTAGTGTTCTGAAACACCCAATGGCACAAATATTAGGAATTAAATCCTTTGAATTGTCGATGTATTTACGGACGTACCAAAACTATCAGTGAATCTATTTGAGAATGCAACTCAATGCATTTACACCATAAGTTTTCGGGTGTATTGACTGAAATAATCACAGTCGAATTACTTTTGGAAAATATCACGAAATGTGCCATAACCTTATAAGCATCAAAACCTGTAAATTATTTTGAAAATCCTGAAAAAAATTATTTCCTAAATATTGGATCCGTAATAATTATAATTACACGTCCTTTGAAATTGATCCTACTGAATTTTCGATGTATTTATAAGTGTACTAAAACACCCAATAGCACAAATATTAGATATTAAACTCAATGAGCTTTCGATGTATTTACGGACGTACCAAAACTATCAGTAAATCTATTTGAGAATGTAACTCAATGCAATTACACCATAAGATTTCGGGTGTATTGACTGAAATACTCACAGTCGAATTACTTTTGGAAAAGCTCATGAAATGTGCCATAAGCTTATAAGCATGAAAACCTGTAAATTCATTTGAAAATGCTAAAAAAATATTTCCTATATATTGGATCCGTAAAAATTATAATTACACGTCCTTTGAAATTGATCCTTATGAATTATCAATAATGTTTTCCGAGTGTATTGAAACACCCAATAGCACAAATAATAAAAAAAATATTTCCTAAATATTGAATCCGTATAAATTATAATTACACATCTTTTGAAATTGATCCTACTGAATTTTCGATGTATTTATAAGTTTACTGAAATATCCAATAGCACAAATTTTAGGAATTAAACCCATTGACCTGTTAATGTATATACGGACGTACCAAAACTATCAAGTAATCTATTTGAGAATGTAAAGTATTGGAATTACACCATAAGATTTCGGGTGTTTTGACTGAAAAACTCACAGTCGAATTATTTTGGAAAAGCTCATGAAATGTGCCATAAGCTTATAAGCATGAAAACCTGTAAATTCATTTGAAAATGCTGAAAAAAAATATTTCCTATATATTGGATCCGTAAAAATTATAATTACACGTCCTTTGAAATTGATCCTTATGAATTATCAATTATGTATTCCGAGTGTATTGAAACACCCAATAGCACAAATATTAGAAATTAAACTCAATGAGCTTTCGATGTATTAACGGACGTACCAAAACTATCAGTAAATCTATTTGAGAATGTAACTCAATGCAATTACACCATAAGATTTCGGGTGTATTGACTGAAATACTCACAGTCGAATTACTTTTGGAAAAGCTCATGAAATGTGCCATAAGCTTATAAGCATGGAAACAAATTATTTTGAAAATCCTGAAAAAAAATATTTCCTAAATATTGGATCCGTATAAATTATAATTACACATCTTTTGAAATTGATCCTACTGAATTTTCGATGTATTTATAAGTTTACTGAAATATCCAATAGCACAAATTTTAGGAATTAAACCCATTGAAGTGTTGATGTATTTACGGACGTACCAAAACTATCAGTGAATCTATTTGAGAATGTAACTCAATGCATTTACACCATAAGATTTCGGGAGTATTGACTGAAAAACTCACAGTCGAATTATTTTGGAAAAGCTCATGAAATGTGGCATAAGCATATAAGCATAAAAAACTGTAAATTATTTTAAAAATGCTGAAAAAAAATATTTCCTAAATATTGGATCCGTAAAAATTATAATAACACGTCCTTTGAAATTGATCCTTATGAATTATCAATTATGTTTTCCGAGTGTATTGAAACACCCAATAGCACAAATATTAGAAATTAAACTCAATGAGCTTTCGATGTATTTACGGACGTACCAAAACTATCAGTAAATCTATTTGAGAATGTAACTCAATGCAATTACACCATAAGATTTCGGGTGTATTGACTGAAATACTCACAGTCGAATTACTTTTGGAAAAGCTCATGAAATCTGCCATAAGCTTATAAGCATGGAAACAAATTATTTTGAAAATCCTGAAAAAAAATATTTCCTAAATATTGGATCCGTATAAATTATAATTACACATCTTTTGAAATTGATCCTACTGAATTTTCGATGTATTTATAAGTTTACTGAAATATCCAATAGCACAAATTTTAGGAATTAAACCCATTGAAGTGTTGATGTATTTACGGACGTACCAAAACTATCAAGTAATCTATTTGAGAATGTAATGCATTGGAATTACACCATAAGATTTCGGGTGTATTGACGGAATCACACCATAAGATTTCGGGTGTATTGACTGAAAAACTCACAGTCGAATTATTTTGGAAAAGCTCATGAAATGTGCCATAAGCTTATAAGCATGAAAACCTGTAAATTATTTTGAAAATGCTGAAAAAAAATATTTCCTAAATATTGGATCCGTAAAAATTATAATTACACGTCCTTTGAAATTGATCCTACTGAATTTTCGATGTATTTATAAGTGTACTGAAACACCCAATAGCACAAATATTGGAAATTAAACCCATTGAGCTTTCGAAGTATTTACGGACGTACCAAAACTATCAGTGAATCTATTTGAGAATGTAACTCAATGCATTTACACCATAAGATTTCGGGTGTATTGACTGAAATAATCACAGTCGAATTACTTTTGGAAAAGATCATGAAATGTGCCATAAGCTTATAAGCATCAAAACCTGTAAATTATTTTGAAAATCCTGAAAAAAATTATTTCCTAAATATTATATCCTTAAAAATTATAAGTACACGTCCTTTGAAATTGATCCTTATTAATTATCGATTATGTATCCCTAGTGTACTGAAACACCCAATAGCACAAATATTAGAAATTAAACCCATTGAATTATCGATGTATTTACGGACTTACCAAAACTATCAGTGAATCTATTTGAGAATATAATTCAATGCATTTACACCATAAGATTTCGGGTGTATTGACTGAAATACTCACAGTCGAATTACTTTTGGAAAAGATCATGAAATGTGCCATAAGCTTATTAGCATCAAAACCTGTAAATTATTTTGAAAATCCTGAAAAAAAATATTTCCTAAATATTGGATCCGTAAAAATTATAATTACACGTCCTTTGAAATTGATCCTACTGAATTTTCGATGTATTTATAAGTGTACTGAAACACCCAATAGCACAAATATTGGAAATTAAACCCATTGAGCTTTCGGTGTATTTACGGACGTACCAAAACTATCAGTGAATCTATTTGAGAATGTAACTCAATGCATTTACACCATAAGATTTCGGGTGTATTGACTGAAATACTCACAGTCGAATTACTTTTGGAAAAGCTCATGAAATGTGCCATAAGCTTATAAGCATGAAAACCTGTAAATTATTTTGAAAATCCTGAAAAAAAATATTTCCTAAATATTGGATCCGTAAAAATTATAATTACACGTCCTTTGAAATTGATCCTACTGAATTTTCGATGTATTTATAAGTGTACTGAAACACCCAATAGCACAAATATTAGAAATTAAACCCAATGAGCTTTCGATGTATTTACGGACGTACCAAAACTATCAGTGAATCTATTTGAGAATGTAACTTAATTCAAGTACACCATAAGATTTCGGGTGTATTGATTGAAATAATCACAGTCGAATTATTTTTGGAAAAGATCACGAAATGTACCATAAGCTTATAAGCATGAAAACCTGTAAATTATTTTGAAAATTCTGAAAAAAAATATTTCCTATATATTGGATCCGTAAAAATTATAATTACACGTCCTTTGAAATTGATCCTACTGAATTATCAATGTATTTATAAGTGTATTGAAACACCCAATAGCACAAATATTAGAAATTAAACCCATTGAGCTTTCGATGTTTTTACGGACGTACCAAAACTATCAGTGAATCTATTTGAGAATGTAACTCAATGCATTTACAACATAAGATTTCGGGTGTATTGACTGTAATACTCACAGTCGAATTACTTTTGGAAAAGCTCATGAAATGTGCCATAAGCTTATAAGCATCAAAACCTGTAAATTATTTTGAAAATCCTGAAAAAAAATATTTCCTAAATATTGGATCCGTAAAAATTATAAGTACACGTCCTTTGAAATTGATCCTACTGAATTTTCGATGTATTTATAAGTGTACTGAAACACCCAATAGCACAAATATTGGAAATTAAACCCACAATGAGCTTTCGAAGTATTTACGGACGTACCAAAACTATCAGTGAATCTATTTGAGAATGTAACTCAATGGATTTACACCATAAGTTTTCGGGTGTATTGCCTGAATTTCTCACAATCGAATTACTTTTGGAAAAGATCATGAAATGTGCCATAAGCTTAAAAGCATTAAAACCTGTAAATTATTTTGAAAATGCTGAAAAAAAAAAAATATTTCCTAAATATTGGATCAGTAAATATTATATTTACACGTCTCTTGAAATTGATCCTTATAAATTATCGATTATGGATACCTAGTGTACTGAAACACCCAATGGCACAAATATTAGGAATTAAATCCTTTGAATTGTCGATGTATTTACGGACATTCCAAAACTATTAGTGCTATATAAGCTTATAAGCATCAAAACCTGTAAATTATTTTGAAAATCCTGAAAAAAATTATATCCTAAATATTTGATCCGTAAAAATTATAAGTACACGTCCTTTGAAATTGATCCTACTGAATTTTCGATGTATTTATAAGTGTACTGAAACACCCAATAGCACAAATATAAGGAATTAAATCCTTTGAATTGTCGATGTATTTACGGACATTCCAAAACTATCAGTGAATCTATTTGAGAATGTAACTCAATGCATTTACACCATAAGATTTCGGGTGTATTGACTGAAATACTCACAGTCGAATTACTTTTGGAAAAGATCATGAAATGTGCCATAAGCTTATAAGCATCAAAACCTGTAAATTATTTTGAAAATCCTGAAAAAAATTATTTCCTAAATATTGGATCCGTAAAAATTATAAGTACACGTCCTTTGAAATTGATCGTACTGAATTTTCGATGTATTTATAAGTGTACTGAAACACCCAATAGCACAAATATTGGAAATTAAACCCATTGAGCTTTCGGTGTATTTACGGACGTACCAAAACTATCAGTGAATCTATTTAAGAATGTAACTCAATGCATTTACACCATAAGATTTCGGGTGTATTGACTGAAAACTCACAGTCGAATTACTGTTGGAAAAGCTCATGAAATGTGCCATAAGCTTATAAGCATGAAAACCTGTAAATTATTTTGGAAATGCTGAAAAAAAATATTTCCTAAATATTGGACCCGTAAAAATTATAATTCCACGTCCTTTGAAATTGATCCTATTGAATTTTCGATGTATTTATAAGTGTACTAAAACACCCAATAGCACAAATATTAGGAATTAAACCTATTGTATTGTCGATGTATTTACGGACGTATTGAATCTATCAGTAAATCTTTCGGAAATGTAACACAACGTATGTAGAACATAAGTTTTCGGGTATATTGAATGAAATACTCACAGTCGAATTTTTTTTGGAAAAGCTCATGAAATGTGCTATAAGCATATAAACATTAAAACCTGTAAATAATTTCCTAATTATTGGATCCGTAAAAATTATAATTACACGTCCTTTGAAATTGATCCTACTGAATTTTCGATGTATTTATAAGTGTACTAAAACACCCAATAGCACAAATATTAGATATTAAACTCAATGAGCTTTCGATGTATTTACGGACGTACCAAAACTATCAGTAAATCTATTTGAGAATGTAACTCAATGCAATTACACCATAAGATTTCGGGTGTATTGACTGAAATACTCACAGTCGAATTACTTTTGGAAAAGCTCATGAAATGTGCCATAAGCTTATAAGCATGAAAACCTGTAAATTCATTTGAAAATGCTAAAAAAATATTTCCTATATATTGGATCCGTAAAAATTATAATTACACGTCCTTTGAAATTGATCCTACTGAATTTTCGATGTATTTATAAGTGTACTAAAACACCCAATAGCACAAATATTAGAAATTAAACCCATTGTAATGTTGATGTATTTACGGACGTACCAAACCTATCAGTAATCTATTTGAGAATGTAACTCAATGCAATTACACCATAAGATTTCGGGTGTATTGACTGAAAAACTCACAGTCGAATTATTTTGGAAAAGCTCATGAAATGTGCCATAAGCTTATAAGCATGAAAACCTGTAAATTATTTTGAAAATGCTGAAAAAAAATATTTCCTAAATATTGGATCCGTAAAAATTATAATTACACGTCCTTTGAAATTGATCCTACTGAATTTAGGATGTATTTATAAGTGTACTGAAACACCCAATAGCACAAATATTAGGAATTAAACCCATTGAATTGGCGATGTATTTACGGACGTACCAAATCTATCGGTAAATCTATTTGTGAATGTAACACAACGTATGTAGAACATAAGTTTTCGGGTGTATTGAATGAAATACTCACAGTCGAATTTTTTTTGGAAAAGCTCATGAAATGTGCTATAAGCATATAAACATTAAAACCTGTAAATAATTTCCTAAATATTGGATCCGTAAAAATTATAATTACACGTCCTTTGAAATTGATCCTACTGAATTTTCGATGTATTTATAAGTGTACTAAAACACCCAATAGCACAAATATTAGAAATTAAACTCAATGAGCTTTCGATGTATTTACGGACGTACCAAAACTATCAGTAAATCTATTTGAGAATGTAACTCAATGCAATTACACCATAAGATTTCGGGTGTATTGACTGAAATACTCACAGTCGAATTACTTTTGGAAAAGCTCATGAAATGTGCCATAAGCTTATAAGCATGGAAACAAATTATTTTGAAAATCCTGAAAAAAAATATTTCCTAAATATTGGATTCGTATAAATTATAATTACACATCTTTTGAAATTGATCCTACTGAATTTTCGATGTATTTATAAGTTTACTGAAATATCCAATAGCACAAATTTTAGGAATTAAACCCATTGAAGTGTCGATGTATTTACGGACGTACCAAAACTATCAAGTAATCTATTTGAGAATGTAATGCATTGGAATTACACCATAAGATTTCGGGTGTATTGACTGAAAAACTCACAGTCGAATTATTTTGGAAAAGCTCATGAAATGTGCCATAAGCTTATAAGCATGAAAACCTGTAAATTATTTTGAAAATGCTGAAAAAAAATATTTCCTAAATATTGGATCCGTAAAAATTATAATTACACGTCCTTTGAAATTGATCCTTATGAATTATCAATTATGTTTTCCGAGTGTATTGAAACACCCAATAGCACAAATATTAGAAATTAAACTCAATGAGCTTTCGATGTATTTACGGACGTACCAAAACTATCAGTAAATCTATTTGAGAATGTAACTCAATGCAATTACACCATAAGATTTCGGGTGTATTGACTGAAATACTCACAGTCGAATTACTTTTGGAAAAGCTCATGAAATGTGCCATAAGCTTATAAGCATGGAAACCTGTAAATTTGAAAATGCTGAAAAAAAATATTTCCTAAATATTGGATCCGTAAAAATTATAATTACACGTCCTTTGAAATTGATCCTTATGAATTATCAATTATGTTTTCCGAGTGTATTGAAACACCCAATAGCACAAATATTAGAAATTAAACTCAATGAGCTTTCGATGTATTTACGGACGTACCAAAACTATCAGTAAATCTATTTGAGAATGTAACTCAATGCAATTACACCATAAGATTTCGGGTGTATTGACTGAAATACTCACAGTCGAATTACTTTTGGAAAAGCTCATGAAATGTGCCATAAGCTTATAAGCATGGAAACAAATTATTTTGAAAATCCTGAAAAAAAATATTTCCTAAATATTGGATCCGTATAAATTATAATTACACATCTTTTGAAATTGATCCTACTGAATTTTCGATGTATTTATAAGTTTACTGAAATATCCAATAGCACAAATTTTAGGAATTAAACCCATTGAAGTGTTGATGTATTTACGGACGTACCAAAACTATCAAATAATCTATTTGAGAATGTAATGCATTGGAATAACACCATTAGATTTCGGGTGTATTGACTGAAAAACTCACAGTCGAATTATTTTGGAAAAGCTCATGAAATGTGCCATAAGCTTATAAGCATGAAAACCTGTAAATTATTTTGAAAATGCTGAAAAAAAATATTTCCTAAATATTGGATCCGTAAAAATTATAATTACACGTCCTTTGAAATTGATAATTATGAATTATCAATGTATGTTTTCCGAGTGTATTGAAACACCCAATAGCACAAATATTAGAAATTAAACTCAATGAGCTTTCGATGTATTTACGGACGTACCAAAACTATCAGTAAATCTATTTGAGAATGTAACTCAATGCAATTACACCATAAGATTTCGGGTGTATTGACTGAAATACTCACAGTCGAATTACTTTTGGAAAAGCTCATGAAATGTGCCATAAGCTTATAAGCATGAAAACCTGTAAATTATTTTGAAAATGCTGAAAAAAATTATTTCCTAAATATTGGATCCGTATAAATTATAATTACACATCTTTTGAAATTGATCCTACTGAATTTTCGATGTATTTATAAGTTTACTGAAATATCCAATAGCACAAATTTTAGGAATTAAACCCATTGAAGTGTTGATGTATTTACGGACGTACCAAAACTATCAAGTAATCTATTTGAGAATGTAATGCATTGGAATTACACCATAAGATTTCGGATGTATTGACTGAATCACACCATAAGATTTCGGGTGTATTGACTGAAAAACTCACAGTCGAATTATTTTGGAAAAGCTCATGAAATGTGCCATAAGCTTATAAGCATGAAAACCTGTAAATTAATTTGAAAATGCTGAAAAAAAATATTTCCTATATATTGGATCCGTAAAAATTATAATTACACGTCCTTTGAAATTGATCCATATGAATTATCAATTATGTTTTCCGAGTTTAATGAAACACCCAATAGCACAAATATTAGAAATTAAACTCAATGAGCTTTCGATGTATTAACGGACGTACCAAAACTATCAGTAAATCTATTTGAGAATGTAGCTCAATGCAATTACACCATAAGATTTCGGGTGTATTGACTGAAATACTCACAGTCGAATTACTTTTGGAAAAGCTCATGAAATGTGCCATAAGCTTATAAGCATGAAAACCTGTAAATTAATTTGAAAATCCTGAAAAAAAATATTTCCTAAATATTGGATCCGTATAAATTATAATTACATATCTTTTGAAATTGATCCTACTGAATTTTCGATGTATTTATAAGTTTACTGAAATATCCAATAGCACAAATTTTAGGAATTAAACCCATTGAAGTGTTGATGTATTTACGGACGTACCAAAACTATCAGTGAATCTATTTGAGAATGTAACTCAATGGAATTACACCATAAGATTTCGGGTGTATTGACTGAATCACACCATAAGATTTCGGGTGTATTGACTGAAAAACTCACAGTCGAATTATTTTGGAAAAGCTCATGAAATGTGCCATAAGCTTATAAGCATGAAAACCTGTAAATTATTTTGAAAATGCTGAAAAAAAATATTTCCTAAATATTGGATCCGTAAAAATTATAATTACACGTCCTTTGAAATTGATCCTTATGAATTATCAATTATGATTTCCGAGTGTATTGAAACACCCAATAGCACAAATATTAGAAATTAAACTCAATGAGCTTTCGATGTATTTACGGACGTACCAAAACTATCAGTAAATCTATTTGAGAATGTAACTCAATGCAATTACACCATAAGATTTCGGGTGTATTGACTGAAATACTCACAGTCGAATTACTTTTGGAAAAGCTCATGAAATGTGCCATAAGCTTATAAGCATGAAAACCTGTAAATTATTTTGAAAGCTGAAAAAAATTATTTCCTAAATATTGGATCCGTATAAATTATAATTACACATCTTTTGAAATTGATCCTACTGAATTTTCGATGTATTTATAAGTTTACTGAAATATCCAATAGCACAAATTTTAGGAATTAAACCCATTGAAGTGTTGATGTATTTACGGACGTACCAAAACTATCAAGTAATCTATTTGAGAATGTAATGCATTGGAATTACACCATAAGATTTCGGGTGTATTGACTGAAAAACTCACAGTCGAATTACTTTTGGAAAAGCTCATGAAATGTGCCATAAGCTTATAAGCATGAAAACCTGTAAATTATTTTGAAAATGCTGAAAAAAAATATTTCATAAATATTGGATCCGTAAAAATTGTAATTACACGTCCTTTGAAATTGATCCTTATGAATTATCAATTATGTTTTCCGAGTGTATTGAAACACCCAATAGCACAAATATTTATAATTAAACTCAATGAGCTTTCGATGTATTTACGGACGTACCAAAACTATCAGTAAATCTATTTGAGAATGTAACTCAATGCAATTACACCATAAGATTTCGGGTGTATTGACTGAAATACTCACAGTCGAATTACTTTTGGAAAAGCTCATGAAATGTGCCATAAGCTTATAAGCATGGAAACAAATTATTTTGAAAATCCTGAAAAAAAATATTTCCTAAATATTGGATCCGTATAAATTATAATTACACATCTTTTGAAATTGATCCTACTGAATTTTCGATGTATTTATAAGTTTACTGAAATATCCAATAGCACAAATTTTAGGAATTAAACCCATTGAAGTGTTGATGTATTTACGGACGTACCAAAACTATCAAGTAATCTATTTGAGAATGTAATGCATTGTAATTACACCATAAGATTTCGGGTGTATTGACTGAAATACTCACAGTCGAATTACTTTTGGAAAAGCTCATGAAATGTGCCATAAGCTTATAAGCATGGAAACAAATTATTTTGAAAATCCTGAAAAAAAATATTTCCTAAATATTGGATCCGTATAAATTATAATTACACATCTTTTGAAATTGATCCTACTGAATTTTCGATGTATTTATAAGTTTACTGAAATATCCAATAGCACAAATTTTAGGAATTAAACCCATTGAAGTGTTGATGTATTTACGGACGTACCAAAACTATCAAGTAATCTATTTGAGAATGTAATGCATTGGAATTACACCATAAGATTTCGGGTGTATTGACTGAAAAACTCACAGTCGAATTATTTTGGAAAAGCTCATGAAATGTGCCATAAGCATATAAACATTAAAACCAGTAAATTATTTTGAAAATCCTGAAAAAAATCATTTCCTAAATATTGGATTCGTAAAAATTATAATTATACGTACTTTGAAATTGATCCTTATAAATTATCAATTATGTATTCCGAGTGTATTAAACACCCAATAGCACAAATATTAAAAATTAAACTCAATGAGACCCAATAGCACTAATATTGTTTATTTAATCTTTTGAAATTTTGATGACTCCATGACTGAATGGACACACCCAATAGCACATCTATAAGTAATTGAACCTTTTGAACTATAGATGACTCCATGAGTGTATTGAAACACTTAATAGCACAAATATTGGAAATCCAACCCTTTGAACTTTCGATGACTCCATGGATGACTAAAACACACAATAGCACATCTTCTCGTAATTGAAACATTTAAACTTTTAATGACCTTCTTACCTCTGAAAAATAAAGCCGATCCAGAGATTCCAAAGGCACTGGCGCACAACACTTTCCTCTGGAAAACGAGGCCGATCCAGAGCTTGCCAAAGGCTAAGGGCTCTCGCGCACAACACTTAACACAAACACTTACCTCTGGAAAACGAGGCCGATCCAGAGCTTGCCAAAGGCTAAAGGCTCTCGCGCACAACACTTAACACAAACACATACCTCTGGAAAACGAGGCCGATCCAGAGCTTGCCAAAGGCTAAGGGCTCTCGCGCACAACACTTAACACAAACAGTAACCTCTGGAAAACGAGGCCATTGATCCTTTTGAATAATCGATTATGAATTCCTAGTATACTGAAACATTCAATAGCAAAAATATTAGAAATTAAACCCATTGAATTGTCAATGTATTGACAGACTTACCAAAATTATCAGTGAATCTATTTGAGAATGTAACTCAATGCATTTACACCATAAGATTTCGGGTGTATTGACTGAAATACTCACAGTCGAATTACTTTAGAAAAGATCATGAAATGTTCCATAACCTAATACGCATCAAAAGCTGTAAATTATTTAGAAAATCCTGAAAAAAATTATTTCCTAAATATTGGATCCGTAAAAATTATAAGTACACGTCCTTTGAATTTGATCGTACTGAATTTTCGATGTATTTATAAGTGTACTGAAACACCCAATAGCACAAATATTGGAAATTAAACCCATTGAGCTTTCGATGTAATTACGGACGTACCAAAACTATCAGTGAATCTATTTGAGAATGTAACTCAATGCATTTACACCATAAGATTTCGGGTGTATTGACTGAAATACTCACAGTCGAATTACTATTGGAAAAGCTCATGAAATGTGCCATAAGCTTATAAGCATGAAAACCTGTAAATTATTTTGAAAATGCTGAAAAAAAATATTTCCTAAATATTGGATCCGTAAAAATTATAATTACACGTCCTTTGAAATTGATCCTATTGAATTTTCGATGTATTTATAAGTGTACTGAAACACCCAATAGCACAAATATTAGGAATTAAACCTATTGAATTGTCGATGTATTTACGGACGTATTAAATCTATCGGTAAATCTTTCGGAAATGTAACACAACGTATGTAGAACATAAGTTTTCGGGTGTATTGAATGAAATACTCACAGTCGAATTTTTTTTGGAAAAGCTCATGAAATGTGCTATAAGCATATAAACATTAAAACCTGTAAATAATTTCCTAAATATTGGATCCGTAAAAATTATAATTACACGTCCTTTGAAATTGATCCTACTGAATTTTCGATGTATTTATAAGTGTACTAAAACACCCAACAGCACAAATATTAGAAATTAAACCCATTGTAATGTTGATGTATTTACGGACGTACCAAACCTATTAAGTAATCTATTTGAAAATGTAATGCATTGTAATTACACCATAAGATTTCGGGTGTATTGACTGAAAAACTCACGGTCGAATTATTTTGGAAAAGCTTATGAAATGTGCCAAAATCTTATAAGCATGGAAACTTGTAAATTTGAAAATGCTGAAAAAAAATATTTCCTATATATTGGATCCGTAAAAATTATAATTACACGTCCTTTGAAATTGATCCTTATGAATTATCAATTATGTTTTCCGAGTGTATTGAAACACCCAATAGCACAAATATTAGAAATTAAACTCAATGAGCTTTCGATGTATTTACGGACGTACCAAAACTATCAGTAAATCTATTTGAGAATGTAACTCAATGCAATTACACCATAAGATTTCGGGTGTATTGACTGAAATACTCACAGTCGAATTACTTTTGGAAAAGCTCATGAAATGTGCCATAAGCTTATAAGCATGAAAACCTGTAAATTAATTTGAAAATCCTGAAAAAAAATATTTCCTAAATATTGGATCCGTATAAATTATAATTACACATCTTTTGAAATTGATCCTACTGAATTTTCGATGTATTTATAAGTTTACTGAAATATCCAATAGCACAAATTTTAGGAATTAAACCCATTGAAGTGTTGATGTATTTACGGACGTACCAAAACTATCAAGTAATCTATTTGAGAATGTAATGCATTGGAATTACACCATAAGATTTCGGGTGTATTGACTGAAAAACTCACAGTCGAATTATTTTGGAAAAGTTCATGAAATGTACCATATAAGCATGAAAACCTGTAAATTATTTTGAAAATGCTGAAAAAAAATATTTCATAAATATTGGATCCGTAAAAATTGTAATTACACGTCCTTTGAAATTGATCCTTATGAATTATCAATTATGTTTTCCGAGTGTATTGAAACACCCAATAGCACAAATATTAGAAATTAAACTCAATGAGCTTTCGATGTATTTACGGACGTACCAAAACTATCAGTAAATCTATTTGAGAATGTAACTCAATGCAATTACACCATAAGATTTCGGGTGTATTGACTGAAATACTCACAGTCGAATTACTTTTGGAAAAGCTCATGAAATGTGCCATAAGCTTATAAGCATGGAAACAAATTATTTTGAAAATCCTGAAAAAAATATTTCCTAAATATTGGATCCGTATAAATTATAATTACACATCTTTTGAAATTGATCCTACTGAATTTTCGATGTATTTATAAGTTTACTGAAATATCCAATAGCACAAATTTTAGGAATTAAACCCATTGAAGTGTTGATGTATTTACGGACGTACCAAAACTATCAATGAATCTATTTGAGAATGTAATGCATTGGAATTACACCATAAGATTTCGGGTGTATTGACTGAAAAACTCACAGTCGAATTATTTTGGAAAAGCTCATGAAATGTGCCATAAGCTTATAAGCATGAAAACCTGTAAATTATTTTGAAAATGCTGAAAAAAAATATTTCATAAATATTGGATCCGTAAAAATTGTAATTACACGTCCTTTGAAATTGATCCTTATGAATTATCAATTATGTTTTCCGAGTGTATTGAAACACCCAATAGCACAAATATTAGAAATTAAACTCAATGAGCTTTCGATGTATTTACGGACGTACCAAAACTATCAGTAAATCTATTTGAGAATGTAACTCAATGCAATTACACCATAAGATTTCGGGTGTATTGACTGAAATACTCACAGTCGAATTACTTTTGGAAAAGCTCATGAAATGTGCCATAAGCTTATAAGCATGGAAACAAATTATTTTGAAAATCCTGAAAAAAAATATTTCCTAAATATTGGATCCGTATAAATTATAATTACACATCTTTTGAAATTGATCCTACTGAATTTTCGATGTATTTATAAGTTTACTGAAATATCCAATAGCACAAATTTTAGGAATTAAACCCATTGAAGTGTCGATGTATTTACGGACGTACCAAAACTATCAAGTAATCTATTTGAGAATGTAATGCATTGGAATTACATCATAAGGTTTCGGGTGTATTGACTGAAATACTCACAGTCGAATTACTTTTGGAAAAGCTCATGAAATCTGCCATAAGCTTATAAGCATGGAAACAAATTATTTTGAAAATCCTGAAAAAAAATATTTTCTAAATATTGGATCCTTAAAAATTATAATTACACGTCCTTTGAAATTGATCCTTATGAAATATCAATTATGATTTCCGAGTGTATTGAAACACCCAATAGCACAAATATTAGCAATTAAACTCAATGAGCTTTCGATGTATTTACGGACGTACCAAAACTATCAGTAAATCTATTTGAGAATGTAACTCAATGCAATTACACCATAAGATTTCGGGTGTATTGACTGAAATACTCACAGTCGAATTACTTTTGGAAAAGCTCATGAAATGTGCCATAAGCTTATAAGCATGGAAACAAATTATTTTGAAAATCCTGAAAAAAAATATTTCCTAAATATTGGATCCGTATAAATTATAATTACACATCTTTTGAAATTGATCCTACTGAATTTTCGATGTATTTATAAGTTTACTGAAATATCCAATAGCACAAATTTTAGGAATTAAACCCATTGAAGTGTTGATGTATTTACGGACGTACCAAAACTATCAAGTAATCTATTTGAGAATGTAATGCATTGGAATTACACCATAAGATTTCGGGTGTATTGACTGAAAAACTCACAGTCGAATTATTTTGGAAAAGCTCATGAAATGTGCCATAAGCATATAAACATGAAAACCAGTAAATTATTTTGAAAATCCTGAAAAAAATCATTTCCTAAATATTGGATTCGTAAAAATTATAATTACACTTCCTTTGAAATTGATCCTTATGAATTATCAATTATG
Source organism: Chrysopa pallens (assembly GCA_020423425.1). NCBI lineage: Eukaryota > Metazoa > Arthropoda > Insecta > Neuroptera > Chrysopidae > Chrysopa > Chrysopa pallens. Next base: position 45,724,341 of record CM035592.1, on the reverse strand, counting down.
TTTTCCGAGTGTATTGAAACACCCAATAGCACAAATATTAAAAATTAAACTCAATGAGATCCAATAGCACTAATATTGTTTATTTAATTTTTTGAAATTTTGATGACTCCATGACTGAATGGACACACCCAATAGCACATCTATAAGTAATTGAACCTTTTGAACTATAGATGACTCCATGAGTGTATTGAAACACTTAATAGCACAAATATTGGAAATCCAACCCTTTGAACTTTCGATGACTCCATGGATGACTAAAACACACAATAGCACATCTTCTCGTAATTGAAACATTGAAACTTTTAATGACCTTCTTACCTCTGAAAAATAAAGCCGATCCAGAGATTCCAAAGGCACTGGCGCACAACACTTTCCTCTGGAAAACGAGGCCGATCCAGAGCTTGCCAAAGGCTAAGGGCTCTCGCGCACAACACTTAACACAAACACTTACCTCTGGAAAACGAGGCCGATCCAGAGCTTGCCAAAGGCTAAAGGCTCTCGCGCACAACACTTAACACAAACACATACCTCTGGAAAACGAGGCCGATCCAGAGCTTGCCAAATAAGGGCTCTCGCGCACAACACTTAACACAAACAGTAACCTCTGGAAAACGAGGCCATTGATCCTTTTGAATAATCGATTATGAATTCCTAGTATACTGAAACATTCAATAGCACAAATATTAGAAATTAAACCCATTGAATTGTCAATGTATTTACGGACGTACCAAAACTATCATTGAATCTATTTGAGAATGTAACTCAATGCATTTACACCATAAGATTTCGGGTGTATTGACTGAAATACTCACAGTCGAATTACTTTAGAAAAGATCATGAAATGTGCTATAACCTTATAAGCATCAATACGTGTAAATTATTTTGAAAATCCTGAAAAAAATTATTTCCTAAATATTGGATCCGTAAAAATTATAAGTACACGTCCTTTGAAATTGATCCTACTGAATTTTCGATGTAGTTAAAAGTGTACTGAAACACCCAATAGCACAAATATTGGAAATTAAACCCATTGAGCTTTCGATGTATTTACGGACGAAACAAAATTATCAGTGAATCTATTTGAGAATGTAACTCAATGGAATTACACCATAAGATTTCGGGTGTATTGACTGAAAAACTCACAGTCGAATTACTTTTGGAAAAGCTCATGAAATGTGCCATAAGCTTATAAGCATGAAAACCTGTAAATTATTTTGAAAATGCTGAAAAAATATTTCCTAAATATTGGATCCGTAAAAATTATAACTACACGTCCTTTGAAATTGATCCTACTGAATTTTCGATTTATTTATAAGTGTACTGAAACACCCAATAGCACAAATATTAGGAATAAAACCCATTGAGCTTTCGATGTATTTACGGACGTACCAAAACTATCGGTAAATCTATTTGAGAATGTAACACAACGTATTTACACCATAAGATTTCGGGTGTATTGACTGAAATAATCAAAGTCGAATTATTTTTGGAAAAGATCACGAAATGTGCCATAAGCTTATAAGCATGAAAACCTGTAAATTATTTTGAAAATGCTAAAAAAAATATTTCCTAAATATTGGATCCGTAAAAATTATAATTACACGTCCTTTGAAATTGATCCTACTGAATTTTTGATGTATTTATAAGTGTACTTAAACACCCAATAGCACAAATATTAGAAATTAAACTCCATGAGCTTTCGATGTATTTACGGACGTACCAAAACTATTAGTAAATCTATTTGAGAATGTAACTCAATGCAATTACACCATAAGATTTCGGGTGTATTGACTGAAATACTCACAGTCGAATTACTTTTGGAAAAGCTCATGAAATCTGCAATAAGCTTATAAGCATGGAAACAAATTATTTTAAAAATCCTGAAAAAAAATATTTCCTAAATATTGGATCCGTATAAATTATAATAACACATCTTTTGAAATTGATCCCACTGAATTTTCGATGTATTTATAAGTTTACTGAAATATCCAATAGCACAAATTTTAGGAATTAAACCCATTGAGCTTTCGATGTATTTACGGACGTACCAAAACTATCAAGTAATCTATTTGAGAATGTAATGCATTGGAATTACACCATAAGATTTCGGGTGTATTGACTGAAAAACTCACAGTCGAATTATTTTGGAAAAGCTCATGAAATGTGCCATAAGCTTATAAGCATGAAAACCTGTAAATTATTTTGAAAATGCTGAAAAAAAATATTTCCTAAATATTGGATCCGTAAAAATTATAATTACACGTCCTTTGAAATTGATCCTTATGAATTATCAATTATGTTTTCCGAGTGTATTGAAACACCCAATAGCACAAATATTAGAAATTAAACTCAATGAGCTTTCGATGTATTTACGGACGTACCAAAACTATCAGTAAATCTATTTGAGAATGTAACTCAATGCAATTACACCATAAGATTTCGGGTGTATTGACTGAAATACTCACAGTCGAATTACTTTTGGAAAAGCTCATGAAATGTGCCATAAGCTTATAAGCATGAAAACCAGTAAATTATTTTGAAAATGCTGAAAAAAATTATTTCCTAAATATTGGATTCGTAAAAATTATAATTACACATCTTTTGAAATTGATCCTACTGAATTTTCGATGTATTTATAAGTTTACTGAAATATCCAATAGTACAAATTCTAGGAATTAAACCCATTGAAGTGTTAATGTATTTACGGACGTACCAAAACTATCAAGTAATCTATTTGAGAATGTAATGCATTGGAAAAACACCATAAGATTTCGGGTGTATTGACTGAAACACCATAAGATTTCGGGTGTATTGACTGAAAAACTTACAGTCGAATTATTTTGGAAAAGCTCATGAAATGTGGCATAAGCATATAAGCATGAAAAACTGTAAATTATATTGAAAATGCTGAAAAAAAATATTTCCTAAATATTGGATCCGTAAAAATTATAATTACACGTCCTTTGAAATTGATCCTTATGAATTATCAATTATATTTCCGAGTGTATTGAAACACCCAATAGCACAAATATTAGAAATTAAACTCAATGAGCTTTCGATGTATTTACGGACGTACCAAAACTATCAGTAAATCTATTTGAGAATGTAACTCAATGCAATTACACCATAAGATTTCGGGTGTATTGACTGAAATACTCACAGTCGAATTACTTTTGGAAAAGCTCATGAAATGTGCCATAAGCTTATAAGCATGGAAACAAATTATTTTGAAAATCCTGAAAAAAAATATTTCCTAAATATTGGATCCGTATAAATTATCATTACACATCTTTTGAAATTGATCCTACTGAATTTTCGAATGTATTTATAAGTTTACTGAAACACCCAATAGCACAAATATTAGGAATTAAACCTATTGATTGGCGATGTATTTACGGACGTACCAAAACTATCAAGTAATCTATTTGAGAATGTAATGCATTGGAATTACACCATAAGATTTCGGGTGTATTGACTGAAAAACTCACAGTCGAATTATTTTGGAAAAGCTCATGAAATGAGCCATAAGCATATAAACATTAAAACCAGTAAATTATTTTGAAAATACTGAAAAAAATCATTCCCTAAATATTGGATCCGTTAAAATTATAATAACACGTCCTTTGAAATTGATCTTTATGAATTATCAATTATGTTTTCGAAGTGTATTAAACACCCAATAGCACAAATATTAGAAATTAAACTCAATGAGCTTTCGATGACTAATGTTGGTTATTTAACCTTTTGAACCTTAGATGACTCCATGAGTAAATTGACACACTCAATAGCACATCTATTAGTAACTGAACCTTTTGAACTATAGATGACTCCATGAGTGTATTGAAACACTTAATAGCACAAGTATTGGAAATCCAATACTTTGAACTTTCGATGACTCCATGGATGACTAAAACACCCAATAGCACATCTTCTCGTAATTGAAACATTTAAACTTTTGATGACCTTCTTACCTCTGAAAAATAAGGCTGATCCAGAGATTCCAAAGGCACTGGCGCACAACACTTTCCTCTGGAAAACGAGGCCGATCCAGAGCTTGCCAAAGGCTAAGGGCTCTCGCGCACAACACTTAACACAAACACTTACCTCTGGAAAACGAGGCCGATCCAGAGCTTGCCAAAGGCTAAAGGCTCTCGCGCACAACACTTACCTCTGGAAAACGAGGCTGATCCAGAGCTTGCCAAAGGCTAAGGGCTCTCAAACGAGGCCATTGATCCTTTTGAATATACTGAAACATCCAATAGCACAAATATTAGAAATTAAACCCATTGAATTGTCGATGTATTTACAGACAGTGAATCTATTTGAGAATGTAACTCAATGCATTTACACCATAAGATTTCGGGTGTATTGACATTAATAATCACAGTCGAATTACTTTTGGAAAAGATCACGAAATGTGCCATAACCTTATACGCATCAAAACCTGTAAATTATTTTGAAAATCCTGAAAAAAATTATTTCCTAAATATTGGATCCGTAAAAATTATAATTACACGTCCTTTGAAATTGATCCTTATGAATTATCGATTATGTTATAAGTGTACTGAAACACCCAATAGCACAAATATTGGAAATTAAACCCATTGAGCTTTCGGTGTAATTACGGACGTACCAAAACTATCAATGAATATATTTGA